>CM053790.1:606298374-606608374 GCA_028749045.1 Cupressus sempervirens
GCCTTTGATTTAGGTGTTTCTCCTATTCTTGCACTTTAGCTCTCAGATTATCAACATCTCCAAAAACATCCTTATGGAGAGTTGTGGTATTCTCTACTAATTTTTTATTTTTCTCTTTCAAAGCAACCATCCTTCTTAGCAGAGCATCTCTTTCTATTATGGCATCTAAGGTGGCTTGCTCCTTCTCTTTTTCAAGATGAATGCATTTAGCTTCTTCCTCAGCAATCCATTTCTTCAAAAATTCTATCTCAGAGTGCACTTCTTTAGGATCTGTAGAAGTTGCCTCGAAATCAAAAGGGTCATCCAGATCTATAAGGTTTGGTTCTACATATGGTATTCATTTCCTTTGAAAATGGTATATCCCTTACAGTAGACTTAGAATGGCCTTCAGAAAGAAACACAGGTCATTCTATATTCATGTATTCTTAGAGAATGTGACAGCAAAATACTTTATAAACTTGCTTTCAAAATTTGGACCAAAAACCAGACTAAGCACAATACTTAGAAGAAATAGAATTCAAACCATTCTTTAGCCTTGGAATCTCACTTAAATAATGTGAGATGCAACAAGCTTCAGGCTAAAGAGAGTGACATGTGTCCCCTTAAAAGATACTGATGAATGTCTGTAGTAAAAGACAAAAACAAATAACTGAAAAGCTAACACATCAAACCATCCTGGGTGGGTCCCTTTCTGTTATACTTCTCATTTGTTTTAAAAAGAAGATAGGATCTGATTCTCCAATTATTCTTCATCCTCAGAGTAAGTAGCCATGAGGTTTGAAAGTGATGTATCGCCTTTAGTTACCTGTAAATTTACTTCAACCTGCAGATTTTCCATGTCCTCATTATTAACTTTAGGGGTGACTTTTAATTCTACATTTTCCTCCTCATCATCTTCTGACATTTGTTCTAGAAACTAATTTTTTCATTTATTAAAAGTATCATCATCTGGCCAATCAAAGCTCAGAGCTTCTCTTTGTATCATTATTAAAGAATTTGCATTTTCTTCTAAAACATCAAATTCTTTCCTCATAGCAGTATAAAACAACTGTATTTTTACTAGCTATTCATTTGTCTTTTACCAGAACTAGTGGCTAGTTACACTTATGATATTTATTATTCTTTCATTTAATAACTCATCCATCTCCCTTTTCCACTTTTCTTTTTCTTTTATTGTATCAATAGATTCTAAAGCACAAGGAAATAGGGTGAATTTTTCAGCAATGTATTGGGAAAAACAGAGTGTTAATCTTCTCTGTAAAGAATCTCTTTCATCATCAAAATTCTCTAGCTTATTTAATAAATCAAAAATCTTCTCAACTTGATGATAAGGCATTTGGACTACAGATATACATATGATTGTAATATCATTATTTCTCTCCCTCCATTTCTGTGCAAGAAGAGTCAGTTTATCCTTATCCCTGTTCAACTCATCCATGAGGGCTGCAATTCTTGTCAACTGATCAAAAAAATTTGACCATTGAATTTTATCCCTCAGATATATTACACCCTGCTTTAATTTGTCTTCATATTGATTTCTCAATTCTATCTGCAACTCATGCAATTTTGTTTTTTCTTCTTCAAATTCCTCTATAGTATAGAATTGGGGCCTTTCAGGGGTGTCAAGTATTTCAATAATAGGGGTTGATCCAGATCCAACCAATGGCTGTGAAGGGTATGCAATTGTAGGTGCACTAGATTCTCCCATTTTTCTTTTCCCCAGTATCCTCTCCATTTAAGACATTTTGTTTTCCAATGATTGTATCCGTATACCCCTTTCCTCATATGCCTTCAAAACTTCTTCAAACCTAGCATTGAGTTGGGAAAATTTATCTTCTTCTTGTCCAGATACAACACCACCCAATTTTAACATTTTTGAAGCCATTCCCATTACTTGTTTACTACTTACCTCACCAGCCCTATATACTGTCAATGTACCAGTTTGTTCTGTAGTGGGAAACTCATGCATCCTAGTACTTTCTCTCTTATCTATGGACCACAAAACAAGGGCTTCGTGGTCATCACTAAATTTGATCCCTCTATGAGCCTGTAAGACTTCTTCAGCAGTTGTCAGTTGAACATCCTTCTGCTTCCTTACTGAATCAAAAACAATAGCATTCGCTATATCCCATTCTGGTAGAAGGAGGACTCCTGATTGTCTAACTATTTGCCTTCCAGCTTCATGAGTGAACCGGGCAAAATCATTCAAAAACTTTGATTTTACCTCTTCCTTGATAACCGGGTCAGATTTATTTGGTTGCTCAGCCTTGATCTTCTCACAAGCTTTCTCAAAATTCTTTATATTTAATCTCCATAAAAACTGAGCAAAAGCCCTAGATCTTACAAAATTTTCATCATTAATAAATCTTTCAAAAGCCTGGGCAACAATTGGGTCAATTTCCTTACCTTGGTAATCAGCAATGGTCAGGTCCAAGGAAGGTGTAGGAGGTTCTTGTGGCTCTCCAACATTCAGGTATGTAGAAGTGACAATCACATCTCCATCTCCTCCCATTTGTCTAAGCTATTCCTTTAGAGATACCTCATCATCTATTTGGATTGGAGACTGGCTTGGGGAGTATTGTTCTTTTTGAGAAGAAGAAGACCCATGCTCCAATTTTAGTCTTTTTGGAGAGTTGGCTGCAGATGGACATCTTGGCCTTGGCTTCTCATGAGTGGGTACCTGTTGCACACTCTGAACTATGACATAACCTACCCTTTTCTGCAATGTATATTGGCCAGGAGTTACTACATTTCTACCACTCATTCTTCTTTGTATTTCTGCTGCCTTGTCTGGGTGTGCCTTAATAAATATATCTTTCTTCTCATTCATAGTCTTAATTATTATAGCAAAATTATTCATTAATGCCTATTTTTTATCTCCCCAGTATTTCTTATCTTTCAATGGGTCGTACTGGGGGTCAAAAGAATTAATGAATTCCAAGTTTTTACTGGAAACTATCCATTTCTCTTTCCTTAATTTTTTCTCCTGCAATGTGAAAATATTTTTGATTATATCCTCCAGATAGTAAACCCAATGTACCATATGGGAAGCTCTCACCCTTTCTCTTAACAGATCATAGAATCCTTTAGGGTCAATGAATCTGGCGTGAGATTCTGCCATAACGAAAACAAAATCATGCACTACAGTAACCATTGGAAAGAAAGTGCCCTTTTTGACCAATTCCCTCTCATCTATAGTACCTATCTGCCACAAGAGCTTGGTTATCCCTATCTTTAGAGGTACATGAAAAGGTAACACATGAGGTTTTCCTAAGAAACCATAAACTCTTATTATTGTTGAAACATTGTAGGGAATTATATCCCCCCAGTTGTGACTGACAAGTAACCCTTTAGCATGATCCTTGGGTATGATTAATTCTAATAATGCTTGTGGGATTCTAGGGCTATCTCCTCTTAAAAGCCGTTTAAGCTTTGATATAAAATATCGATCAAATCTTACATAACTAGCATCAGTGGCCTCTAAATTCATATCCACACTCCATAATTGTACTAGATTTGTTTCTCCATCCTTTGTGGTTTCTAACTCCATACCTTTGGAGAAGAAAGCATATCCTTTGTATAAACATACATGCATCACCAATGAATACCAATAGAATGGTTTGTTTACTTTCCTCTTTGCTATTCCAACCAGCCCGTTGTGAATCTCTTTTGCTAGGAAACTGGTAAAATCCAGAATGGTACTCATTCCAAATTGAAGGGTTTGAGCAATTATAAGGACCACAGAACCTGGGATTTGATCACCCTCATCTATCCCTAAGATCTTGCAAAGAGAAAAATATAGTGCTTGAGATCTCAAATTGAAATGTCTTCTCAACAATGGCTCTGGAGTACTGGTTGTGATCACAGGCAAGTTTCCAACCCTAGCAGCATGCTCCTGTAGTGGCCCTATTCTCAAGTACACTCATTGTGCATCATATCTAGCTTGCAAATCATCCAGATCAATAATTTCATGCACAGCATGGTTAGGGTTCAGGTTGAAAACCTCACTGAACAATTCAGGGAAAACCCTAAAAAGGTTGACCCCTAAATGATTTTTTACCCACCCTATGATAGGATCATACCTCTTTGCTAGGTCCATCAATAAATCACTATCGAAGAAAACACTGGGGACTATTAATTTTCCAATGTCAAATTCCCATACATTGCTCATAGGAGTGTCGATTTTTCGCTCTGAAAACCATTTCTTAAACAACTCCAAACCTCCCATGGAAACCTAGGCATCCCTTATCCAATTAGCTTTGTCATAAAATCCCTCTACCACAACCGATCTAGGGTTTTTTGGAATGTGCTCCCTTCCCTTTGTTATTTCATGCACTGATAAAGGGAATTGTTCGAGAAAATCATCATGCACTGAACGTTTTAGATAATCTTTTTGTCCAGTAAACTCTTTTTGAGGCGGCATTTCTAATGAAACTTTGGAAAATTCACAACAACAGATGCTTCAAACTTTACTCAGAAAGTCACAGAGTACTTACCCGCCAAAAATCGTACTTTCACACCATATGATGTCTTCTACAATTTTATTGGAATATTAACCGAGAAATTTCATGTCTTAGCTCTAAAATCTTGAACGCCCTTTTCTTTTTTTTACTTTGGTGTTTCATTAATGGTGAAATCGTGGGCTCTTTTTATGAATTAAAACCGGACACACTATGTCTGTATCACATTTACTCTCAGTAACCGTTGCCTGCAATTTGCACTCAAATTTGAATCCCATCCGTAGATTTTATCAAATCGCACGGTCCTAATTTAAAAATAACAAGGCTTTACAGTCTTTTTTGAAAAATGACACGTGTCATCATTGCACTTCCCCGCATTACTTAATAACCTACATCTTTATTATGCGGGGATGCGTCAACCGTTGATCAAGATAAGATCGACAATCAAAATAATCCATTTCATATTAACAACCAGCTAGCTGTACTGACCAACAAGAAATTGCCATGTTAGCTTATACTGTCTAACAACACTTCACGCCAGCGGATACCATATCTTCTTTTGAGCAAGCAAGTGTTTGACGTCATCATGGACATGTGTCATCATCGCACTTCCCCGCATTGCTTAATAACCTGCATCTTTATTATGCGGGGATGCGTCAACCGTTGATCAAGACAGGATCAATGGTGATACTGCTTCTTATTCATTAAGCAACCAAAAACCTTTTGTCCATACCTAGCATCACATGTCATCAGTCGTTTGCAGTGTAGCATAGTGAAATACAAATAGCTGACCCAACGTTGCCATGTGTCACCACTGTGCTTCCCCGCATTACTTAATAACTTGCATCTGTATTATGCGGGGATGCGTTAACCGTTGATCAAGACAGGATCAATGGTCATACGGCTTGGTAAGTAATCTTCATAGCTCTGCCAATGAATCCACCAATGATATCACGGAAAAAACAAAACGTGTGCAAAATTATTGACAAATCTAACATATAGGAGCTTTTGCAGCATACTGGATCTCACAAAACATTAGGGGCTAGGTGTCATCATCGCGCCTCCCCACTTTATTAAAAAAAACCTACAACTCTATAAAGCGGGGATGCACTGACCCTTGATCTATGATAGATCAACAGTGACTGAAAAACACTTCAACTTGGCATCCTTTCAAACAGAATGTCACAATTAAAGGTACACAAAGGGTTTTCAAAATGCATTCTGACGTAAATAAAATACTTAAGATAAAAACCCCGCCAGAATATTTGAAGAAAATACCTCTTTTTAAAAAAAATTTGAAAATGAGGGCATCACAAAACAAAGGCATAACTGATTTTTCACCCAAGTACCAGTAAATTTTCCTATACTATGAAAAATCACACCAACAACATCAACTATACATAGTTTATGAGGTCATAAACTATGTATAGATAAATGTAGAAAGAAACCCTATTCCCTCATGCCAATAATGCTCCTTTTCATCTTCTAAAAGATGAGCCTTAGTTTTGGTAGGCTTGACATTTTATTAAAACACATTCATAAAAACCCAAATTCATACATACATACATGTTTGTGTATGCATGTACATACATGAGTGTGTATGTATGCACGCACGTAAATGCATGTGTGTGTACAAAAATGCATACATACTTATGTGTGTACATACATACATATGTGTATCTATGTACATATAGAAAAATGGAATTAGTATTATGCTTTAATTGGTAGACATACTACATGGAGTAGAATGACACGTCATTGTAATTTGTTCATTATCGGCTTAGGATCCTCAGTATTAGGTACTCCTTGTTGTATTTGAATAAATAATTGACTTCTTAATGCAATGGGGCTAGAAAATAATCATGTTGTATCTTGATAGGTGATAGTTGATATCTCATAACTAATAGTGTATAATTTGTCCATGTTTTAGACCATTATTGGATCCTATGGATATTATAAAGGTTCAAGGATGCATAGTTAGGAAGACCACATACAACCACATTCTTACAATTATTTTTTCTTGTGTTGGCATAGCCATAGTACTAGTAGCCCAAGAACGTAGTCAAATGGGTACACAAATAAGAAAGGGAAATTCCGTTTGTGAAGAAATTATTTATTCCAATGAGGTGGATTTTCATGATCAAATTTAGATGAGTAGGGTAGCCTTCTTTTCTCTAGCTCGTATTCTCAGGCTGAAAGGAATCTTGAGAGATACAATCCACTTGAAGTTAGAGGAACAACTAGTGATGTTCCTTCATGCCCTGGGGCACAATCTAAGGAGCTATAGGATTTACCATAACTTTGGGCACTTAGGAGAGATAGTCAGTTAGTAACTCCACAAGGTGTTGATGGCTATCTTAGCCCTTCACAAGGATTACTTCATTCCACCTAGTCTAAGCACTCCACCTAAAATGAGTGGGAAGGGTCATTTCGAACCATTCTTCAAGGTAAATTGTGCATTTTTACAATATTATTGTTTGGATTGTTATCCTTATCTTATTATTACTTGAGCATACATTTGATTACTGTATCACATCCCATAGGATTGCATTGAAGCTATTGATGAAACCCATATTCCAGTGTGAGTTAATGTCAACATATAGGGTAAATATCGTGATAGAAAAGGGAATTTCTCACAAAATATTATGGGTGTTTGCTCCTTTAATTGTAAGTTTTAATATTGCCTTTCTGGTTAGGAAGGCTCTGTTGTAGATAGCTATGTTCTAGCTTCAGCTTTGTCTAGATCAGATCCACTTATAGTTCTCCTTGGTAAGCCAAATCAAATTTTAATATACTCATGGGTATGCTAAACGTTTCAAGTATGAAAATATAGTTTCTTTACGTACAAAAATATTTTCTAGTGGATGATGGATATCCAAATGCACATGGATTTCTCGCTCCTTATTGGTGTACACATTACCACTGGAAAGAGTGGGCAAGAGATAACCCAATAAACTTTGCACATGAGTTGTTCAACCATTGACACTCCTCTCTTAGAAATGTAGTAGAACATATGTTTGGTATTTTGAAGAAGTGTTTTCCAATCCTAAGACATGCAACATCTTATAATATCATGACACAATCCTATATTTTTTTAGCATGTTGCATACTTCACAATTTTGTTATGATAGAGAATGGCCTTCCATTGGAAGTAGATATTGAAGAGAAAGATGATCATGATGGGATAGAGGTACCACTTCTTGAGACATATGGGTTTTCTCAAGAGGATAGAAATGAGTGGTCCCAATTTTGAGAAGATATAGTAAATAGGATGTGGGAAGATTATAGATCTTGAGAATAAATGATTTATTAGAAGGTAATGTGCTTTATATGATTAAATTAATGTATGCATATATAATGATGGTGTGTGATTTCATTATTATGATATCAATCCTTGCTACATTTCAATTAAATAACAAGAGCATTAACTTTCAATTTCACACCCTACTTTATGTACAAAAACTCTTGATCATATTTGTTATACATAATCAAGCTTGAAATATAGACTATAGATTACATTGTTTAAAATATAAGAAAGCACAATTATTATACATCTTTGCATTGATAAAGTACAATGACATGCTTCATAATAGGGCTCACAACTATTTACCTACAATCGATATAACCATTTTGTCATGTTGGTAGTTTTGTTGATGCTAATGTGTTATCATCAATTATTGCAACTTGAACACCAGGCCTCTATAAATGATATTTTGTGCACAAATCTTCCATCCACCACCACAATTCTCATACCTTTAAAAGTGTGGTAGTGAAAGTGAAAGTGCTTCCAATAGCTAGCTTACTAACTAAATTGATCTCACCATTCATGAGCTCCACCAAATATCTACATAAACAGTGTAAATATACATCCCTAAGCATGTAATAAAATTCCAACCCCTATGTCCTCTACACTTACAATTAAATTTATAGCATTTGATGATTTGGAAATGTTTGAATTGATTGGTATAGCAGGCTGATGATGTGTATCATCTGATAGGAGTAGCTTAAATGTCTCCTAACTATTCCTCCTATCCACTACCTCAAAATCACTCAAACTGTCACATGCTACTATTGAAAAATGTTTATCATTTTCAGCTAAATGTTTTTAAGTTTATTAAATGTTATCCTCATTGCACTAGGATTTATTAAAAAATGATATTTAAACTTTATCATCTTCAATTTTAAATGAATACAACAAGGAGTACCAAATGATGAAGATCATAAGTGCACTAGTAACAAGAGGGCAACAAATTCATTGAAAATCCTATTTTTCTAATGTTACTCCTTGCTACATTCCATTTAAATATAAAGAGTACTAAATTTTAATTTCAATCATATGATTACTTTAAATTGTAATATTTTTACCTATTCAATATGTTAGCCCCATTCCATTATGATGTACTACAAATTGGTATTTAAAGTTTATCACCTTCAAATTTAAATGAAATATAGGAAGGAATACACAATGGCATATATTGAGCTCATGATGAGCATGGAAAGATCTAAATATGTGAACTAGATGTGTTCTCCCATTTTTTTGAGAATATAAATGGATCCCTCACTGCAAGCAACAAATATTCTTCCTCAAAGAAGAAAATATGGACAAAACTAATGGAATGCAAGTTTCTAGACTTGCTCCTCAAAAAAATTTATCTTAGATGAAAAGGTGAAGGTGGTTTTAAAAAGGAAGCCTAGATTTCCATAGAGAGGACATTTAATGAATGCAACAAATTCATTTAACATCCTATTTTTCTAATGTTACTCCTTGCTACATTCCATTCAAATTTAAAGAGTACTAAATTTTAATTTCAATCATATGATTACTTTAAATTGTAATATGTTTACCTATTCAATATGTTAGCCCCATTCCATTACGATGTACTACAAATTGTTATTTAAAGTTTATCACCTTCAAATTTAAATGAAATATACGAAGGAATATACAATGGCATATACTAAGCTCATGATGAGCATGGAAAGATCTAAATATGTGAACTAAATGTGTTCTCCCATTTTTTTGAGTGATATAAATGGATCCCTCACTGCAAGCAACAAATCTTCTTCCTCAAAGAAGAAAATATGGACAAAACTAATGGAATGCAAGTTTCTAGACTTGCTTCTCAAACAAATTTATCTTAGATGAAAAGGTGAAGGTGGTTTTAAAAAGGAAGCCTAGATTTCCATAGAGAGGACATTTAATGCATGCATGAACTTGAATATATCACGAGATCATTTCAAGGATAAGCTGAAAACATGGAAAGTAGGATATAGAGTAATGAGGGACTTGAATAATACAAGTGGGTTAGCTTGAAATGAAAAAACTAAAACTATAGATGTTGAAGATTTTTTGTGGGTGAGCTTTTGAAGGTAGGATGATCTTTTTACTCTTTTGATTGAATAAAATTTCCCTTCTTATTTTAGTAATGAAAAACTAACAACCTAATCCATCTATTAATGCTTACATGTAGAGGAAAGAATTCAAAAATGCAAAATGTATGAGAGGTCATCTTTCCAATATTTCAATGAGTTGGTTGTAATTGTTGAAAATGACATTAATGAAGGGTTAATGACTACAACACCCCTTGATGCTGAAGACGTGCACCCTATGAATGATGCATTCCACGTGCTTGATGAGGATGATACTAATTGTGGTACACCTCCTAATAGCCAACCAAATTTTGATGAAGAGTTATATCACTCCAATCAATTGAGTGTAAGTGGTAGAGGGACTCCTCCACCATCATCATCATGGAGGGTAAAGAGGAAGAAGATAACTCTATCTATGTCATTTGATGTGATATGCAAAACTATGAAGGAGCTAAAAGATGGCCTCAGTAGGCCTCAGATTGTAAAAGTGAATAAATTTGAAGAGGATAATGTTTTGAGTGCCACATATACCACTCTTAAAGTTATCCCTAAACTGATTCAAGTAGTTTTCCTAAAAGCATATGATACCTTCATGCTTCAATGTGAAAGAGCCAAAAGGTTCTTAATGATGGATGAGGTAGGGAGAGTGGACTGGATTGCAATGACATTTGGTACAATCTAGCTATTTCAGCTACTAACTAGATTACAATGACATATGCTACATGATTGCTCTGTTCAATGGTTTTGCATTGATCTATGTTAGCATTAAACTGGAACTATATTGATCTTATAGCACTATATCGAAACTCATTACTATGCATATTTTGACTATTTCATTGGCATTGGTATGATTGGCATCTGAAGTAACTCTAGTTTATGAGTTGCCTCTATTTAATTGTTTTGCATGGTTTATGAGTTGCCTCTGTTTAATCTTTGGCATTGATCAATACATAGTTTAGTTGTTCATTATATTGGCATGATTGGCATTGATCACTATATAGTTTTGTTGTTCACTTCATTGGCATGATTGGAAATGATCAATACATAGTTTAGTTGTTCATTTTATTGCCATTAGATCCCTCACAACACTATATTAGAACTCATTGCTAAGTACATTTTGACTATTTTTCTAAGTAGACAAGCAAGAAACTATTACATAGTTCATTTGTTCATTTCACTAGCATTCGTATGACTAGCATCTAAAGTAATTCCAATTTATGAGCTTCCTATGTTGAATGGTTTTGCATGGATATTTACATACTTTGATAAATGGTATCACATTGATCTCTCACAACACTATAATAGAACTCATTAGTGAACACATATTGACTATTTTGCTAGACAGATTCTAAACAAACTGTTATAGCATATATTGAGTGTTTTGCTAAAGGGATTCGAAGCAAATAGTTACAACATATATTAACTATTTCGTTAAGTAGATAGCATATAGAAATAGAACCATGATAAAACAATGTATAGGTCAACTATGTATAGATAAAATCCATGATTTACATTGATCTATACATATTTGATCCATACATAGTTCACCACTTAGCTTTATTTGATGGTATTGCATTGATCTCTCACAATACTATACTAGAACTTATTACTCAGTACATTTTGACTATTTCATTGGCATTGTTATGATTGGCATATGAAGTAATTCCATTTTATGAGTTGCATTTGGTATGATTAGTATGGTTGCCATCCAAAGTAATTCTATTTTATGATCGGCACTATGATATATATAGTTAATCAGAGGTAATCACGTGAGCACATACTAGAACTCATTATTGAGCACATATTGACTATGTATAGATAAAAGCCATGATGATTTCCATTGATTTATACATAGTTGTTCCATACATAGTTTATGACTTGGCTCTGTTTAATGGTATTGCATTCATCTCTCATAGCACCAAAGTGGAACTAATTACATGATCTATGCATAGTTTAATTGTTTATTTTAGTGGCATTGGCATGTTTTTCATATGAAGTAATTCAAGTTTTTGACTTGGCTCTATTTAGTGGTATTGCATTGATGTATATATGTACACAGACATGTATGTATTTATGTATGTGTGTATGTATGTGTGTATGTATGTATGTATGTGTGAATGTATGTACACACATGTATGCACATATGTGTATATGTATGTATGTATGTACGTATGTATGTATGTATGTGTATATGTGTGTACACATATGTATGTATGTATACATACTTGATCAAAGCATAGTTTAGTTGTCCATTTCATTGGCATGATTGACATTGGTCATTCTGTAGTTTAGTTGTTCATTTCATTGGCATTCACATGACTAGCATCTGAAGTAATTCCAAATGATTAGTTGGCTTTGGTTAATGGTATTGCTTTGATCTCTCACAACACTATATTGGAGCTCATTACTGAGCATATTTTTACTATTTTCCTAAGCATACTTGATGTATGGATACCTGATCTATACATAGTTTATTATCTCATAAATGTTTGGCATAGTTTTTCATTACATTGTTAATTAGAGCTATAATTGAACCATACATACATGGAATACATGAGGAGTGGCAAACAATGCATGCTCAATTGTAGAACTTGAGAGCATATGCTAATAGAAATGTGATTTGGTAGATGATTGTATAGTTCATGATTATGTCCTATGTTATATCTATAGTCCTAATTTTCTTGCATATGTTTTTATTTCTTGTCTTTTTGTCTCTATTTGATTTCCTATGTATGTTCTTGCTGACAAGATTATAAAAAGTATTGAGGATTTCTGGTAGAAGATTGTACAATTCATGATTTTGTCCCATGTTATATCTATACTCCTAATTTTCTTGGATAATTTTCTTTTTTCCACAATTTGGTCTCATATGTATGTGCTTCTTGACAAGATTGTCAACGATATTGACAAAGTGTCTTGCTTTTGTATTTTTTTTATTCCTCCTAATTTTTTGATATTATGAGACCACAGATGCTAATAAAAAATGAGCTATCTGAAGAATTTTTATTGTGCATGTTTGTAAAAGGTCAATATTTTTTATGCTACTCCTTGGTGTATTCCATTAAAAAAAATCAATTTTTAATTTTTCAAGCATGTTTAGTTCGTATATGTAGGATTGATCATCTAAAATACTAGTAGTAATGGAATATTGAGCAGCATGACAGGGTTTCTCTTTGAATGTGAGGCATAAGGGTATAGAGTGTGGATTTCCCAATGTTTTTGTATTGAAAGGTGTGTTTTCACAACACCATTTAGATCATGGATATTGTTCTTTCTTATCAGTTCATGGATTTTTTTTCTATCTTCTATCTTATGCTACATATGTAACATTGAATTATTGATCACATACCTAATTTAAAAATATTTGGATCACATTCATAATTTAAACATATTTTGATGACATTTTTATTTGATTTTTGGTATCTATTTGATCTATACATAGTTTATATATGCAGGACTGACCATCTAATAATACAGATAGTAATGGGAAAAATGAGTAGTATGAGAGGGTTGCTCACCAAATATGGGGCATAATATTATAGATTGTGGATTTCTTAGTATTCTCATATTTAATGGCTAAGTCACAACGTTTGAATTTGAGTTCGACAACTATGAAGTTTGGATGAAGTTTGACAAGGCAAAAAGATTGAAAAAAAATTGACGATAAATTCATCTTATATAATTTTCCAAAAATTTATAAATATATATGATCACAATTCCCAACTATGGGATAGTTTATCACTTTGTACAGATGATTGCAAGTATGATCATTTTTTTACTTTTCTTTGCTAATAAATAGAATTAAAATAAGTAATAATAATCATTTTATTTATTCTTTACTAATAAAATAAAATTTTGAATATTCAAGAATTAAAAGTAATAATAATGCAGTCTAATTATAAATAAATTAGTAATCATAAATATTAAAGTAAATATTAATACTTTACTCATTATAATACTTGTGTTTCACTAATAAAATAAGATTAAAAAAATTTACTTCAAATTCCAATTCCAATTCAAAAATGAACAACCAAATGCAAGAAAAAGATATTCCCAATCATATTCTATTCCAATTCCAATTTCTAAAATGGCAACCAAACTTAGAATATGCCTTTTTATATTCATCTTCCCTATCAACCAAACAATCCAACTATCTTCCTAAAATGCATAAGCAGGTTTTCAAAAACCTAGTTATGAGATAACCTAGTTATGAGACAAATTCATCTTCCCCAACCAAATAGGGCTTAAGATTAAAATTTTTTCCAATATAGATATAAAATAATATTATTTTTGCATTTTCTTTTATTTCTTAGTAAAGGAAAATGGAAATATTTAGAAAGTAAAGGTAGTTACCACTAGAGGAACCTCTAAGTGTGTGGTTAAAAAGCTATGGACTATAAAATTTAAATATTTAACAAAATTTTATGATAATCACAATAGCTAAGGATAAAGATGAAGGAGAAAACAAAGATGAGAAATGAGGCTTCATCATGATTGTTGTTATATGGAGCCTAATTAGATTCAGAGGTTAATTGTTTTCTCATTCTCATTGGTACAATTTTCGATAGATTTTATATTGTAAAATTAGATTGAATTACTAAACAATAATATTGAACTTACTGTTTGGTGGACATGATGAGATTGGGTGAACCATGTTAAACATTTATATCATCATCTTCTTCTATTACAATGTGTTTCACCCATTTCCTTTATTAGTTAAATTTGCATGTACCTATTAGATATTTGTCTTTCAAACTGTAACAATAGTGCCATAGTTTAGTCTAAAAGAGAAGAATCTCATCAAGTATTATTTATTTAGTATATTTTTAAGAGGAAATGTGGATAATAAAGTGTACATTGAAGAAGAAAAGAAATCATGCTAGTTGAGGTATACAGAAGATTATGGACCAAGAACACCACTTACTAGAGAAGCTTTGGAATGTTCAATCCCATTATATTAGATGAAGAGTGGAACACATATATGGTTGCGAGTGGCAATAAAAGATAGTAACACAAGTAAGTTTGTAGAAGAGTAAAAGGAATAAAAGAGATTACTATAAAATTATAAAAATTTGTAGCAACTTCAACAAAATATAACCTCTTCAATACAATATAACTGCCTAGGGATTATTGAATAAAAAAACAATAGAGGTAAAAAATAAATCATTTAGAGGTGCAATTGTAGCCATTATATCTCTTTACTAAACAACATTGTTTCTGAGTGAATATAGGATAAAATCACTTACAAAATAGGTATCTATTTGCAGGCCTCAATAATGCCATCAAAGGCTTCTATCAACAAGAGGTTATAGTAGAAGAATAAATACTTATAAGAAGTAGAGATCATTCACGGAGGTACGTGGATTTCTATTAATAGAAGAACTAAAATTTAAAGAAGGTTGACTTGAAACAATATAAGGTTGGAGTATAACCATAAGGTGATTAATGAATATGATAATATTGTAACTAAATATTTATTAAAATATCAAAATAAAAGTACTTATGTGATTGATTGAATTGCTACAAGACTGTTAGTTGACTTATGTTGTATAATAAAATTGGCATACGTGAACATCCCTTAAAATTTGTCTTAGTTTTAAAATTGTAACTATTTGAATTAAATATATTACCTACAAACTACTAACTCAAAAAAATCTCAAAATAAAGATAATATAATAATATAGTTTTCTAGACTTAAAAAATGTTTATTTACTATAACAATACACATAAAAAGATTGGCATTCACAAGACCAATAATAGTGTTTCCCATACCCTACATGACTATTAACTAAATTGATTCAAAGAAAATCTCTTAAATGAGTGGCTCTAAAAGATCTATTTCAAAGCTCCTATCAAATTCGTTACATAATTCTAATTTTTAAATCCTTTCACAAAGTAAGACCTAATAGTCTTAAATTCTTTTGATAGAGTAGACTCCTCACCAGGTGAATCATCTAATATGATCTAATTGTGACCCTAATAGGTTAACATTGTTATTTCAATAGTGATGATTTGTGGGTTTCATCCCCACCCTAGTTTTACCTTCATAATGAAGTGTTTCTAGATTAAAAAAATCATTTTGATATGTGTTGATGATTTTCATGTCTGATATGCTTAGATATATTTCATTTCCACACTACATATTTATGTTTGTATGGTATAATATTTGAGATGTGAGATGGATTAGGTGTGAATCATTTTAGTGGTGAGAAGTATTATAGATCCTTATTCACCCCCTCCTTCCCCTCCCCCCCCCCCCCCTGTCTTAGTATCATGTTTCCCATTAATATTTCCAAGAATTGGTATCACAACTTAGTTCGCTTTAAAAAGTCTAATAGCTTGAGAGAATCATATCTTGAAGATGGAGAAATACAAGGTGGGAAAAATCATTTAGAATCAGATGATTGAAATCCAAATCATATTGTAACAACTTGAAGAAGAAAAATAAGAGTTGAGAAAGAACTAAGTTAAGATTTGAGAAAGAAATAGTGGAAATAATGAATGAAGTAAATGAAGCTACCAAATGCTATGAAGAAATTATGAGATCACCAAGGTCATCTAGTGATAGTTCTAGTTCAGGAAATGACCAAGAACTCTTCATCTATTGAGGTAGAAGAATCAGCAAAGAGTGGAGAGAAAAGAAATACAAAATCCAAAGACAAACCTACTTGTCATCACTGTGGTCAACTTAGACACATTTCCAACATATGCAAGAGAAAAAAGGGTATGGAAAACCCTAAACCTAAGTTCATTGGCTACTATTTTAATTGAAAAAAAGAATGGATACCAAAAACATGATTGAAGATCAAAGAAAAGTGATGAACCCGTTTCACCTAGATTTGAAGGACATTATTATAACTATTAGAAATATGGACATAGAGTTCATGAATGCAGATCCAAGGAAAAATCTAATTAGACATCTTAAAAGGAAACACACACACCTAAGAAAGGTAACTCGTACAATTGGGATTACAACACATGGTATAATTGTCATTATTGTGGAGAGTATGGGCCCATTCTAGAGAATTGCATAAAGACACATTTCAAAAGTAACTATAAGAAATGGTTGAATAGAAACCTAGTTTATTTTAGTTATCATCAAGTTGGAAATAGAAGTAAGAAATACAAGACCTGAGCACAAGCACTAAACAATGGAAACAACAACAAATTAAAAGAGGTGTTGAGTTAAAGAAAATATGGAAAGAAATAGTACAAGTTGGAAGCAGTGGAGAGGTAAAAGTTGAGATCATTGAATCTAATGGATTAGTTGATCACACCTCATCTAATTGAGCAAGAGAAGGTATGTAGGGAATGCATACTTAATGTAATGTCATACAATAGTTCCTAGCAAGTAATGATTAAAATTCCATATCAACATGAATCAAGATGCATTAAGAAACAATTAAAAGTAGAATTGCAAAATTAAATATGTTTTACTATGGAGTGTCAAGCATCAATATTATAGTTTGTATTGACCGAGCATTGCTCCATAGACTAAACTCTTACATTGACTTAGAAAACTGGTATTGGGCAAGAAATGTAATGGTGATTGGATATTTAAAAATAGGTGCAAAAGGTTGAAAATTTTTTTGTGCACCTACCAAAGTACAAATATATTTATTGTAGACCTAATTGAAAAAATTGAAGGTATATATCAAATCTAGACATTCATTTTCACTTTAACAATAGATCTTGCATCATATTTTATTTGAAAATTTTGATCTTTTTGGATTTTGCATCAATTTTTGCATTGCATTTCCTTTCTCCCTTTCCTGGTATTGCACCATAACCATCTTTTGAATTCTCATCAAAGTCTATTATACTATTATTTTATAACAAATAGTTAGGTATAGGTTTGAGTTACTCACCTTTGGATTAAATACATCCAGTGCACTTGCAACTTGCCTGACAATTATCTCAAAATATGAGAAATTGAGACATCACTATTGATTAGAATTCAAACAACCTACTAATCTATGAATTTATATTCCATTTTTTTTTGGCTATTTGTGTAGGAATACTATAGCACATAAAAACTATTTGGTGAAACCCTCATAATAAAAGCATGTATTCCTAAATTTCCAAGGAAAATATGGTTCCTACATCAAATGGCTATGCATAATTTAATTGGTAAAATTGAATTAGTGTGTCACACAAGTCTACATTTTAGGGGTGAATGTCATCCCTCTCCTAAAAGAGTTTTAAAAACCAAGGGCGAATTGAGGCTGTCCAAAAAGTTATGCTTTAGAAATCATAGGCCAATGTGTTTAATTTTCCATGTGCAAAAAATATTTTTTATTGGCTATTTCATTTTGAAAGAAGATCCAATGGAATAAATCATATGGTGATGAGCCCAGGACTTTGACTTATTTTTGGTAAAGTTGGGGCAATGTGCTATACCACATATTGAATTTTGTTTTGCCATATTGACATTTTTTTATTAGTGAAATTTTCCAAAAGGTGAATATTCACTACTAAAATGGACCCTATGTTTTTGGTATTAAGGACAAAACACTTCATTACTAACTTAAGTTCCATGATGTTTCTAAAAATTAGTGAGTGATCAAAATTTCTACCATGTTTCAAAAATGGAATAGGGGTAACCAAGGCTTCCACATAAATGTATAAAACTTCACTCAAGTGAAAAAATATTTAGATCAAAGAGGCAAAAGTGACATAAAATCCTACCTAAAGGTGGTCAAAAGAATGGAGTTCTCTCTCTAGAAATTTTGTTTGGCTTTTATCTGTAGTTAAGAAGCATATATTTTCCTCATTCTTCCCCTTGTTAAATGAGTTTAGTGACACAATTTTTAAGCTATTGTGAAAGGAATTTGTGTTATCTAATGTGAATTGTGTGCAATAATTGCATTGTAAGATATATCTATTTTCGATATTATTAAGAAGATTTCCCATGTTTTATCTATGCTTCCATATTTTGCATACATATTTACCAAGGCTATTGCAATTGTAAAATTTTAAAAAAATCAAGTATCTTTTATGCTAAAAGGGATGTCCATATAGAGTTCCAAAGTTTCCAATTTGGCACTACACAAGGATGACACTAGAAAAAGTAGCAAGTCTAGTTTTAGAACTACCAATGGCATTTTCATGAATTTTTCTTAACCTTTTTGAACAAATCTATTTTCTACCTATGAAATAATCAATGTAGTCAATGAGACCACATTTCTTTGATGCATTTTGTCAAATAGTTCATGTGGCTCGTTCATGCTTCCATATTTTGTATCTATGTCCTAAATGATAGTTGGAAAAGTTCCTCTATCAATTATGGTTGAAGGATTTTAGTACCCTATTTAGAATCTCCCATGTTGGCACAAAGAGGTTGATTTTATATTTGTCAAATGCATTTTCTTGAATAAATCTAAAGCATTTTTATTAAATACATTTTGTGTATGTTCTAAACATTCACATACCTTCTCAAAATATTTAGATGTATATAAAATAACTACACATTTAACAACTATATACAATGTTCACTTGATATTTTCAAAGTCATAACACTAAAGCCACTTATCAAGAAAATGAGATTTGGAAATATAGAGAATTTTTGTCACTTAGTAATTTAAGGGAAATTTTTCTTAGCGAATTTTTATGTTCTTACTTCTTGGCATTTTATAAAATATTCATGTGTCATTTTATTTGTTTGGATTTTGTTGCACTCAAATACATTTAGTATTCATGTAAATCTAAGTACCTCTATGGAAAGTGGTGTAACACTCAACTAGGATAAAGTATAAAAGATAAATTTTAGTTTTACTATATTTAAATGTGCTAGTAAAACCTTTAAATTTTGGTATGGTAGGCGGGAATATACCTTAACCATCTCTATAGTTTAATAGTTTTTTTCCTACTTTTGTGCCCATGTTTGTGTTGAATGTGAATTGTGTAAATGAATACTTTTTATTTTTTATAAGTGCTCCCCACATTCATCAAAATTATGACAAATGGTGAATTTTGTCAAAATTTAAATGAATATGAGAAAAAAATTACAACAATAAAAAACTAAGAAAGAAGAAATTACCATAGTTCATTGTAAATGGTCATCTAAAAAATAAATTATGGCCCTTATCATTAGAAATAATATCTATTTAATCTACATTATTATTTCTATTCTAATACAAAATTGTTTGACACCTTATTTCTTATAATGTCTAAGTCACATATCACCTCATGTCTCCCTAACACATAAACATCCTAGGCTAGTGGCAATCCTGCATGGTGAAGTGGTTGGACCTTGGAGTTGGAAAACTCAATTGTACAATGAGTGGTGCTCAGTCATTATTGGGAAATTCTTGGGTTTTCCCAAGGATCTCAGTCATTGAAGGCTTCATTAACATCTATATTGTTTCTTAGCTTATAATAAGCTTCATGACACTCTTTGTAGTTCTCAATGTGTGTTGACTATTTGGCACTTGTGGAAATCTACAATGCCTATGGGAACTCAGCAATGCCTTTTTGGTGGTTATTAAAGTGAGCAATAGTTTAGGCTTTTTCAAATGGAGTTCTTGTAGATTTGATGAATCAACTTGGTGCATTTAATGCATTTGGCATGAGATCATAACATGGAGTGATCATGGGATTTTTTGGGACCTATTTGGTCTTGGTTATTTGTTCTAGGTGTATTTAATAGGTGTTGTAATCCTTCTAAGGAATTTGGTATTTAATATCAATTGAATGATGACTTGTAGCTTAATTATGTATTTAATATAACAATTCATTTAAGTTGCAACTTGATAGGCTAACTTATGGCTTAGTTAGGTATAATTAGAGGATCATATAGATTCTTGAATCACTATCATCTGACATGGGGAATATGTACAAGTTGAGAGGAGTGAAGTTGAGTAGAGCTTGTAGTTAAGTATGGGCTTGGGAAACAAGAATGTTTCTTCCTAGCTTGTGAGCACAAGTTTACATTCTTCTTGGAGTTTCCACCAAAGTGTGGATATGGACAAGCAAGGAGATCAAATCTTGCAAGGTCTTGTGAAATTACTATTGTAATTACTTTGTATTTATTCATAACCCAAAAGACATTGTATTGTTAGGCATGTTGGATGTAAATCTAATTATTATATTATGAGATTTTTCGTTTCCATAGATCTATATCTCTTTTTTTATTTTATATATTCTACCATGTAGTTATCTACTAGGGGCTAGGACATGTTCTTTGAGGATTCTCCTACCTAGTATTGCATCAATTAGCATCAGATCAAGTTTTCCTTAACACATAGATAGATCACCGAAGTTGAGGTAGAGTGCACTAAGAGCTAGGGTGAAGATTATAAGAGTGGAGGTTTGATCTAGCTGAAGATTGGTTTCATAACATTTTTGAAGATCTTGGAAGATGCCTTCGAAAAGATTGGACTTTGGGGTGAATGGAGATCTCTGTGATGCTACAAAAGAAATGATCTTAGAGAAGGTTAAAAAAAATTAGATCTTAGATGCAGTTGATGAAGAATGAGATCATGATGGCTGTAGATTTGTACATCAGGATGTGGGTATTGAAGATGGTTATGACGATTTTACTGAAGACTTTGAGGTTGTTGGATTAACTGGTGAAGATAGAACTAATCATGTGGAGAGACATATAGAAGACAACATTGGTTAGCCAAATAAATGTAAGACTCAATTGATGATGAGGCATGAGATAGATGTTTTTGATTTCTTAGGGACTTTGAATCCTCAAGACTTGATTGATTGGATTGGTGAAATATAAGACTACTTTGAGTTAGAGTATATTGGTGATTCTCTCAAACTAAGGTTAGAAAAGACTAAGCATAAATGGCATGCTTCTCTTTGGTGGAAAGAAATACAAAGAGATTGAGAAGAAGAAGGTAAAATAAAGATAACTAGGTGGAGATTCATCATGACTATGCTCAATTCTTAGTTCATTCCTATTGATTTTGAAATTGATTTGTTTAGGGGGTTGAATAACTTGAAGTATCTAGATTTTTCTATAAAAGATTATATGAAGGATTTCTACAAGTCGAATATTTAGTCTAGGGACAGAGATTTTTCTAAGGAGAAGGTGGCTCGGTATATTAATGGCTTGAGATTCAATATTTAGGGTGATATTCGTATACTAAATATTTCTTCTACTGAGGATGCTTATCTATGTGCTCTAAGGGTAGAAGAGAAGTGAAAGAGAAGCAAGATCACTCAAAAAAGGATAAATCAAGAGCAAAAGGTGAACTAAAAACTATTCAACAAAGGAAGAGGATTGGTATAGCTGAATTTAAAGTTATTGTTTTTTGATGTAAAGGAGAAGGACACAAGGATTTTGAGTGTTCATAGAAGGTTGGTATAGGAGAGTTTTTGTGGGAAATGAAGTTGAGTAGGATGTCAATGAACCTAAGTAAGAAGGGGAGAACTTGTTGGCTCGACGAGTACTATTTTGTAAAAGCTTATTGGAACCTTGTCAAAGAAGTAATCTTTTTAAGACTCAATGTAAGTCTTTTTGTAAAATCTATAATGTGATTGTGCATGGTGGTAGTACTATTAACCTTGCTACTGAGGAGATGGTTTAGAAACTTGGTTTCAAGAGGATGAGACATCCTTGTCCTTATAGGATTAGTTAGTTATAAGATAACCATGCTTTTGAAGTGAGGGAGCAATGTCTTGTTGATTCTTAGATTTGGAGGTATAAGGATCAAGTTTTATATGATATTATGAGCATGAGTAGTTTTCACCTATTGCTTCATAGACCTTGGAAGTATGATTGTAGGGCTATGCATTATTTTTTCAAGAATTTGATTACTATTAAGAAAGGTATCAAGAAGCATTCAATTATTCCTTTGTGAAATGAATAACTTGGGAGGAGGAACTTGAGTATTTCTTAGATCCAAGTTGAGTTGAAGGATTTTTAAAAGGATAGAGATCAACATAGAAATAAAAACAATGGAACATCAAGGATGGACATGAAGAAGTAGAGAAAATAATTGTTTGTTTCCAGAAAGGTTTGGTAGAAGTGGAACAAGGAAAAGACTGTAAAAGTTAAAGACTTGGAGGATATTTATGTGAAGAACCAATTTGGGATTTATGTGCTGATTCCCAATATAAATTCTTCTAGCTACTAAGAACATATTTTTGCACCTAGGATGTCTAATACAAGAGCATCCTAGGTTAGTGGACATCCTACATGGTGAAGTGGTTGGACCTCAGAGTTAGAGAATTATATCATAGGAGGATTGGTTCTTGATCATTATTTCATAATTGTTGCATGTAGTGTGGGTCAAGGGGTACAATTGCAGAAGCCTTCCTTGACATCTACACTATTTCTTAGCTAATGTTATGTTACTTGGCACTCTCAAAATTGCTCAACTTGTGTTGGTTGTTTGATACCTATGGAACTCACTAATTCTTTGGGGATCTTGATAGTGTTTGGCTGGTGGTTGTTGATGCTTTGGTTTGTTGAATGGAGTTCTTGTAGATTTGATCAATTGACTTGATGCATTTAATGCATGTTGCATGAGATTGTGAATTGAAGCAATTGTGGGAATTTTTTGGACCTATTTGCATCTTGGTTATTTTTCTTGTGTGTATTTAATAAATTTTGTATGCCTTCTATGGTATTTGGTATTTGGTATTTAGCATATATTGTAGGTGGACTCATGGCTTAATTTTGTATTTAATATAATGGTTTATTTAACTTGTAACTTTCTAGGTTAACTTATAGCTTAGTTGGGTATAAGTAGAGTTTCCTAGTTAGTCTTGAATTAGTATCATCCAGTATGGAATAGATGGAGTAGCTAAGAGAAGCAAAGTTGAGCAAAGTTAGTAGCTAAGTGTGGGTTTGGAAAATAAAAAGGTTTCTTCGTGGCTTGTGAGAACAAGTTTAGATTCTTCTTGGAGTTTCTATTGGAGTGTGGATTTAGACTAGCTAGGAGATTGGATCTTGTGAGTTCTTATAGAATTACTATTCTAATTACTTTTAATTTGGTTATAACCTAGAATACCTTATAGTTGGGCATGCTTGATGTAGCCCAAACCCTTTTAAAAAATAATAACACAACACATATTTTCAAAACACTAGATTCTTCATTCAACTTATCCAAATCTATTCTACCTTACAATGAAAGAAAATGCTTAGTTATTATAATTCTAAAGATTACCATATTTGGTAAATTTTTGAGAAAACTAAATTTTCCATTTTTGGTCATTTCCAAAACCCATCCTATGAATCCCAATTCTTTCCGAAGAAAAACCCCCAACTAAGGCAAGATGAATTGCAAACTAATCTACAAAACCAAGAGCATGATTTCAGATTTAGTAAAAAAATCTTTCTAAAAAACTGAAGAAAAACACAAAAACTCAATTTTGGAGGTCAAGACAAAATTTTATGCTGGCCAAAAAATGTCAAAATGACCACCTATCTAGTAAAGCTTGATTAGAAATACAAATAACTCCTCCTCAAGTGACTGCCTATAAAATTTCAGTCAAAACCCATATCAAAGTCAAAAGTTATGACTCCTAGAATTTGATGCATCATTCTCCCCTTCTTCAAAGAAACATTGCTACTGCAAGTGGCTGTCTGTGAATTGCTGCAATTTTATTGGATCTTACTACATTATTGACCAATTAGAGAACCATGTACTCTCTATTTTGGGTAACTTGTCCCACTATATGAGGTACTTGTTATGATGACCATGCCTTGTGGAGGTAGTTTTGGCAATCTTTTCCTTCTTCTTATTGGGGACTTGATGTTGACAATCAACTCCCTGGCCCTCATTTACATTGGGAAAATCTCCATGGAATGTCTATAAATTAGAAACATTAAAAATAGGGGAAATGTCAAGATTTGCTGGTAAGCTAACCTCATAAGTATTATATAACATTAATCTTTTTGATGATTTTGCAAGGCCCAAACTTTTTAAACTTCAATTTATAATAGGTTCTTGTAGGAAACTACACACCTCAAGTAAACCATAACCAAGTCACCAACATCAAATATTTTTTGTCCCTGGGTACCATCTATAGCAATCTTGTAATTCGCATTACTATCTTGTAACTTTTGTCTAACATCTTGTTGGAGCTGGTGAAGGTGTTTTGCAAAGGCAACCCCTTCATTACTAATTTTGTCTCCCAAGGGAAGTGACACAAGATCTAGAACACCATGAGGGTTTCAATCATAGACAATTTGAAGTGGAGATTTTTTAGTGCATCTATTAATAGAATTTTTATAGGAAAATTCTGCCAAAGGCAATGTTATGTCCCACTACTTAGGCTTCTCCCCCATAATGCAATGTAATAGATTTCCTAAAACTCCAATTGACTACTTATGTTTGTCCATCCATTTGAGGATGATAAGCACTACTATACTATAATTGTGTTCCTAATTTACTCCAAAGAATCCTCAAAAAATGGTGCAAGAACTTAGTGTCTCTATCAGAGGTAATGGTCTTTGGAGGGCCATGTAAATGACCAACTTCTTAGAATAATTGTTCTCCTACTCTAGTTGAATTGTTGGTCTTTTTACAAGCAATAAGCTGGACCATTTTTGACAACTGATCAATAATCACAAAAATAGAATCATTACCTCATTGAGTGTGTGGGATACCTAATACAAAATCCATACTCATGTCAATCAATGGTTCAGTGGGTACTGGTAAAGATATGTATAATCCTATATTCTGTGAATGTCCTTAAGCCACTTGATAGATTTTGTACCTTGCCACATATTTAGTGATGTCCCTCTTTATATTGGGTGAATAATACTTATCTTCAATCAAGTTTATTATTTTGTCCTTTTCAAAGTGTTGACCTAGTCCACCACTATGAAATTTGCTGATAATATTTTCCCGCATGGATCTACTTGGTATACATAATTGTTTACCCTTAAAGAGGTAACCATCTATGTAAAATAGTCACCTTTCACACAATCCAACCTACTAGAAGATCAAGCTTTTAGCTGTTCTACAATTTCCTTGAAATCATCATGACTTTCATATAAGGTCTTAATAGCATCAAAACCAGTGACCTTAGTTTCCATTGTGATAATTAGTGTAGCATGCCTATTCAAGGCATTAGCAACCTAATTTTTTTTCTAGATTATGCTTCAAGAAAAAAGTATATCCCCGTAAGAAAGATTCCTACTTGGCATGTTGACTATTCAACTTCGTTTGTGTATTGAGATATTTCAAAGCAATATGATTAGTAAACAACACAAACTCATACGGGACCGTGTCTTAATGCATGAACAATTCCATATAACTCTAGATCATAAGTAGAATAATTCTTTCTTACTTCATTCAATTTCTTGCTAAAGAAGGTCATGAACTTACCTACTTGGCTAAGAACAACATCTATCCCAACATGTGAAGCATCACACTCTGGAAGTACCAATATGTGATTGTTAGTTACCTTTTTCTTCAAGAATTTAAAACTCTCTTTAGCATCTAATGTCCATGTGAACTCCCTTCCTTTGCTATAGTTTGTAATGGGTGCTACAAATATTACTAAAAATTTGAATATAAACTTTTGGTAGAAAGTTTCCAATCCATGAAAACTTCATAAGCCTATTAAATATTGGAAGGTCTAGGCCATTCTAGGATTGCTCTTACTTTTTCTAGATCCATTTGGACACTAGCTTGAGAAATGACAAAGCTTAGAAAAGTCAAACTAGTTTGCATGAACCTACATTTCTTCAAGTTCACAAAGAGCTTTTCCTCCCTTAAGAAACTCAAGATGATCCTTAGATGTTGTAAGTGTTTTTCACTGCTTCTACTATAGATCAAAATATGATCAAAGTAAACTACAAAAACTTACCAATGTAAGGTCACATCATTGTATTCATCTACTACATAAATGTACTAGGCATGCTTGAAATCCCAAAAGGCATAACCATCCATTCATACAAATCATCTCTTGTCTTAAATGATGTCTTCCATTCATCTCCCTCTTGAATGTGGATCTGGTGGTAGCCACTCTGGAGATCAATCTTGCTGAAGTACTTAGCCCCCACTAATTCATCCATCATGTCCTCTATCCTAGGAATAGGAAATTGGTACTCAATGGTAATCTTATTGATTTCTCTACCATCAGCGCACATCCTCTATGTGTCATCCTTCCTTGGAGTCAACAATGTAGGTATTGTACATGGACTCATGCTTTCCCTAACTAGATCATTTTGCATTATTTGTGTCACTTGTTTATTCAAATATGAATGTTGTGTTGGATTCAACCAATATCCTACTTTGTTAGGAAAATTTGCTCCAGGAATAAAATCAAGATGATGCTGAATATCTCTTTTGGATGGGAGACCATCAGGTAGTTCCTCCAAAGCAACATTAGCAAGTTTTATGTTTTTTGAAATTGATAGATCTCTTATTGCAGTGGAGATCTTCTAGGCTGACTTTTTTTTTCACATTGATGGATAGAGGTTTAATGATTTCTCCTTGGTGTTGTTCATTCAACTTGTTTCTCCTATTAAGGTCGATCCCTAAAGTTTTCTTTGATCTCTTTAGTTTGGGTGATGGGCAATGTGTTCTCATTTGCCTCTCTTCCTTTAGTGTTGAAAGTAAGTGTCTCTCTCTACCATTTTTTTCTTTCTTGATCAAGTGGTTGTTAGCAGTTTTAAAGAAATCGTTATGGTCCTTGGTTTTCATTTTTGGTGAGAGCTTGCACCTTTTGTGGGGGGTTGTCTCATGTTGGTCGATGGCAATTTTTGCTATGTCTAGTAGTCTACTCACATCCAAATCTTTGTCTATCATATAGGTAGACCCTAGGTACTTTTTACCCAGTATTTGGTCACTAGTTATAGATTAAATTTTTGTTGATGTGCTATTAATAGTAACTAGTGGCAACCCTTTCCAGTGTGCTCTCTATTAGTACCATGGGCCAGCACCCTCTTACTGCTCATCTTATAAAAAAATATATAAAATAGATAATGTTTTCTCTCTCAAAGCATCTTTTCTCATTCTTTTTTTCCTTTTTTACTATGGTAGTTTATACTTTATGAGATTCCTCTCTTATATTATACTATTGCTATGTAAATGACTCAAGTAAAACAATGCATTTGATAAAATCTTCCTAACCTACCGAACTGTTAATGATATTACCAACAATAATAAGCCATGGACCATTAAAACAAATTTATAACGATTTCATATTAATTTAAAATTATTTCATTGTGTATAAATAATGGGGCGGTTGATTCTGCAGCATATTTTAAAGTTGCACTCCAATAATAAATTTCGTTGTATGACACCAGAAAGATAAAATTCCCTTCTTGAGCCCTCCTGCCGCAATTTAATACCATTTAGATAGAAAGTGAGACTAAATCAAAACCACTAAAGAGATTGAAAATAAAATAAACAACAAAATTGACACAATTAAACATTGTCCTATCAACCCATTGTATGTACCATTTGGCAACTCGAAACCGTTCGCAACAATCCAAAAGCCAACTGAGTCATTTGCACATATCTTTATTTTCTTTCGCTCTCCTTTCCTTTTCCTCAAACATATTTTTCCTCCCATCAATTCTTAAATATTTTTTCAGTTCACCTCTTACTTCAAAAGAGAAACATATTCTTATAAAATCAATCCACTAAATAAAGTGATTTATATGCCGTCAAACATCGGCCATGATTACATTTTCATAAATTCAGTGACTGTCATTATTACATGAATGGTTGTTTTGTCCTTCCATTGCAATGCATTTCTTTGTTTATAAATATTGCTTCTTTCTCAAATGAGGACATAATGTGTTATCACTAGGTGAAGTTTGCAATCATACAATTAGTAGTAATACTTTGAAAGGAGTTGAGTGTTAGAAACTTTTTTGAGTTCAATGGGAATGGAGATGCTTCAGAAGGCAGGGCCTTACATAGCGATGACATCCCTACAGTTTGCGTATGCAGGGATGGCCATTCTTACTAAGATTTCTCTTAACAGTGGAATGAACCAATTTGTTTTGGTAGTATATAGGCACATAGTTGCTACACTTGTTCTTGCACCTTTTGCTTTCTTGATTGAAAGGTATATACTTCTTTGATTGAGTCCGTATTGTCTTTCTAGATATCAGAATATTTTTTTTTTTTAATTGATCTTGACCAATATGATCATATGTACAACTTGATAATATGGTTAAATATACATCCTAATATTTGAATAGGCATTGCCCATAACTTTATATACTGCAGGAAGGTCCAACCGAAAATGACATTTCAAATATTTTGTAAGATAGTTGTACTTGGTTTGTTGGGGTAAGCAATGTGCCTTCATTCGCTTCTCATTTATTTTCCCGATTTTTACATTGTAATGATGTCCACTTATATGGATGCTGATGAAATATTTGTAGGCCCTTGACTCAATCTTTCTATTACATGGGCTTGAAGTTTACTTCCCCTACTTTTGGTGCTGCTTTGAATAACTTACTTCCTGCTACCACGTTTTTGATTGCTCTAATCTTCGGGTAACTATCATCATTTAATTTAGATTTGATTATTATTTTCTACTAGCAAATGGCTTAAGAGACATGATAAGAATAGTTGGTTGGTAAGAAAATTGTTAGATTGTTAATAATTGTCCAGTTTAATAGTAAAAGATAGATTACGGTAGACTACTCTCTAATAGGAATAAGCTATCAAATTGGTTTTCATGTAAGATCATTGCAAAATATGATATTTGAGTCTACCGAAACGGACAGACAAAAATCTCTTGGGCAGGATTACCATTTCATTAGTTATCTTATCTATATAGATACTAACTAATCAAAGATCAATTTATTTTTTACTATCACATCAGTTATCTTTAAGAAAAAATTATGGGAAGCTATATATAGTACAATTATCAATATGGTGCATTGCTAAAGTAATGTTCTGCTAGTATTTGACTACAAGCATATATGACATGATGATATGTCAGTCATTACATTTTTCTAATTATAAGAGTTTCTAAACATAGGTTATTAGTTTTATTATACAGAATGGAGAGAATAAGAATTCGAGACATACGCAGCCAAGCAAAGATAGTAGGGACACTAGTATGTGTGGGTGGAGCGATGTTCATGACTTTATATAAAGGAGCTCTTGTTCCCATGCCTTGGTCTTCACATAATCATCATCATTCTTCAAATAGTGCTACATCTCATGACAATAATACTGAGATGATTAAAGGTTGCCTGACTTTAATTACTTCAGTGTTTTCTTGGTCATCCCTTTTTGTTCTTCAGGTAACAAAATTAAATTGTTTTAATCTCTTCTGCAAATAGTTCATTTTTTACTAGTATATTCTTGTTCTTTTTTGGTCTAATACAATGAATTGTTGATATCAGGCTTCTGTTCTTGAGAAGTATTCTGCACAGCTTTCTCTTGCCACCTTAATATGCTTGATGAGCACCTTACAATCAACTGCAATAACTTTAGCAGTTGAACGACGTCCTTCAGCATGGGCAATTGGATTTGACTTGAATCTTGTTACTATCGTTTACTCTGTAAGTTTTCGCTGTTCAGTCTCCCTATCAGAAATGTTACTATATGATGTTTATAATGTTAATGGTTGTCCATTTGAAATATTTAGGGTTTAATATTATTAAAAAAATGCAGGGAGTGTTGGGCTCAGGAATTGCATATTATGTGCAAGGTTTATGCATGAGAATAAAGGGGCCTGTATTTGCTACTGCATTCATTCCATTGACTATGATAATTACCGCATTTATGGACTCCATTATTCTTCACCAAAACATCTACTTGGGCAGGTTTGTTTTTCTTCTATATTGTTTAAATACACACACATATATATAGATAAGACTATGTAGATAAGTTGATCTGATTGAACCAAATTGAATGCAGTGTTGTAGGAGGAATGGTGATAGTAATAGGATTATATGGTGTTCTGTGGGGTAAAGCTATGGACACAAAGCTGCCCACTTTTGACAGCACTGAGGTTCTCCCAACATGTCATTCGGATAATGATGAGAACCGCCTTGGGTGTATAGAAAAGGGTGAGATCCCTGTTGATGACAGTGTTACATTCAACATAAACGCATAACCTTAATCTACGGTATGACGAAAACTATTTCTATATTTTATCTTGGTGTACGTTACTCGGTAGGTGTAGTTGAGGATGAAGAAACCACTTTTGCATGCAGCTCTTATTCGATTTAAGATCTCCTCAGGTTTGATATGAGAATGTTTTAAGAGTGCTTTAGCTACTCTTATGAGTGAAAATGAAAAGGTTTTGTTATTTGACGATTCGTAGTATGGTTTTAGATAATAGTGGTTTAAGTATAGGCATGATGTCAATTTGTATATGATCAATTCATTTTGGAATTGATCATATTATTGTATAATTTTCTAAATAACTAAAAAGATTGTATGGATCTATTAATAATAGTGTACTATATTATCTTTAAGTTACTTTCTTTTTATTATTATATAAAATAATTTTAAAAATAGTGTTTTGATCTATAAGGAATTGTAATTTTACGTGTTTTATTAATGGATGTTTCACATAAGAAATGAGATTTTATTATCTAATAATACAAATAAATGCAAATTGGCTTATCCACAAATGATAGTCCACTTGTCTAATGTTAAATGTTGATTCATTAAAAAATTAGGCTATACTTGGCAATGATGTCAATTCACTAAAAAATAATTTCTTGGTCAAGATACAATCATATGGAATGGAGCAAAATCGAGGGAATATAATATGAAGGAAAAGTAAAAGATGGATTCTCATTAACAAAATCAACTCAAAACATCTCAGACAACCTATTCTCTTGGAACAAAGAATCTCTTCCAATATTAAGTACTCTTTCATGGGCAACCTTGCATGATAAAATTTTGACAGTGGCCAGGTATATGAAATTTATATTCTAGAGTCTATTTTGCCACCTATGTCTCAATCATGAAGATGATGCTAATCACTTACTACTAACATGTCCCTTCTCATTAGAATCATGGTAGTCATTGTTTTATAAATTGGGTTGGATTTCAAAATTACCAAAAAGATAACATCTTTCTTTCGGAAATATCGCTTCAAATTTTTAATAAAATCCTATGTGGAAACCTATGGATCATATATATTAGGTGGGATGAACCTATGATTAACATATGTTTTGGGCTTTCAGGATTGCCAAGTGTTAGGTAAAGGTCCTCAATCCAGTATTAAAGATAGATAAAATTTCACTTTGCAATCACCAAACATGGAATGATAGAAACTAAGCTTTGATGGATCCTCACATGCAAACCTTGGAACTTAAGTGGTTGGATGATTCATACATTCTTAATGTGAAAATATTGCTAGATTAGCTAACCTATTGGAAATGGACATGAACAACATGGTAGAGTTTAAGTATTTCTTATCATGATTTGTCCTATGTCTACAACATAACATTAAAAATTTGTAAATTGAATCGGAGTCCACAATAGTGGTAAATATAGTTTGATCGAAGCTCACACAAAATTGGAGGATTCATTAACAATTGGAAGTAATTTAAAAATACATAGAGTATTTTGAGTAAGTTTTGATCAATCACATATACAAATAAGGTACTCTACATCGAAGATGAATTGGCTAATAAGGTAAAAGATAAAATATTTGTCAAAAAAAATAGTTAGCTTAAATTATTTTCTCAGAAAAAAATCAACTTGAAATAAATAAGTATACAATTAGATTGAATTACTAGAAAATAATATTGAACTTATTGTTTGGTAGACATGTTTTGAGATTGGGTGAACCATGTTAAATATTTGTATCATCATCTTCTTCTATTACAATGTGTTTTATCCATTTTCTTTATTAGTTAAATTTGCATGTACCTATTAGATATTTGTCTTTCAAACTATAACAATAGTGTCATAGTTTAGTCTAAAAGAGAAGAATCTCCCTATCAAGTATTATTTATTTAGTATATTGTAAAGAGGAAATATAGATACAAAAGTGTACAGTGAAGAAGAAAAGAAATTGTGCTAGTTGAGGTAGACAAAAGATTATGGACCAAGAAAATCACTTACTAGAGAAGCTTTGGAATGTTCAATCCCATTATATTAGATCAAGAGTGGGACACATATATGGTTGCAAGTGACGATAAGAGATAGTAACACAAGTAAGTTGTTAGAAGAGTAAAAGGAATAAAAGAGATCACTATAAAATTTGTAGCAACTTCAACGAAATGTATACTCTTCAATACAATATAACTACCTAGGGATTATTGAATAAAAAATAATAGAGGTACAAAATAAATCATTTAGAAGTGCAATTGTAGCCATTATAGGTCTTTACTAAACACCATTGTTTCTAAGGAGTGAATCTAGGATAAAATCGTGTACAAAATAGGTATCTATTTGTAGCCTTAGTAATCCCATCAAAGGCTTCTATCAACAAGAGGTTATAGTAGAAGAATAAATACTCATAAGAAGTAGGGGTCATTCATGAAGGTACATGCACTTCTAGCAATAGAAGAACTAAAATTTAAAGAAGGTTGACTTGAAACAATATAAGGTTGGAGTATAACCACAAGGTGATCAATGAATATGATAATATTGTAACTAAATATTTATGAAAATATCAAAATAAAAGTACTTATGGGATTGATTGAATTGCTACAAGACTGTTAGCTAACTCACATTGTATAATAAAATTGACATACATGAACATCCATTAAAATTTGTCTTAATTTTAAAATTGTAATTATTTGTATTAAATATATTACCTACAAACTACTAAAATATTAATAAACTAGTATTGCATGATTTTTTTTGAAAAAAAATCTCAAAATGAAAATAATATAACAATATATTTTTCTATAGTTAAAAAATGTTTATTTACTATAACAATACACGTAAAAAGATTGGCATTCACAGGACCAGTAATAGTGTTTCTCATACCCTACATGACTATTAATTAAATTGAAAGTACACGATATTAAATCAAAGCCTCTTCAAACATAAAATATAATGTTAACCCATTATAACTTAAGGTTCATATTAAAAGTCTGATTTCCATTCACCCCTTATATTCGATAGTATTGCTCTCAACAGTCCACTCACATTTAAGGGTACATACAAACGTGAAATACATATTTATATAATTTTCTTCATCCTTGACTATGCCAACAAAATAACGTACATCAAGTTTGAATGCCTCCAGAGATAGTCTTCCTCATACTGTGGAGGGTTGTGTTTTCTGCACGTTCAAGGCAATATTCGCTTCAATAGGTACGTCCATTGCTTTTGTAGATTCAATGCCGTTGTTCTCATTATGAAATGTGGGTAGCATTTCTGAGCCAGCAGAGCTAGTTAATTTCGCATCCTTCACTTTTCCCCATAAAACACCATACAATCCTATTACAATAACCACTCCTCCAATCACACTGCATTCAAAAAAATTCCTGAATGAGCTTAGACAAATAAATGAAAAATTGATAATATGTTATACATTTTATTATTCAATTAACAAATAGCTGAAAAACAAACCTGCCCAAATAGATGTTTTGATGAAGAATGATAGAGTCCATGATTGCTGAAATGATCATAGTCAGTGGAATGAATGCAGTAGCAAATACAGGCCCCTTTATTCTCATGCATAAACCTTGCACATAATATGCAATTCCTGAGCCCAGCACTCCCTGCATTCATTGATAACAGTAGAACCAATAAATTAGTACCAACATCTTTAGAAAATATAACCTACAGTACAATGTATACGTCAGTTTAGTTTAAACATTAAATAATACAATTTGAAATTTATTCAAAATCTATACATTATAAGTAACAAGATATTATCTATAAAATCTTATCAGATGAATAACTAGATGGGAAGGTTGGTCTAATAATGAAGACTTACAGAGTAAACAGCAGTAAGAAGATTCATATCAAACCCAATTGCCCACGCTGAAGGACGTCGTTCAACAGCTAAGGTGATTGCAATTGATTGTAAGCTGCCCACCAAGCATATTAAGGTGGCAAGAGAAAGTTGTGCAGAATACTTCTTAAGAACAGAAGCCTGAATTGAACAAATCATTATATTAGATCAACACAAAACAAGAATGTAATAAATTTTATATTTTATCTTTGAAGAAAGAGACTGCGTATGGCAAATAAGTGGCATTAGTTACCTGGAGAACAAAGAGAGCAGCCCAAGCAAGTGTTGCAATGATTAAACATAGGCAACCTTTAATCATATCACTATTACTGTCATGAGAGGAAGCACTATTTGAAGAATGATGGAGGCCATGTGAAGACCAAGGCATGGGAATAAGAGCTCCTTTGTATAAAGTCATTAGCATTGCTCCACTCACACACACTATTGTTCCCACTATCTTAGCTTGACTGCGTATCTCTCTAATTTTCACCCTCTCCATTCTGTTTCATATAGTGAACATCTCACTTCATGTTGAATAGTTTCTAAACTAATATCTATGAAATAATACAATTTATCATTTTATCAAAGTTATTAGATTTTCATAGGAAAAACATAAGATCTAATTTAATATAAATTTAAAAAAATTCCATATCAAAGAATAAACAAATTATCTTATTATTATTATTATTTCAAAACATTTACCATTTTGAAATGGTAGTAATATGTAGATTAAATGATGATTAATTACCTAAAGATTAAAGCAATCACAAAGGTCGTAGCAGGAAGCAAGTTATTCATAGCACCACCAAATGTAGGAGAAGTAAATTTCAAACCCAGGTAGTAGAAATTCTGATCCAACACAGGCCTGTAAATGTTCAATCACATCTTTGATTAGAAGACATCATAGGCATGCATGAATCAAGGAGAATAGGAGGAAATGGTGTCAAGTAACAAACCCTAATAAACCCAATGCAAATATCTGACAGAATATCTTAAATGTTATCTGGGGTCTAACCTTCCTGCAATTCATGGAAACAAAATGGGTTAAATGGATTAATCCCTAAACAAACTTTTGGTTAAATGGATTAATACCTTAAAAAACTTTTCTTGATTAGTGTTTAATGAAATGAGTAAGTATACCTTTCTATGAAGAAAGCAAATGGAGCAAGAACAAGAGTAGCAACAATGTGTCTGTACACAACCAAAACAAAGTGGTTCATCCCATTGTTAAGAGAAACCTTAGTGAGAATGGCCATCCCTGCATATCCAAACTGCAATGATGTCATTGCTATGTAAGGCCTCCCATTTTCAAACATCTTCATTCCCATTGAACTCAAAAGTTTCTAACACTCCACTACTTTCAAAGTAGTACTAGTAATTGTATTACGAGTGGTGCATTGCTTCATAACACAATATGCCCATGTATTTATAAACAATGAAATACATTGCATTGGAGGGACAAAACATGTATTAAAAGATGCTAATGCTGGTACAGTCATCTAATATAAGAAAATCTCATCACGCAAAGTATTTCAACACAATATATCGCTATAGTGGAGTGGGTTGATTTTCTATAACCTAACATATGGACTGAAAAAGTATTTAAGAAATGATGTAAGGAAAACTATATTTGACGTAAAGCGAAAAAGAGCGAAGGAAAATGAAGATACGTGAAAATGATTCAGTTAGCATTTGCACTATCGTGATGAATGGTGTGTACGGTTTCGACTCGCCTAATCCAACAAAAAAAAATGTGGCGAAGGAAGAGTGCAAAAAATGACCAAAAATTAAAAAGGCACATATGACACGATATGGAATTTTATCCTCTTTCGTCATTCAATAACTTTATCGACCATACATTTAGCATGCTGCAGACTCAACCACAATTATTTCTACACGATCAACACATTTTCTTTTCTTGAAAGGAGCTTAATTAATATTAAATAATTTTATTTACTCTAGTGATTTTTTTGGTGTCCAACACTTGTCAGCATACAATTGAAATATAGGTTGGCTTTGTCATGTGAGCTATATCATCATTTGAAAATCTAATATTCGTAAAGGCTAAGATATTTATAAAAAATTGCTAGGTGGAAAAAAATGTTCTAGATAGAGGAGGAGGATTCTACTCATCCACTTTACTACATATATCAATGAGTTGTCGACTGATTATATATATATATTTTTGGTTTATGTTCATCTTTATCTTTATCTTTTTCAATAGAATCAGCAAGTGAAATGTATAAAGTCAATTGTGAGGATTTATTGAGTTGGCTTTCTAATGTGAGTCGATATTATCATTTAAAAGACTAGTACGTTTGTAAAGACTTAAAAACACAAAGAAAATTGCAAGGTGGTGAATATATTAGTAGATAGAGGAAGAGCCTAGTTATCCACTTTACTACATACATCAATGAGTTCTAGACATTCCATGGGAATGTCTCATGTATTATTATCTATATGTTAATGTTTATCTTTATCTTCTTCAATCGGATGAATAAGTGAAATAAATAAAGTAAATTGCAAGGACTCATTAGAATCAAACGACTAGAGGTACCTTCAATAGCCTTCTCAAAACTTTATACTCCACATAGTAAAAAAGAAAAGGATGAAAAGGTAGGCGATAACCATTCCCATGGATGACAATCCTTTCTTATAGCTAGTGAATAAGTCTAAGGTTAATTCTCTTTGTTACATCAAGTAGAGAGATTAACACAGAAAGACCTAGAAGATGGGGGTTATACTTAGAGAAAGAGGAAGATGAAGGATCAATAGTAACAAACATAAGTGGGAATACATCAATGCTCAATGACAACATTTAAATAAGTTGCTTAATTACAACTTTGTTAACTTGCATGTAATTTATGGAAAAAAAGTGGACAAATCATAGCTTTAGTATAAAGTGAAATATGATAATTGATGCAAGTGAGAGACAAGAGCTAGAGTGAAAGGCACATCTAGGAATTATCCAACCTTGTTATTTTAACACAACATAAGAAACCACAAAAGAACAATGCTAGAAAGGAGATAACAACATCAATCTTTCATTGATCATCAAATTTCATCATGCATAGTTGTGACGTCTTTTGGGTTACGATAAATACAATGATTCAAATACAGAGGAAATAACCTCCAGCATGTGAGATCCACAATCTCCTTTTGGAATTGTTACTCCTCCTCTATTATCCTCCTCCCTTCCTTAGACCTAGACCAAGACCCTTTATTTATAATTGCCAAAATGACTTACAGAAGATTCTAGATCATCATATGGAGAAGGTTGGTGAAATAATAATCTACACACATCTAATGATCAATCCAATACATTAAATTATGACCTTGAATTAAATACAAAATTTGACTCACAAATGAGAATCCAACAAACAACTTGGTGAAAGACATTAGTGAACAAAAATAACAAAGGTCACTAAGGCACTTAATAATGAACACATAAATAAAATCACTTGATGAAAGAAGAATCCAAGCCACTCAGTGATCAAAGACAAAAATACCTCCACTTAGCCAATTAGTGACGAAGTCACCAAACAAGTTGACAATTATAACTGAGTACATATCTACCTGAGAGGGCAAGGGGGTGGTGAACCAATTACTCAAAGATCAATATATACCACTTGAAAAATAAAACAATAAACACTTCATTGTTCTTCTTATTCTATTGTTGCTCAATCTATACTATAAAGCTATCATAAACATAACTTGCATTGCATAATGAAACCATTATCAAATATAAACACATAAAGCATTCATCACATTTTTGAGACTAGGATTTTTCATGGAAACCTAATTTGGGAAAAACCACCATCAACATGTAACTCTTTTTCACTCTTTCAAAGTGAGCTCTATTAGGAGTCAAAACTGTTAAAGGTTACAAAACATACTATTAAATGTGACCTGGTTAGAGGATTTAATCATCCTCTTAGGAGTGGCCTTGTAAGAGGACTTTGATCATTCCATTTAGAATGTCACCTAGTTAAAGGATTTACACACACTGTTAAGTCATCAAATGATTGTTAGGTCAACCTTTGTTAAAAGGATTTCAATACAATCTATTTACAATGACTAGAAATAAAATAGTAGGTTTTGATCTATGTGATTACAATCAATTCCATATTTTAAAATCTATGTTTGGTCCTTATGTTAGTTTACTAATAAGCCTTCCAATGACATCTCTAATCTTGATTTTCTTACACATCCTTCAAGCAATCAGTCAGCTCTTCTCATCAATGCTTAAGCCTTATGCTCTAATATACTTATAATTAATAGTATCACATGTGCAAGCTTTCTCCTTTAGCTTCACATCCATATGTTTCTGATCAACCTTGCTCTATATGCCTCTCTTTACATACAAGCTTCACACACTCTCTCTCTCTCTCACACACACACACTCAAGATTTTTATTTGTTTGGATCTATATCTCTTTAAATAGAAAACTTGTGATTTACCATATTCCACATCCACCGTAGATCTTAGGGTTTATGATCAAATTCAACTTGATTCACTATATCTATCCATCTCCTTGATCTTCTTCTAGAAACTTCTCTAGAATTTTGTTGTTAGGTCTTTACCTAATACTTGCCTTGAATTCATTGATACAACTCATCAATTTTATCTTCAATGTGGTTTACATCTCCCAAGAAATCAACTAACTTGGCTTGATCTCATGATTTCCTTGAATTCATTTGTATACTATCACTCAACAATCTCTAAATTCTTGCACTCAGTCATCACTAAAATACTCAATCATTATTAGGCTTTCTGGCTCAACATCAACTGTCTTTCTCGATCGATGCTAATTCTGAGTTAACACTAGATTTTCTTAGCACTAACTATAGCTTAGTTACCACTATCATTACTCAGCACCAACTATATTTTATACTTAAATGCTTGACTTTTCTTAGGATTCTTGACATAAACAATCACTTTGCGTTATCAAAGTCTATCTAATAAAATGTCCATTGTAACTTCCTTTCCATAACTTAACCTTTAATCTAGGTGCTATCATGATGAGAAACTTTTCAAATCCTCTTCATCAATCAAATAGATATGATACTTAGATTAGGTAGCAATATGTCTTATCAATAGATTTGACATCAATGAAAAAAAAAAATTATTCCAATTGTAAGTTTCCAATAGGATACTCATGCATCTGACAACTAGGGTTAAAAAGAAATAATTCACCTGAATCATGAGTGTGTCACAACTTGTTGAGCTAAATCTAACTGAAACTAAGAAATTAACACAACATCTTCAACTACCCTATCCATCCACTTTACCAAATATGCAAAGTATTACTTTCTTATTATACTCTTACCAACTCTTTGATCCAAAAAATTTCTACCTCATTAGTCTACTTCTTAGGCTAATTAGTCTGTATTGTCAACTCATCATCAAATTCATGATACTTGTACAAATCATAAACATCAAACATAGGAGATATATACATGTCATAAGGTTGTTAAAAACTTTTTTTCAATTGTATATTATCTTTGATTTTATACAAAATGTCAACTCTTTACTAGTCAGTGTCTATCAAGCTTACTCGGGTGATGAAGATAGTTTCCAATGTCTCCCAAATATTCTAGAGATAATCAAGTTTAGAGTTAGTATCTACTAAGTTCACTCAAGCACCAAAGGAAGTTTGAAGGAGGATAGCGTCTAGCAAGGTCACTTGGACACCAAAGAGAAGTTGGCACAGAATGAGTGTTAACTAAGTTCACTCGTTTAGCAAAGGGAATTCAATTTAGGATGTAGTGTTAACCAAGCTCACTCAGTTACCAAAGGAAGTTTGAAGGAAAATCATTTCTGAGTTAGTATTGACCGAGTTGGGGTAGCTAATGAAGGATTTTCTAATATCAAAATATTTAGTCTGATGGATTGTTTTGTTAGTTCTAGCTAATTCATGGAATGAATATTGAATATTTGTAAATGTATTCAAGCCTACTTGACAATGTAAATGATATAAGTTCAACTTGTGGGATTGAAAAAGAGAGAAGCATAAGATTAAGAAGATAAATCATAAAAGTGAATTAGAAGGTTAGCAGAGTATCCTGAGTTGACCAAGCTACAAATTTTATCTTATGAAGGAGGATCAAGTATTCAAGCTAGAATAGAGGTCTAAAATCAACAATATAGTTGCATTAACAATCAGGCCATTTCATTGTTACTCTCTTATAATTGTAGTAGTGTATCAAATCTCTTAACGGAGTTATCTTAATAGCTATTTGTCAAATCCTCTAACAAGGTGGCATTTCTAGATTGAAGTGTCTAAAGATCTCTAACAAAGCCACTCTTAACAGGGTGATTTAAATCCTTTAATGGGGTCACACCTAATAGTGATTTTTGTAACCTTTAACAAGGTTCTTTCCTAACAAAGTTCACTTCAAAAGAGTGAAAGATACTAAATAGTTGCAATTGGTGGTTTTTTCCATATTGGGTTTCCATGTTAAATCCTAGTGTCATATGTGTTCATGTTATTTTCTTTATGTTTCTACAACTTAGTTAATTAAGGTTAATCATACTTAATATCATAAGATATACATATTCAGAGTTAATCAGTAATAGTATATGTATTAAGTATTAACCATGTGTTTACCAAGTGACAATGAGTGTTATTGTAAATTGAGTTACTATGTTAACCAAGTGTTTGAGTTACTGTATTAACATCTAAGGGATATAGGATTTATTTTTGTGGTAAATGATTCACCCCTCCACTCTCAGTTACTCCTCTTATATTTCCAAAAATTTGTATCAGAGATTTTGGTGCTTGCAAAGAAGGTTACAAGGACCTAAGCTAAAGATCAAGATGTCTTATAGAAGGGAGATTCCCAAGCTAAACAAAGATAACTTCAAGGCATGATAACAACTAATGAGACTACATTTGGAAACCATTGGAGACTGAAACCTAAAGTACCTAGACACTAAGTATGTGGCACCTATTAGAACTATGATTGTTGAAGAAATTATAGAAAAGAAGAATCATGAAATTATGATGATTCATATTGCCTCAACTTGCAACTATGCTAAATTTAATGAATATAAAGACTATGGTACTTCTTATGAGATGTGGATCAAGTTGAAAGCTATCTATGGAGATGATGACAATGTAAGGAGAGCTAAGAAAGAAAGTCTCAGAGGTCAATTCGATCAAATGAAGATGAAATAAGATGAGAACATTTCAAAATATAGTGAAAGAATCAAAGCTATTTTGTGTGCAATCAGAGCCTCAGGAGAAAACATAGAGGATGAGATAGTGTTAAGTAAGGTTCTCATAACACTTCTTCCTATATATGCAATTAGAGTTTCATCAATTTAAGAGATTAGATGTGATCCTAAGAATGATATAACTTTGGATGCACTAGTGGGAAGGTTGACTAAATTTGAGTTATATAATTGTGATAATTATGTTCCTAATGTCAGTAACCTTTAGTCTATATTTCAAGCCAAGATATCACTCAAGAAGAAAGCTACAAAATCTAAAACCAATCTGATAATGAAGATGAAGATGGTTTTGATGAAGATCTTGAAGTCATTGAAACATTACTGGCAAGAAGATTTCTCAAGGGCAAAGGGAAGTACAAAGGAAAAATTCCTTTGATCTTCACTTCTTATGAAGAAGTTGGTCACATTACCATAAAGTGTCCAAACAGAGAAAGAAAAGAAGAATAGAAACATGACAAGTATAAGGGTAAGAAGGACTTCAAAAGATAAAGGATTACAAGGACAAAGGTAATAAATATTGTTACATCGCTAAAGAATTCAATAGTAGTGAAGAAGATAAAATGATCTATATTGTTTTTAAGGATGAATTAGATGATGAGAATGATAAGATGGCCCTTATCTCACATATTTGTAAAAATACTACATGGATTATTGATAGTGGTTTTTCTCACCATATGACTAGTGATAGATCTAAATTTGAGAACTTGGTACACTATGGTGGTGGAAGTGTTAGATTTGGAAATGATGAACCATGTTATGTGAAAGGAAAATTTTGTATTGCACTAACCAATGATCTCAGATGTGATAATGCTTATTGGGTTGAAGGAATAAAGCATAATCTACTTAGTGTGGCTCAATTGAATAACATTGGATTCAAGGTAGAATTCATGAATGGAAAGGCCAATCTACTAGATGGGAAACAAAATCTAGTTGGGACTAGCAAGAAAATTAAAGGTAATCTATTCTATCTAGATTTAAATGAAAGCTCATTTTTTTTGCATAAGTAGAAGAAAGATGGTTATGGCATAAAAGGTTGTGGCATGTAAACTTTGATAACCTAGTAAACATAAGAAAGAACAAAAGGGTTAGAGGCATTCCAAGCTTGAAGAAACCTGACATGGGCATGTGCAAGAATTATCAAATTGGTAAGATGGGGAAGAGAAGATTTAAAAGAAAAAACTATCATTCTAAAGAAGTGTTGGAGCTGGTCCATATAGATCTTTGTGGACCTATTGGTATAGAAAGCTACACAAGGGATAAGTACTTTATTTTATTTGTTGATGATTTTTCTATAATGATGAAAATTATTTACCTAAAGGATAAATTAGAAGCTTTTCAAAAAATTCAAATGGTATCTGGCTAGAGTCAAGAACTTGAAATGCAAAAGAATCATAAATAGTTAAGATCAGATAGAGCAGGAGAATTTATTTCTAATGAATTTAATGAATTCTACAATGAAAGAGGAATCAAAAGACAAGTGTCTTCACCTGGTACACCTTAGCAAAATGGCATTGCTAAAAGAAACAATAGATCAATCATGGATTGTGCAAGGACCTTGATGATAGAGAATAATATTGCTATCAAATACTAGAAGCAATCAACATTGTAGTTCATACCTTTAACCGAGTACATTTGAAGAAAGATTCAGAGTAAACACCTTATGAATTATGGTTTGGAAGTCAACCTAATGTTTAATTTTTCAAAGTATTTGGAAGAAAATGTTATACTCTAAAGGAGTCAAGAAAAGGAAAAATTGATGTGAAAAGTTATGAAGGCATATTTTTGGGATACTCAAATAAGAGGAAAGTATATAAATGTCTACATCCATCTACTCATAAAGTTATAGAAAGTGTACATGTGAAGATTGATGAGTTTGCATAAAAGAGTGAAGAACAAAGTAGTAAGAAACCTAAAACTTATAGAAACTTTGTTTACTATGAGCCTAATACTTTATCTAATGCAATTAGGAATCAATAGTCTTCACCACCTAAGTCCCTAAAATCTCTAGTTCAACCCAAGTTTTAGGCTCCACTACAACTTGAGTCATATGAAGGACTCGAGTCACAGGAAGAAGGACCTGAGTTTCAATAAGTTGAAACTAAGTCACATTCTAAAGGACATGAGTTATAGTTAGTGGGACCCAAGCATGATTCAAAAGATAATGGTGAATCTAGTAATTCTAGAAAGAAGGATCCTAGACTTGTTGGATATGTTAGAAGGAATCATGCACCCAAGAAAATCATTGGAGATCAATCAGTTAGTATAATGAAAAGGACAAAACTAAAAGATGCATTTTTTCTTACTATAGTTGAGCCTAGAATTGTGAAAGGTGGATTAGAAAATGAAAGTTGGATTGAAGCAATGAATGAAGATATTGATCAGATAGAAAGGAACAAAATATGGATTCTTATTCCTATACCCAAGGATAAGAATGTAATTAACAAAAAATGGGTATTTGTAAATAAGTTGAATGAGAATGGAGAAGTTTCAAGAAACAAGGCAAGGCTAGTTTGCAAGGGTTATGCTCAAGAGGAAGGTATTAACTTTGGAGAAAAATGTTCTCCTATCACTAGACTAAAAGATGTTAGAACACTTCTTGCATATACAAAACACAAAGGTTTCAAAATATATCAGATGGATGTAAAATTAGCAATCCTAAATGGAATCTTAGATGAGGTAGTCTACATTGGGAAACTAGAAGGTTTCATTGATCCTAGCAAAAATGATATGGTTTTCAGACTACACAAAGCTTTGTATGGTCTCAAACAAGCCCCCAAAGCATGGTATGAAAGGTTACATAATTATCTCATAAATTTTAGTTTTCAAAGAACTAGTGATAATATTAGCCTATACATGAAGGAAGGACTAGATAAGAAGATTGTATTTCAATAAATCTTTGTGGATGATACACTATTTACTGGAAATGATGATTTGTGCAAATCTTTTTCTGAGGAAATGAGTAAGGAATTTGAAACGTAAATGTTTGGAGAGATCAAATTCTTTGTTGGCTTGTAGATTCAGCACAAGAAATATTGTATCTACATTGCTCAATCTAAGTACATCAAGGAGATACTGAAGAAGTTTGCAATAGAGGATTATAGACAAACTAGAACACCTATGTCTACTGGACATAAGCTTTCCAAAGATGATGATTCAAAAGAGGTAGACCAGACTACATATAGATTAATGATTAGAAAACTTTAACTTATGTGGTGCATACAAGAGCTGATATAGCATTAACAATTGGAATGGTGCCAAGATTCTCTACAAATCCAAAAGAAAATCATATGATGTCAATAAAAAGAATCATGAGGTTTTTGAACGGTACTAAAGATTATGGTTTGTGGTATAAGAAAGGAGGCAACTTTGAATTGAAAGCATTCAATGATGCTGATTGGAAAAGAAGTATTAATGATAGGAAGAGCACTAGTGGTGGAGAATTCTTTCTTGGAAAGAGGCTAGTATCTTGGACAAGCAAGAGGCATAACTATATCTCTCAATCAACAGTAGAAGCAAAATTTTTTGTTGTAGCAGTCAATTGTTCAAATATTGTTTGGTTGAAACAACTATTAATAGTTATGAAGGAATAAATCAAGAATCTAGTTGTTGTTTTCTATTATAACACTAGTGCAATTAACATTTCTAAGAATCCTTTGATGCATACCAAAACCAAGCACATTGCAATAAAGAATCTTGAGAGAAACTAAGAATATTATCCTTACTTTTATTTTTCTATAAAATTTCAATGTATTATGACATGTTGTGTTGCCATCAATGTCAAAGAGGAAGATTGTTGAAAACAATTGTTCAATTGTATATTATCTTTGATGTTACACAAAATGTCAAGTCTTTACCATTCAATGTTTTCCAAGCTCACTAAGAAAATGAAGATAAATTCTAGTGTCTATCGAGCATTCCAGAGATAATCAAGTTTAGATTTAGTATCTGCCAAGTTCACTCGGGCACCAAAGGAAGTTTGAAGGAAGACAATGTCTATTGAATTCACTCAGGTATCAAAGAGAATTTGGCATGAAACTAGTGTTAACCAAGCTCACTTGGTTACTAAAGGAATTTTGAAGGAAAATCATTTTTGAGTTAGTATTGACCGAGTTGGGTCAGCTAACAAAGGATTTTCTTGTATCAACATATTGAGTCTATTGTATTATTTTTTTAGTTCTAGCTGACTCATGGGATGAATATTGAATATTTGTAAATGTAGTCAAGACAACTTAAGAAGGTAAATGATATAAGTCTAAGGTCAAGTTGTGGGATTGAAAAAGAAAGAAGCATGGGATTAAGAAGATAAATCAAGGAAGCGAATTGGAAGGATAGTAGAGTATACTACGTTGACCGAGCTACAAAGTTGATCTTATCAAGGAGGATCTAGTATTCAAGCTAGAATAAAGATCTAAAATCAGCAATATAGTTGCATCAACAATCAGGTCATATCATTGCCACTCTCTATTAATTTTAGTAGTGTATCAAATATTTTAACAGAGTTAGCTTAACAACTATTTTTCAAATCCTTTAAGAAATTGGCATTTCTAGATTGAAGTGTCTAAAGACCTCTAACAAGACCATTGCTAATAGGGTGATTTAAATCCTTCAATAGTTTCAAACTTAATAGTGTATTTTATAACTTTTAATAAGGTTGGATCCTAACAAGGTTCACTTCAAAAGAGTGAAAAATAGTACAACTAGTTGAAATTGGTGGTTTTTCTCAAATTGGGTTTCCACGTTAAATCTTGGTGTCATATGTGTTCATGTTATTTTCTTTATATTTTTGCAACTAAGTTAATTAAGGTTAATCACACTAAATATCACAAGATCTACATATTTAGTGTTCATTATTAATAGTGCATATATTCAGTATTAATCGAGTGTTTACTAAGTGATAGTGATTGTTAGTGTAAACTGAGTTACTGTGTTAACCAAGTGTTTCAGTGCTAACCAAGTTACATAAGTATTTGACTTTCAAAAAAGTTATATTTTGATTTGTATTCACATCTAAGGGATCTAGATTTATTTTTGTGGTAACTGATTCACCCTTCCCCTCTCAATTACTCCTCATGTATTTCCAACAAAGGTAACTCAACTTCATAAGCATTACCATTGTCAAATTTCCTCAAGATTTTGTAACTACAGAATTTCCTCATCTCCAACTTACTATATGTACCAATAGGAAAACTACTCTTTTTAAAATGAATCATCACCTCAACAACAACTTTAAAAATTATATATTTTCTAGACTTATCTACACTCTCCTTATATTTCAGTTACACTATTCCAACTTTATTTTCACTTCTTCATGTAAAGACTTCACGAGTTTAGAAAATTCATCACCCTCAAAACTTCTCTTCTCCTCTCCAATAATATCCCTAAAATCTGATATACCTCTAGGTTGCATACCAATAACAATCTCAAAAGATGGATATCAATTACTCCTTTTCAAAAAATTGTTATATGCCAACTCTTCTTGTGACAATAGTAAATACAAGTTACTTAGTTTTATCCTTGACTAAGCATCTAAAAAAATTGCCTAAGGTTTTATTCACAAAACTTGTTTGTCCATCAATATATGGATGAACTGTATAACTAAACTTCAATTTGGTATCCAACTTCTTCCATAAAGTCTTCGAGAAATAACCAAAACCCTTATTGTCTCTATCATATACAACACTCCTTGGTAATTTGTAAAATCAAACAATGTCTTTAAAGAAAACCTCAACAACATTTATTGCATCAAATGCCTTCTTACATTGTATGAAATGTATCATCTTATAAAATATATCAACAAAAACAAATACAAAATCATTTCCTCCTGAAATTCTCATCAAGCCAAGCACAAAATCCTTACTTATATCACTCCAAGGTTTCTCAAGTACTGAAATAAGTGTATACAAGCAATATTTTGACTTACTCCTTTTGCAACAAGATAAATACCACAACTTCTTACAAAATTTAGAACATCTTTATACAAATACAACTAATAATACTTCTCCTTAAGAAAATTCAAATTCTTATAAATAGAAAAATGTTAGACCAATCCACCACTATGTTTCTCCTTAATCAAATTAGTGCTCATAAAAACTCTTGGTATATACACCCAAATTTCTTTGAACACCATACCTTCCCAAATTAAATAATATTCATACTTACTTTGTTGATCTAGTACTAGTGCTCCGCACTCTCTCCATGCCTCACAAAAATGAAGGCCAGTCTTATACAAATCCTTCATCTCATCAAAGCCAAGAAGTTCAACTTTCATCTTGATTGGCAAAGGTCTCCTTTGACTCAATACATCTAGAAATTGGTAAAACACTCCACTCTTATGCATGATCACAAATGTGAAAATTTACAAATACTTAATCCACTTCATATGTCTCTAATTCAACTTATGTCAACTCTATAAATATTGTAAAGCCTTATGATAAGTATAAAAGCCAAACTCCTTAGGAATCAAATAATATCTCCAATTCTTCAAAGCTTGACCAATAACATAGAACTCTTGATAATACAAAAAATACTTCCTTTTAACATCATTCAATTTCTCACTAGGGTATGTGCAGGATAATGGTGGGCCAAAAAGTGGTGATGTGAAAAGAAAACAAGTCTAAAAACATCCAAAAGTACTTTAGAAATTGTGTTGACTTTTGCCACCCAATCCTAATACCAAAGAAAAAAAATTACCTAAGAAAATTGGTTACCCATTATATCGGATACCCATTATATCAAGTACCTGATCCTTTGTGGCCCATACTAGAGGAATCTCATGGAAATTGGAGGGTTTTAATTCAAACTTAGTGAGAGGTTGAGATTCTCCCCTCCTTGATCCATGTGATTAAAATTCTTTTGGTCAAATTTATGCCATTACTATTGTTATAGAATGAGACAAAGAAACAAATTTATCTTTTAATTCTCTATTTAATTAAAGATTGTTGCATATATTTAATATTATGAGTTTATAACATATACTATATAGGATAGTACTATATTATATAGGATATAGAATGTTATATATTATTGTATATAGTCTATAGTAATTATATAGTATAAATTTAATATACTAGCTATGTTTAATATACTATATACTATTATTGTATAGTAAGTATATTTAATTATAATATATATTTAATTAAATTGTATATTTAATTATAGTGTATATATGTTGTATTATAGTATATATTAAATTATCTAGTATATATTATAATAATTATATAAGGATAGATCTCATTTATTCAAAAGGGTCAAAATGGGTCATAGGGTTATCCTATGACCCCTTTTGACCCATTCCATGACAACATACATTCCTAGAGGTCCTAGGACCCCAGGGAGATATACAATGTGACTAAATAGGTCAAAAGAGGTCATAGGGAAACCAATGATCCCTTTTGGCCCATTTGATGACAACATATGTCTCTAGTGGTCGTAGGATCCCATGGAACATATCTCACATGTTAAAAATGGTTCAAAGGGGTCATAGGGAAACCTATTGTTAAAAATGTTTATAATAAATGAGGGGGGGGGAGGGGAATCACTTACTCAAGGTATATATGTACCACTTATACAATTAAACACTAATCACTTCACTATTCTTCTTATCTTGTTCTTGCTCAGTCTCTACTATAAAACTATCATAAAACTTAACTTGCATTACATAATGAAAACATTACCAAATGAAAATATTCATAAAACATTCATCACAATTTGACACTAGGATTTTACGTGGAAACCCAATTTGGGAAAAAACACCAGCAACATGTCACTCTTTTTCACTCTTGCGAAGTGAGCTCTATTAGGAGCCAACCTTATTGAAGGTTACAATACAAACTATTAAATGTTACCTAGTTAGAGGATTTAATCACCCTGTAAGGAGTGGCCTTGTCAGAGGACTTTGATCATTCCATTTAGAATGACACCCAATTAAAGGATTTGCACAGACTATTAAGTCTTCAAATGATTGTTAGGTCAACCTCTATTAAAAGGATTTTAATCCAAACTATTTACAATGATAAGAAAGAAAATAGTAGGTTGATGTGTGTTATTACAACTCACTCTTGTAGGTTCAAATCTTTGTCCGATCCTTGTGTTGGTTCACTAATAAGTCTTCCATTTTCATCTCTGATCTTGATCTTCTTGGTCACCCTTCAAGAAATTAGTCCATTCTTCTCATTAATACTTAAGCCTTCTACTCTAATTCTCTTATGAAAAACAACATTATATTTGAAAGATTTTTCCTTTAGCTTTGCATTCACACTCTTGTGTGTCCCTTATCAACCTCTCTCTGTATGTCTCTCTTCACATGCAAAATCATGCATGCACATATTGGCTAGGGTCAACTAGGCTTGACAAGACATGATTGGACATGGCACCAAATGATTAGTTCTATATCTATTTAAGTAGGCAATTTTTTCTTTACCATTTTCTAGATCCAGTGTAAATCTTTAGGTTTACAATCAGATTCAACTCCATCCAATGTATCTATCCATCATCTTGATCATCCTCTACAAACTTCTCTAGAATCCATTAGTTATGTATTTACATAATCACCTCCTTTAATTTAATGATCCAACTCATCAATATTATCTTCAACATGTTTTAGATCTTCCAAGAAGTCAACATACTCAGCTTGATCTTATAATTTTTTTGAATTTATTCACTTACTATCACTCGACAATCTCTAAATTCTAATACTTGGTCAACACTAAAATACTTGGTCATGGTAAAGCTTTTTTGGCTAGGCATCAACTAACTTTCTTATTCAATGCTAATTCTCAATCAACACTAGATTTTCTCAGCACTAAGTGTATCTTAGTTCAAACTAGCATTACTTGACACTCCTTAGTATTTTACACTTTTTCTCGGCTTAGCTTAGCTTTCTTGACATAAAGAATTACTTTTCTTTATTAAAGTGTATCTAATTAAATGTCTATTGTAACTTCCTTTTCATAACTTCAACCTTTCCTCTAGGTGTTATAGTTATGAGTAACTTCTCAAATCCTCTTCATCAATCAAATAGATATGACATTTGGATTAGGTAGCAAATTGTCTCATCCATAGATTTGACATCAATGAAAAATAACAATTGTTCCAATTGTAAGTTTCCAACAATATCCCTCTTTGGTATTTATGGAAACATCTCAAGCATATGAACACTATTAGTATCTAAGTTACCATACAATCCAAAAGATTTTACTTCCATGAGTGACCAATATCCTTAGTTTTATTCTGATTCTCAACCATATAATTTCTGAAAATTCTCTCTATTATCATTTGGTATTTTCAAATTGCTCTTGCATGATTCTCTCCCTCTAAGGATTATCTTACCTCCTTTCTCAATAATCTCTCCTTTAATATGTAAGCTCTCCTTTATATTTTATTTCTCTTCAATAATCCCTCCTTCATTGACAACAATTCCAAAGACATGTAGCTCTCTTAGTTTCAAAACTCTTCATACATCTAAATTATGTAGAATTTCCATGTTTGGTTAACACTTGCCATCTGTCTATGACTAATCTTTTTTATGTTTTACTAAATTACTCTACCTTATCCATGTTCCAAAGTAGATTTGTATTGCACCATTGTGTATAATGTTTTGATTGACACATGTGATGCAATACACCTTGTCTTTTGAAGTAGCTTTATTTAGGGGAATCACCCCTAGTTTAACTCTTAGATATTCATGAGAATCTTTGAGTAATAATTTTGTGTATATGTCATCAATCTATTCCTTTGCATTCACATTTTCTAGATTCACTTCCTTTTCTTGGAGTAATTCTCTCAAGTAATGATACTTGATAGCAATGTCCTTTTTTTTATTGTGCATCACTAGATTCTTTTAAAAATTGATAGTACTTGTGTTATCACAATAGATAACTACTAGATCTATAATCTCTTATTTCATACCTTTCAGTAACTATTTGATCCACATAATGTGTGAACAATTCACTATAGTTGCCACATACTCAGCTTTAGTTGTTGGTTGGAAAATATAATTTTTCTTCTTGCTTGTCCATGACACCAATCTATTTCCTAGAAAGAATGCACCACCACTAGTACTTTTTATGTTATCAATATTTCTAGCCCAATCTGAGTCAGTGAAAACCTCCAATTCAAATCTATTAGTCCTCTTGTAATATAATCAATAGTCTTTGATATCTTTTAGATATCTCAATATCCTTTTCTCTATCATCATGTATTTCTCTTTAGGATTTGCTGAAAATCTAGCAATTATCCCAATTGCCAAAGCAATATCTGGCCTATTGTGAACAACATATTGCAATTTCATTATCATGGATTTGTGTAGGGCCTAGTTCACATTAGTAGAATCATCAATATTAGATAACTTATTTCCTATAGACATAGGTGTAATCACTAGCCTTGAACCTTCCATACAAAAATTCTTTAATATTTAATTGATATATTTGGATTGTGAAATGAGAATACCAAACTTCATTTGACACACTTGTAATCCAACAAAGAATTTGATTTTACCAAAAATAGACATTTCAAGCTCCTTTTTTAGTTCATAAGCAAATTATTTACATATTTTTTATCTTCCTCCAAATATGATATCATCCACAAATATCTCAGATAATAGTACTTATTTGTTCTTACCATTATTCAAATATAAGTTAATGTTATCATTTTCTATTTCAAAAAAAAATTCACTAGGTAATTATGTAGTCTTTCATACCATGCTCTTGGGGCTTGCTTCAATCCATACATAGCTTTGTTTAGTTTACTATCATATTCATTTTCTTTGGATCTACAAATCCTTTAGGTTGTTCAATGTATACTTCTTCCTTGAGGATACCATTTAAAAATGCCAATTTGACATCCATTTGATATACCTTAAAATTCTTGTAGGTTGAGTATGCAAGAAGAGCTCTGACTCCTTCACTTTTGGCCATGAGAAAATGGTTTTCCATAATCAACTCCTTATGCATAACCCTTGCATACCAATCTTTCCCTATTTCTTGTTACTTCATTGTTTTCATTGAGCTTGTTCTTAAAATCCCACTTTGTCCCAATGAAATTTTTGTCTTTAGGTCTTGGTACTAAATTCTAAGTATTGTTCTTCTCAATTTGGTCAATTTATTTGTTCATATCTTATATCAAACATTCATTGTCTAAAGCATCTTTTATTGTCTTGGGCTCAAACTTACATAATAAAAATGTATCACCTTTGAGTCTTCTTCTTTTCATTACACTTGATTCAACATTACTAATGATTTGATCAAGTTTATTATGTCTTCTGACATATTTTTCTAACAAAGGTAGCTTCCTTCTTGGATCTCCATTAGATTCATCAAGAAAAATAATCTCACACTCATTTCCTCTTCCTTGTTCTGGTTTTAGTTCAAGTTATGTATGCTTGGCATGCACTACTAGATGGTCGACATTCCTCGTCTGTGACTTGGCATCTTCATTCTATTTCTTAGCACCCAATCACTTCAAGTTGGCAATTTGCACATAGACTCCATCATTTCTTGACTGATGGGAACTTACAACTTGACTTGTTTCTTCACTTTGAGTGCTGGTGTAGAACTAGAATCAGTATGCAAAGAACATTAACAAATAAAGTAAACATTCACAAACCAAAAACTAAATTCACATATCTGCTTAGAAAAAGGAAGAAAACAAGAAGTGCAAACCTCACAAGAAAAAGCACTCCATGCTTTCTTGATTCTATAGATGTGTCCTTTTGCTGTGGATGTATGCTCAAGATGCTCAAAAGCTGCTTCAATGGAGATGGGTAATGGAAAATTGGTAGCTTTGTGAGCTCTCAATTTGGCATTGTAAGGGTATAATTGATGGCTTTGGTTCTCAAAATAGCATGGTAACTTTAGCTCAAAGATTGTTGATGAAATGGCTTGGGATGGGATTCAATTTATAGGCTAAGGGGTAGAGGGATGGAGGGCTTAGATGCAAGGATGGATGAAGGCTTAAGGAGGGCTAGGATGCACTCAAAGGAGAGCACATGGATTGTGCTTGTTTAGCACCAATGGGAAGGTGACACTTGTCACAAGGAGGATGAGTGTGAGATGGTAGGGTAAAGGGTTGGTTAAAGGCATGATGAGTGGGGTTGAGTATGTAAGAGGGATGTAAGAGGAATGAGTGTGGAAGAGGGAATAGTGTGTAAGATGGATGTAAGAGTCATGAGTGGGCTTGTAAGAGTCTTTTATGTTTTGTAAGAGCACTCATGACTTAGTGGTTGGGTTTTTTGAGGGGAGACTTTGGTTTGGATTAGAAAAGTCTTAAACTTGTTTAAGGAATGTGACAACATTAGGGGGTGGATTAGGCAAGGGTTTAGGATTAGATTAGGGATGTTAGAGATGTGCAAGTGGATGGCATTAATGATGGTGGGTGAGTTAGTGGTTAAGCTTGGTTAGTATGGGTGGATGGGGTGGATTAGGCTAAATGGAGGATTAGAGATAGGTTAGGGGTTTTTGAATTTGAGGATTTCATTTATCAAATAGATTTATTTAATAAATGGGGATTTTTGGAATTAGATAGGAGAAAAGGATTTAATTGATAAATAATAGATTATTTGATTTATCAATTAGGACTATAGATGATTAATTAAATTAATCAACTAGGGGATGACAAAGGATTAATTAAATAGAAATTTAATTAATAATGCCTTTTCAGATAACTAAATAGGATTACTAAAATAGTGTAATCAAATTTAGGTGTCTACAGCTAGAAGCATCATAATCCACAGAGATGAATGTATTATAGTCTCACATTTTCACTTTCCACAAATTTTTTAGGTTTGAATTTAAACACTTATAAGCTTTTCTTTTAGCGGAATAACCTAGGAATATATCTTCATCACTTTTTGCATTAAACTTCCCATTCCTATTATCTTTCAGTATATAGCATCTACTACCAAATATTTTGAAATATTTAACATTGGTAGCATAACCATACCATAGCTCAAAGGTGTGAAATTTGTACCTTTCTTGTATTGAACTCTACTTAGTGTATAGACAATAGTACTAACTGTTTCTCTCCAATAGCTTTGTGACATGTTCTTGTCCATCATTAGTGTTCTTACACAGTCCATTATTGATCTATTTCTCCTTTCAGCTATCCCATTCTCAGGAGGGTTGCTTGGTTCTGACATTTTTCTTTTAATTACTTTGTCATTGTAGAATGTATTGAGCTTATGTGAAATGAATTTACCACCTCTATCAACTCTCAAACACTTCAGACTCTTCCATGTTTCTTTTTCAATTCTGGCTCAATACCACTTGAATAATTGAAAAGCATCAGATTTAACTTTAAGGAACATTACAATCATCATTATAGAATAGTCATCTAGAAATATAATGAAATATTGATGTCCATAGTAACATATAACACCAATGGGTCCACATAGGTTAGTATGAACCGATTCTATGAACCAATTCCATAATATCACTAGCAATATATGTTTTACTTTTGAAACTAGACTTTGTCATCCTTCCTAATTGACATTGTTTACACATAACATTATTAGGCTTCTTTAGTTTAGGGAATCCTCTTTGTTTCTTCATCTTATTGATATTCTCCAAATTGTCAAAGTTCAAATGACATAATATTTTGTGCCATAACCAAACATCTTATTATTGTGAAAAAATACATGTCTCACTTGATAGGTCTATATAGAATAAGTTACCTCTTGTCTGCTCACTAGTTCCAATTAGCTTACCATCATCATCATGTATCTTGTCCTTTCTATTGTGAAATTCAACTTTGTAACCAAATTTGTTCAACTATGAAACACTCAACAAATTCTAGTTAAGTTCTTCAACCTAGTAAACATTGTCATATGGTATCTTGTCAGTTAGTTGAATACTACCTTTTCCTTATATATCACATGAGATATCATTACCAAATTGAACACATTTACCATTGTATGCACTAATATCTTCAAATATTTTTTATCACTAGTCATATGATTGGAACATCCACTATCAATTATCCATCTACCACTTTTGTTCACATAATAAATTAATGTAGTTTTCTCATCTTCATCATAATCTTCTTTCATAGAAACATAGACAACTTCATCATCATTACTCTTAGATTCATTATCAGTCTTTTCTACTGTGATTCTAGAACAAAATTTTTTACCTTTTTCATTATTGCTTTTCTTGTAGTCTTTTTCATCTCTTCTTCCTTTGTACTTTCTTTTCTTCCTTCCATCCTTATCTTCTTCGTCAAGGTATCTAGTAAAAATATCACCAACTTTGTTACATGAAAAAAAAATGATAGCTAATTTACCATTGTATTTACTTCTTTCTCTTCCAAACCTTTTTGCAATGAGGGCTTGCAATTCATCAATCTCATCATTAGAACTATCACTTTAACTCTTTAGATGTTTTCCTTTTTTCTTACTAAGAACCAATTGTGACTTGAAAGAAGATTCAATGGTAGAAGGTGTGTAGTTATCAAAGTTAGAAATCTCAAAATTAGTAAGTCTATCAATTACACATTCTCAGGTCAACTTGTTACCTAGTAGTCTATAACTATTTCATCTTTGATTTCTCCATTTACATATTGAATAGCATTAACAACCCCTTTAACACTTGTGTAGTATTGTACTATGTTCTCACCCTCCATCATTCTCATGTCATCAAATTCACCTCTCAAGATTTTTTATTTAGCTCTTAGAACATTGTCAACACTTCCATTTATGGTTTGCAATCTATCCCACATCTTCTTTTTATTATTTCAATATTTTAGGTCATCAAACTTGGCATAGCTTAAGGCTATGCAAATCTCTAGCATTGCTTTCTTGTGTTCTAACTTTTTTCTTAGTTCATGAGTAGTCAGAGGAGAATTTGTTAATTCTACATATTAATTGTCAAGAAACTTGAGGAAAACATCACTGATACTAGATATGTGTGGCTTCATCAGGGTCTTCCATGTAGGAAAGTTCTCTTATTTTAGCTTGGGTACATCCCTCTTATTCGTAAGATCTTTAGCTTTAAGTACCTAAAAAAAATTTGTAAGCACTAAGCTTTGATACAAATTTTTAGAAATATTTAGAATAAATGAGAGGGCGGGGGAGGGGGGGTGAATTAGTTACTCATAGTCTATATGTACCACTTGAAAAATTATGAACCATTATAAGGACTGAATAGAGATCTAAACTTGCAAAAGTGAGTTGTAATCACATAAATCAAACATGTTGTTTTCTTTCTTATCATTGTAAATAGTTTGTATTGAAATCCTTTTAACGCAGGCTAACCTAACACTCATTTGAAGACTTAATAGTCTATGTAAATCCTTCAACTAGGTGACATTCTAAATTGAATGATCAAATTTCTCTAACAAGGTCACTCCTAACAAGGTAATTATATCCTCTAACTAGGTCACGTTCACTAGTGTGTATTGTAACCTTTAATAGGGTTGGCTCCTAACTGAGCTCACTTCAAAGGAGTGAAAAGGAGTGACATATTGCTGGTGGTTTTTCCCAAATTAGGTTTCCTCATAAAATCATAATGTTAAATTGTGATGTATGTTTTATGAATGTTTTCATTTGGTAATATTTTCATTATATAATGCAAGTTAAATTTTAAGATAGTTTTATAGTGGAGAGTCAAAAACATCAGGATAAGAAGAATAGTGAAGTGATTATTATTTGATAAGCCTTCCATTTATCAGTACTTAAGCCTTCTACTCTAATTCACTTATCAAAAAAACCATTATATGTACAATATTTCTCCTTTAACTTTGCATTCACAATCTTGTGTTTTTTTAATCATTCTTGCCCTGTATGTCTCTCTTCACATACAAACTCGCTCATACACACATTGGCTTGTCGTGACTAGGCTTGACTAGACACAGATGGACATGGCACCAAATGATTGATTTTGTATCTCTTTAAGTATGCAATTTGTGCTTTACCATTTTGTACATCCACCGTAGATCTTAGGGTTTATGATAAGATTCAACTTGATTCAATCTATATGTCCATCATCTTTATCATCCTCTAAAAAGTTTTCTAGAATTGGTTTGTTATGTCTCTACCTAATCACCTCCTTGAATTTAATGATCCAACTCATCCATCTTATCTTCAACATGTTTTTCTTCTTCCAAGAAGTCAATTGAGTGGACTTGATCTTATGATTTATTTAAACTTGTTCTCTTACTATCACTTGTCAATCTCTAAATTATGATACTCGATCAACATTGAAATACTCGATTGCTATAAAGTTTTTTTGGCTCAGCATCAACTAACTTTCTTGGTCAATGCTAATGCTTGATCAACACTTTATTTTCTCCACACTAGTTGTAGCTTGGTTAACACTAACATTACACAACACTCCTTAGAATTTTACTCTTTTTCTCGACTTATCTTAGCTTTCTTGACATAAACAATTACTTTGATCTATCAAAGTCTCTCTAATCAAATGCCTATTGTAAATTCTTTTTCATAACTTCAACCTTTCCTCTAGCTGCTATAGTTATGAGTAGCTTCTCAAATCCTCTTCATAAATCAAATAGGTATGACATTTGGATTAGGTAATAATATGTCTCATCCATAGATTTGAAATCAATAACAAAAAAACAATTGTTCGAATTGTAAGTTTATAACACCTATGACCCCTTTTGACCCATTTAATGATAATGTATGTCCCTAGGGGCCCTTGGACTCATAGGGACACATTTCGTATGTTTGAAAGCATCAAAAGGGGTCATACGATATCCTATAACCCTTTTTGGCCATTCAATGACAACATATTTCCCCAGGGATCCTAGGACCTCTAGAGACATATCTCATATGTTTGAATGGATCAAAAGGGGTTAAAGGGTACCCTACAACCCCTTTCAACACATTTTAATACAACATATGTACCTAGGGGTCTTAGGACCCTTAGGAATACATTTCATTTGTTCATATGGGTCAAAAGGGGTCATAGGATAACCTATAACCCCTTTTGACATGTTTCATAACAACATATGTACCTAGGGGCCCTAGGATACCTAGAAAAATATTTCATTTGTTCATATGGGTCCAAAGTGGTTGTAGTATATCCTATGACCCATTTCGACACATTTCATGGCAACATATATCCCTAGGGGTTCTAGGACCCATTTGGAAATATTTTATTTTTTCATATGGGTGAAAGTGGTCATAAGATAACATATCACCCCTTTTGACACATTTCTAACAATATATGTCCCTAAAGGTCCTAGGACCCCTGGGGACATGTTTCATTTGCTCATATGGGTCGAAATGGGTCATAGGATAACATATGACTCTTTTCAACACATTTCATGACAATATATGTCCCTATGGATCCTACAACCCCTAGGGACATAATTCATTTGTTCATATGGGTCAAAAGGGGACATAGGATAACCTATGACCCATTTCGACACATTTCATGACAATGGATATCCTTAGGAGTCTTAAGACCCCTGTGGACATATTTCATTTATTCATATGGGTTGAAAGGGGTAATAAGAAAATCTATGACCTATTTTAACATATTTCATGACAACATGTCCCTAGAGGTCCTAAGACCCCTAGGGACATATTTCATTTGCTTATATGGGTCAAAAGGGGTCATAGGATAACTTATGACCCCTTACAACACATTTGATGACAATATATGTCCCTATGGGTCATATGACCCCTAGGGACATTCATTATATATATATATATATATAACCTATGACCCCTTACAACACATTTGATGACAATATATGTCCCTAGGTGTCATATGACCCCTAGGGACATTATATATATATATATATATATATATATATATATATATATATATATATATATATATATATATATATATATACATATACATATATTTTTATTTTATTTTTATTTTATTTTTAAATTATTATTATTATTTTTTTTCTTTAAATTTTTTTTTTTTTTTTTTAAAGGGGTTATAGGATAACTATTAGATTATGGTGACTGATCAAGAAAGTATTTTACATACTTCATAAAAACATTTGGGCTCTATTTTATCAAGATTTTGGGTCGACATGTAATTATTAATTATAACCCTAAAGTGGTAAAAATACTTGTATAAAAGAGCTTATGATTAGGGATTATTTCATAAGGTGTGATGTGAAATTGGTTCTTGTGGCGGTATTGAGCTGTAAGGGATTACGGATTGTAATCAAGTTGTAATCACTAGATCATAAAAATATTGGACTTGTTGTTTGGTGGATGTAGACCAAGGATTGGGTGAACCACACTAAATCTTGGTGCCTTGCGTTATTTTCTATTATTAGTTATATTTGCATGTAATTGTTATTTCTATTCGTTGTTTAATCCTAACAAGTGGTATCAGAGCCTAGTTATTTTTTCAGTTATCTTCTGCAAGAAAGTTTCACGATTGAGTGGGAGTCTTATGGTTGAGTGGTAGCAATGATAGATGAGGGTAAGCTGAGGGTTAATAGGTTTAATGGGAATAACTTCAAGTTATGGAAGATGCAAATGGAAGACTATCTTTATCAGAAGGATTTATGGAAGCTATTAGAAGGCAAAGCCAAGAATCAGAGATTTATGTCAAATGATGAATGGGATCTTTTGGAAAGAAAGGCACTTGGAAGCATTCGATTATGCTTGGTACCATCAATGGCATTTAATATTACAAAAGTAAAGACAATAGAAGAATTGATGAAAACCCTAGTGACACTGTATGAAAGGCCCTCTGCTTCAAACAAGGTATTTCTCATAAAGCATTTATTTAATATGAAAATAGTAGAATGTGGATCTGTTATAGATCATTTCAATGAGTTTAATAATATTACTAGTCAATTGTCTTTTGTGGGTATCAATTTTGAAGAAGAAATTAGGGCTCTCTTGATTTTGTGTTCTTTGCCTGAAAGCTAGAATGGCTTGGTAATAGCTGTGAATAATCATGTTCCTGGATGTAGTACCCTAAAATATGATGATTTGATTAGTGTTATTTTGAGTGAGGAAACTCGTAGGAAAACCTCAGGTGGATCTACATTAGGAAGTGCTTTGAATGCATAAAGTAGGGGTAGAATGACTAAGAGAGGAAGTAATTTTGGAAATCATGAGAAATCAAGAGAAAAGTCAAATTGTAGGAGATCTCAATCGAGAGGACCGAACAACTGCTAGTACCATGGGAAACCAGGGCACAAAAAGAAAGATTGTTGGAACTGAAAGAAAAATGAAGGAGATTTAAATCAAATGGAGACACGGAGGAAAATGTGGTAAGTAACAAATCTAAAGAGGATGCTTTGCTTCTATCTTTAGAAAGTGTTGATAATTTGTGGGTTTTAGATTATGTTGCTTCATTTCATGCTACACCTCATAGAGGTTATTTCATTGATTATGTCCAAGAGGATTTTGGGCTTGTTTATTTGGGGGATAATGAACCCTATCAGATTGTTGGAAAGGGAAAAATTAAGATTAAGTTGCAGAATGGGAATCATTGGCTACTACATGAGGTAAGACATGTTCCAAGGCTAAGTAGGAATTTAATTTCAGCAGGACAACTCGGTGATGAGGGTTATGTAGTTACTTTTAATGATAAAAATTGGAAGGTTTCAAAAGGTTCCCTTGTCATAGAAAAAGGTGTGAAAGTAGGCACCTTATATCTTTGTACAGGTCATAATGTTCCTTCTACTTTAATTGTTTCAGAGAAAAATGAATGTTTAGGAACAATTGTTGTAGTTGAGCAGGGAGAACAAATAGGTACTGTAAATTTTGATACAGTGCTATGGCACAATAGACTTGGGCACATGAGTGAGAAAGGTATAAAAGTACTTCATTCGAAGAAAGTTTTACCAGGTCTAAAATGTGTTAATATTGATTTTTGTGAAATTTGTGTGTATGGATTACAAAAGAGGAGTGAGTTTTGTGAAGACTAGGAAGAAAAATAAAAGGGAGAAATTAGAGCTTGTGCATACCAATGTATGGGGACTAGTTCAGGTATCTTCCCTTGGAGGCTCTCATTATTATGTTACATTTATTGATGATGCAACAAGAAAGGTATGGGTTTATTTCCTTAGACAAAAATTTGATGTATTTCAAGCTTTTAAGAAATGGAAATGCTTGGTTGAAAATGAGACTAGTAAAAAATTAAAATGTCTCAGATCTAATAATAGTGGTGAGTATTGCAGTCATGAATTTGAAGATTATTTCTCCACTAATGGTTTTCATAGATAGAAAACTATTCCAACGACTCCATAGGAAAATGGAGTGGCTGAACACATTAACAGGACTATAATGGAATGTGCAAGGAGCATGAGGTTGCATGTTGGGTTGCCCTTACACATGTGGGTGAAGGTTGTCAACACTACTATATATTTGATTAATAGAGGTCCCTCTACTCCTTTGGGCTATGGTATTCTAGAGGAAGCATGGACTGGTAAGAAGGTGAGTTATTCTTTTCTCAAGACCTTCGATTGTGAAGCTTTTGCTCACATAGATTTTGAAAATAGAACCAAGCTGGAAGCTAAGTCAAAGAAATGTGTATTTTTTGAATATGGCATTAATGATTTTGGTTATAGGCTTTGAAATTTTGAAAACCATAAAATTGTAAGAAGTAGGCATGCCATATTCAATGAGAAAGTGTTGTACAAAGATCTATTGCAACAACATGAGAAGAAAGAAGATGTTTATGTAGTGTTGGATGATACTCCAAAAGCTAATGTTCTAGCCATTCCTCATGATGTGCAACAACCACAACAAAAAATACCACACACACTGGTGAATGTTACATGGTCAAAAGGCAAATTAGACCTCCACAAAGATTTTCTCCCTCTTTTAATTCTATTTTACTTATTGATGCTGGTGAACCTGAAAGTTATGATGAAGGTATGCAGGTGGATACTAAGATTCAGTGGAAGTCTACAATGAAAGATGAAATGGACTCTTTGCTAAAGAATAAGACATGGGATTTGTCCAAGTTTCTTGTAGGTAATGGAGGTAAGAAAATATTTAAAGCCAGGTTAGTTGTAAAAGGATTTGCATAGAAAAAGGGAATTGATTTTGATGAGATATTTTTTTCCTATTGTTAAAATGACTTCTATCCATATTGTTTTAAGTCTAGTGGTTGCTGAAGATTTGGATTTAGAGTAGTTGGATGTTAAAATAGCCTTCCCTCATGGTGATTTGGATAAAGAGATATATATGGCTCAGCCACAGGGATTTGCGGTCAAAGGTAAGGAGAACTTAGTGTGCAAATTGAAGAAAAGTTTATATGGCTTAAAGCAAGCACCTTGGCAATGGTATCTAAAATTTGATAGTTATATGCATGAGCATGGTTATAGTAGGTGTCACTCAGATCATTGTGTCTACTTTAAAAGTTTAGATGATGACAGGTACATTATTCTATGTTTATATGTTGATGATATGCTTGTAGCTGGGTCTAACATGGATCACGTTAAGGGGTTGAAAAGCCAATTAACACATGCATTTTCTATGAAAGATTTGGGGGCAGAAAAACAAATCCTTGGTATGAATATTTGTAGAGATAGGAAGAATAGAATATTGACGCTATCTTAGGCTGATTATGTTGAGAAGATGTTGCAACGTTTCTCTATGGAGAATGCTAAAGATATCAACACTCCTTTACCTAGTCATTTGAAGTTGACTAAGGAGATGTGTCTCAAGACACATGAAGAGGAGGATATGATGTCTAAGGTACCCTATGCTTCAACTATAGGAAGCTTGATGTATGCTATGGTATGTACTAGGCTAGATATTGCACATGCAGTGGGAGTCATTAGCAGGTATATTTGTCATCCAAGAATTAAGCATTGGAATGCAGTCAAATGGATTCTCAGATATTTGAGAGGAACATCCAATAAGTGTTTACACTTTGGGGGCTCTACTACTAATTTACAAGGCTATGTTGACTCAGATTTGGTAGGGGATATTGATATTAGGTGGAGTACTACAGGTTACATCTTTACTGTTGGTGGGGTAGCTATGAGCTGGGTTTCTAGGTTGCAAATGGTTAATTCTTTATCCACTAAAAAGGCGGAGTATGTAGCTACTATAGAGATAACCAAGAAGATGATATGTCTTGGAAGAATTGGGATATCCTTAGTAGGATAATTATTTGTTCACAGATAGTTAGAGTGTCATTCATCTTGCAAAGAATTCAGCTCTACATTCAAGGACCAAATACATACAATTGTGGTACCATTTCATTTAGTCAGTTTTGGAGGATGGATAGTTAAAGGTGGAGAAGATACATACAAATGACAATCTAGTAGATATGTTGATGAAGGTAGTAACAAGGGAGAAGTTGAACTCCTCCTCAACTTTAATTGGTCTTCTAGACTAAACATGAATAAAAGAACAATAAAGTCCAGGGTGGTTTGATCCAGTAGTCGCATAGCTACAGATCAGTCTCCAAGTGGGAGATTTTTGTTTAGTCTAGAGCCTAATTAGTCCCTAAGTGGGAGATTTTTAGATTGTGGTTATTGATCAGGAAAGTACTATACATACTTCATAAATTCTTTAAGGTTTGGGGCATCACCCTTAAAAAATAAAAATTGGGCCCTATTTTATTGGGATTTTGGGCCAACATGTAATTATTAATTATAACCTTAAAGTGGTAAAAATACTTGTATAAAAGAGCTTACGGTTAGGGATTGTTTCATAAAGTGTGATGCAAAATTGGTTCTTGTGACGGTATTGAGTTGTAAGGGATTAAGGATTGTAATCAGGTTGTAATCACTGGATCATAAAAATATCAGACTTGTTGTTTGTTGGATGTAACCGAGGGATTCGGTGAACCACATCAAATCTTGGTGCCTTGCGTTCTTTTCTATGTGATCTATTATTTTTTGTTATTGGTTATATTTTCATGTAATTATTATTTTTTTCCATGGTTTAATCCTAAAAATAACCTACCACCCTTTTCAACACATTTCATGACAATATATGTTCCTAGGGGTCTGAGGATATAATTCATTTCTTCATATGAGTCAAAAGGGGTCATAGGTCATCCTATGACCCCTTTCAACACATTTCATGACAACAAATATCCCTAGGGATCCTAAGAGGGTATGTGTAGGATCATGGTGTACCAAAAATGGTGAACTGAAAAATATGTAGTTCTAAAATGCCTTAAAGCAGTAAAAAATCTATCTCAAATTTTTTCCCTCCCATCCTGATACAAAAAATAAAAATTAATGCCTTTATATGGGCTAATATATCTTTGGATACCAACCCTACATGGTAAACTTAAAAAACATCTCAAATTTGTGTTTTTGGCCTATTCTTATGTACTTTTTACTTCAAACATGTACCTGACGACGTTTTTTTCACCCAAATTTGATGTAACAAAAATGGTTTCTTAAGAATGTTCTTAGCTTTCTATAAATGTAATTTCTGTCAAAATATGAGTTCAATAAGTAATTATTACTTATTTTCTAATGAAGTTACATATAAATTGTTGATTGAGACACTGATTGAAAAAAAACTATAACTTTCAAATGGTACAACATTTTACAAATCCAAAAGATGCATCACATTCTATGCTTATACTATAAGGAAAAAAATGGGAAAATAAAATTTTGTAGGGTTTTCAATCAGTTAAGGTGGTCAAACACAAGATTTTTTTATTCCTAAAATACTATAGTAAAAAATTCATAACTAATTATTTATTTAAAATAAAAATATCCAAAAATATGCATCACATCTAGTAATGAGTCTACTTATTATATCTATAATATTATTAAAAAATATTATCATTTAATTTTCATTAAGGTAGTCAAACATACGTCTACTTCTTGTTTGTGTTTTGAAATTTCTATACTATTGCATTAGAATTAAAAATTTTGACCAATCAATTTTTATTTTTTTCAGATTAGGCCTAGTAGTTTAGAAACTAAATTCAATTTTCTAGAGATTCTTTTCTCTCAAAATTTTGATAGAAAGTTCATAACAAGTTGAAAATTGCACATCAAGTTGACATAGCCCCAATTTATTGATTTTTCATTGCCATTTAAGGGTATAGTTTGGTTGACCATGATTCTCCACATACCCAAAGGCCCTAGGGATATCTCATTTGTACATATAGATCAAAAGGGGTCATAGGTCCTTTTGATATATTCCATGACAACATATGTGCCTAGGGGTCCTACGACCCATAAGGACATATTTTATTTCTTCATATGGGTCGAAAGGGGTCATAGAATAATTTATTAAATGACAATTAATATATCACCCTGTTTGATATATTTCATGATAGCACATGTGCCTAGGGGTCCTAGGATCCCTAGGGACATATCACACATGCTCAAAATGGTTGAAAGGGGTCATAGGGAAATATATGACCCCTTTCAACCCATTTGATGATAATATATGTCCATAGGGGTTCGAGGACCCCTAGAGACATATCTGACATGTTCAAGTGGGTCCAAAGGATTCATAATGAAACCTATGATCTCTTTCAACCCATTCAATGATAAAATATTTTACTAGTTGGCCTAGGATATCTAGGGACATATCTTATATGTTCGAATAGGTTGAAAGGGATCATAGAGAAACCTATGACTACTTTTGACCCATTCAATGATAATATATGTCCCTAAGGATCCTAAAACCCCTCAAGATATATCTCATATCTCTCACTAGTTTGGAAGGGGTCATAGGTTCAACCCATTTGACAACCGCATATGTCTATAGGGGTCTTAGCTGGCACCAACACCAATGGCATATCTCATATTTTTGAATGGGTTGAAGGGTGAGGATGAATCATCACTTAAAATTTTTACCTCTAAAACATTTCACCATAAATCCAACTCATAACTTAACATATAAACTGAAATATATAACCACTCGTCACATCCAAAGCATAAAATAAATCAACACATAACATATAAGATTTTGGTTACCTATAAACACTCCAAGGAGAAGGTAAAACTAAGGTGGGGATGACACCCACAAATCTTCACTATTACAGGTGTAAACTGTGGCCTATTATGGCTAAAAAGTTTTGATCATGAACTATGATCTACCCTATGAAAGGTCTTCCTTGGTAATGTCTTAGAAAGATTGTTAGGTCTCACCTGGCTAAATGATTTAAAATCAAAATTAAGTAAGCACTCGGTTAAGATATTTACAAAATCTTGTTAAGACTTTTTTATTAAGAGATTTACTCTATATCACTTATTAGAATGATCCAGCACCTGATCCTTCAATTAGCAGCTTATTGCTTGATGTCAGATCTCCTCTTTACTGGTCATCTCTTGATCCTCTAGATCAAATCTATCTTTTCTAACATTTCACTACTTGTCTTCATTCTTCTCAGACTAGTTTTTGATTGCAAAACTATATCTTATCCATCTTCTCCATGTTTCTTTTGCACCAGATACTCTCCTTAGTATCCTCCTTCACAAAATCTATTACCCTTATGGTTTCCTTCTTTTATAAACATCATGGAGACAAAATTAGGTTAGAATTAATGACTGTGGTTTATCCATATTACCATCTTATGCTTCCCTTAATTTGATTGAATGCATGCATTTCATAGGGATGTGTAATATGACTCCCTCCCTATTCCTTATAATTGAAAATTCATGTTCATGTCAAATAAAAATGGTTTACATAAAAGTTTGTGCCATTAAAAACATCTATGACATAAACTATTCACTCGACATCCATAGGCTTTAATGCTCAACCTTCATTGTTCTCTATATATTAATACTTAGCTTCTTAATGGCTTGGCACTCAGTCTTTATTGGCACCTGAATCACTCGACACACTTTGTTTTCTCAGATCTTTTTGTTTACTTGGAACCTAAGTGACTTGGCATGCACTAACTACTTGACACATACTAGTACTTGGCACTAACTATCATATTAGTTTGCATGTATTATCTAGAGACTTATGCTTGACATACTTTATTCACTCAACTCACACTAATCACTCAACTTGCTCTATTCACTTAGCATGCACTATGCATTCGGCTTGCACTATTATTTTCTAGATAGTGACTAAGTGTTTTATCACTACCTTGTCAAAACCACAATGAGGTTAACAATCTCCCCCTTTGACATGAGTGGCAAAAACACTAGGTCATTGAATATACATATTTATCTCATGCATAAGTTAGACAATTGTATCTTCTCTACTTGGCTTGTATGCAAAAATTTCAAATTTTCAAAATTTAAAAAAAAGTTGAAGTTACCTAAATAATTTTACTCCCCCTGAGTAAAGACTTTACTTCATTTCTATGACTCCTCCTGAGTAGATATCTTCCTTGACAAAATCTTCAAAATTGATATAATCCCCCTTTTGACACTTATGTCATTTAGGTAGTACACTTAGAGTGTGTTTATCCAAAAATGGCTTGTGTTGTTGGATACAATTATTCAATTGTGTGTTGTCTTTGATGTCACACAAATGTCATATCAGTCATTAGATAGTGTCTACTGAGCTCAAAAGGTCAAGGATAGTGTCTACTGAGCTAAGAAGGTCAGCAAGGCAAAGGATAGTGTCTACCTAGCTTAGAAGGTTAGCAAAGAAAATGATGGTGTCTATCAAGCTCAAAAGGTCAGCAAAGCAAAGGATAGTGTCTACCTAGCTCAGAAGGTCAACAAGGAAAAGGATAGTGTCTACCAAGCTCAGAAGGTCAACTAGACAAAGGACAATGTTTACCGAGAATTCAAGGTAATCAAAGAAAGTTAGTTCTTACCGTGCTCACTCAGCAATCAAAAAAAATGTGATAGAAATAGTTTTTACTAAGTTCACTCGGTCATCAAAGGTAATTTGGAAGAAGCAGTTCTTACTGAGATCACTTGGTCATCTAAGGTAATTTGGAAGAAGTAGTTCTTACCAAGGGATTTAGTTCTTACCAAGCAAACTCAGTAGCAAAAGGATTTTAAGGATATTGCAATGTTAACCAAGTCAAGATGGTTAACTCAGGAAATTTCCAAAAGCAGTATTTATCGAGTAGGGTTGGCTAGTAAAGGATTTCATTGTCTTATGAAAATATTTATTTGTTCACAGTAATATCTATAGCTGACTGATGTACAGTTTATTGGTAAAAGCAACATGTAAATAGGCCAACTTGACAATCTGAATGGTATAAGTAAGAAGTCAAGTTGTAAATTTTGAAAGGTATGAAGTGGAAGAATGTGGAATTAATATAATAGGAAGACTGATTGTTGTGGAAGCATATTTGAAGGATGATCAGAGATCATTGAGGAGTAGTAGAGCCATATTTGATCAAGGAGGATCTAATGATGTTGAACAAAGACCTGTAACCAGCAAATTCAGTTGCATCTTGTTCAAGTCAATTCATTGTTTCTTTCTAACCATTTTAGCAGTGATTTCAAATCTCTTAATAGAGTTGGTTTAATAGCCATTTTGTAAATCTTCTAACAAGGTGACAATTTAGTTGAATTGTTCTAAAGACCTCTAGCAAGGCCACTCCTAACAGGGTGATTAAATCCTCTAACAAGGTCACACCTAATAGTTTGTATTGTAACCTTTAACAGGGTTAGCTCCTAACAGGGTTCACTTCAAAAGAGAGAAAAATTGGTGACTAGTTACTTGGTGATTTTTCCCATATTGGGTTTCCATGTTAAATCTAGTGTCTCTTGTGTTCACTTTATTTTCAATTACATGCATGAATGCTTGAAAAAGTAATAGTTTAATCTTACCGAGTTACAACATTTGTTTACTGAGTAAAAGCAGTAAGTAGATCTTTGAGACATCTAAGGGAATTGTGAATTAATTTTGTTAGTAACTGATTAACCCCCCCTCTCAGTTACTCTATCTTTAATTCTAACAATTGGTATCAGAGTTATTGGTGCTTACAGGAAAAGATTTCAAGGATCTAAGCTAAAGATCTGGATGTCTTACAAAAGGGAAATTCCAAGACTTAATAGGGACAACTTCTCAGCATGGTAAGGATTGATGAGGCTTCATCTGGCTTCTATTGGTGATACAGGGCTAAAGTACCTTGATGAGGAATATGAAGAACCTTCTAGTACATTATTTGTCAATGATATTGCTAAAATGAAGACTCACAATAACATGATGATAGATATAGCATCTGCTCTGAGTTATGAAGAATTTAATGACATCAAGGATTGCAAAATTGCCTTTGAAATGTCGAACAAGCTGAAAGAAATCTATGGAGGAGATGATAATCTGAAAAGAGCCAAAGTAGTAAGTTTGAGAGGAAAATTTGATCAAATGAGGATGAGAGAGGATGAAAATATTGCAAAGTATGTTGAAAGAGTTAAAGCATGTGTTAGTGCAATCAAAGCATCTAGGGGAGATATCAGTGAGGAGATAGTTATAAGAAAAGTTCTTAGAACTCTACTTCCCATTTATGCAATCAGAGTCTCTGCAATTCAAGAAAGGAGATGTGAGGAAAATCATAAAATAAATTTAGAGGCCATAGTTGGAAGATTAACTGCATTTGAGCTAGAAAACTATGACAATTATGTTTCAACTACCAAGAAAATTGAATCAACATTTGAAGCCAAGCTTTCACTCAAACAAAAAGGGAAAAAGATGAAGGATCCACAATCAGACAGTGATGAAGAATCAAAAAAAAGTTTAGACAGTGATTTTGAAGTGGTTAAAGCTCTACTAGCAAGAAAATATTCAAGAGGCAAAGGGAAATACAAAGGTAAGGTTCCTCTAAACTATTTCTCTTGTGAAGAAATTGGACATATTGCTACTAGGTGTCCAAATAAAAAAAATAAAGATGAGAAGAAAGGTCACAAGTACAATGGCAATAAAGACTTCAAATCATTCAGGGATAAAGGTAAGAAAACATGTTTTATGGAAAAATATTCTAATGATTCTGATGATGAAGAAGAAGATGAAATTGTCTACATTGTTGTAAAAGATGAATCTGATAATGATGAGGAAATGGCACTAATTTCTCATATGAGTAGAAATGATACATAGATCATAGATAGTGGTTGTTCTAGTCACATGACTGGTGATAAAACTAAGTTTAAATATTTTGAAGACTATGGTGGTGGCAGTGTAAGATTTGGTAACAATGAACTTTGTTGTATAAGAGGAAAAGGAAGAATCTCACTAACCAAGGAACTTGTATGTGATAATGCATATTGGGTAGAAAGACTAAAGCACAATTTGTTGAGTGTGGCACAGCTACTCAATAATGGATTCAAAGTAGAATTTATGCATGGAAAAGAAAGATTGTTGGATGGCAAAGGAAAGCTGATTAGATCAAGCACTCAAACAAAAGGTAATTTATTTTATCTTGAACTTGGTGAATGTTCATGTTTCATTGCTCAAATTGAAGAAAGTTGGTTATGACATAGGAGGTTGTGTCATGTAAACCTTGAAAATTTAATAAAAATTAGTAAATTCAAAAAAGTAAGAGGTATTCCTAACATAAAGAAACTTGAGGTTGGTCTATGCAAGAATTGTCAAATTGTTAAAATGGGAAAGACTAGTTTTAAAAGAAAGAACTATCAAACTGAAGAAGTTCTAGAAATTGTGCATACTGATTTGTGTGGACCTATTGGCATTGAAAGTTATACTGGTGAAAAATTCTTCATTCTGTTTGTGGATGATTATTCAAGAATGATGACTGTCATTTACCTTAGACAGAAATTAGAAGCATTTAAAAAATTCAAATGGTATTTGGCTAGAGTAGAAAAGGAAATAGGAAAAATACTGAAATGCTTAAGGTCTAACAAAGGTGGTGAATTCATTTCACATGAGTCTAATAACTTTTGCATTGAAAGGGGAATCAAAAGACAGTTTTCAGCACCTAGAACTCTAGAACAAAATAGAATAGTAGAAAGAAAGAATAGATCTATAATGGATTGTGCAAGAACCTTAATGATTGAGAAAGGCATTTCTATCAAATACTGGAAGGAAGCTATTAGCACTGCAATTCATACCTTGAACTGAGTATAGCTGAAAAAGGACTCATTCAAAACACCCTATGAGTTGTGGTATGGCTACAAACCCAATGTAAGTTATCTAAAAGTATTTGGAAGCAAATGTTACATTTTGAAAGAATCTAGAAAAAGTAAATTTGATGTAAAAAGTGATGAAGGAATATTTTTGGGATACTCTTGCAAAATAAAAGCATATAGATGTTTGAACTTATCTACTCACAAAGTTATAGAAAGTGCACATGTGAAAGTTAATAAATTTGCAGAAAGAATAGAAGAAGAAAGCAAAAGGAAACCTGAAGACTACAAAAGATTTGTTTACATTGAACCTAATACAATGCCAAGTATACCTATTATTCAAGAATCATCAACTCCAGAGTCTTTAGTTACCAAGTCATAGGAAGTTCAAATTGAGCTAATGCCTTTCGAGCTGCAAGAACATGAGTTCCAAATAGAAGCTAACGAGTTAGCATCTACCGAGCTTGAGCAACTAGAATCAATACTAGAAGTTGAGACACAAAAGGATAATAATGCAAGTCATTAAAAAGGAAAGTATCTCGTGTTAGCCAAGTATGTCAAAAAGCATCATGCACCAAATCAGATCATTGGTGATAAATCAGAAGGAACAATGACAAGAAGTAAGTTGAAAGGCACTTGTTTGCTTGCTGATTTTGAACCTAGAAATGTCAAAGATGCACTAGACAATGAAAGTTGGATTGAAGCTATGAATGAAGAAATAGAATAGATAGAGAAAAACAAAACATGGACTCTTGTACCTAGACCCAAAGACAAGAATGTGATTGGAACAAAGTGGGTATTTAGAAACAAACTAAATGAAGATGGTAAGGTGTCAAGGAACAAAGCTAGACTGGTATGCAAAGGATACTCTCAAAAAGAAGGTGTAGACTATGGAGAAACTTTTTCTCCTGTTGCAATATTGGAAGGTTTCAGAACCTTACCTGCATATGCTGCATTCATAGGATACAAATTTTATCAGATGGATGTCAAGTCAGCATTTCTCAATGGCATATTGGAGGAAGAGGTTTAAATTGAGTAGCCTGAAGTTTTTTTTATCCAGGCAAGAAAGACATGGTTTGTAAATTGCATAAAGCATTATATGGTCTAAAACAAGCCCCTAGAGCATAGTATGAAAGATTGCATAACTATCTTATTGAGATTGGTTTTCAAAGAACTAATGACAACAACAATGTGTACATAAAGGAAGGACCAGATAATAAGATTGATTTGGCAAAAATATTTGTAGATGATACTTTTTTCACAGGAAATGATGATCTTTGTGAAGAATTTTTAGAACAAATGAACAAGGAATTTGAAATGTCAATGTTTGGTGAGATAAAATTCTTTGTTGGACTTCAAATTCAACAAAATAAGAATGGCATTTACATCACTCAATCCAAATACATCAAGGAGATACTAAAAAATTTTGGTATGGAAGACTACAAACCAATTGGGACTCCTATGTGTACTGGATTAAAACTCACCAAGGATGATGAATCAAAGGAAGTGGATCAGACATTGTATAGATCTATGATTGAAAAGTTGCAACATGTAGTGCACACAAGACCAAACATTTCCCTTGCAGTAGGGATTGTAGCAAGATTCTTAGCAAAACCAAAAGAAAATCACATGATGGCAATCAAAAGGAACTGAAGATTATGGATTATGGTATAAACTTGGAAGAAAATTGGGTTTAAATGTGTTCACTGATGCAGATTGGGGAGGAAATATTGATGACAAAAGAGCATGAGTGGAGGAGCTTTCTTTCTTGGAAAAAGGTTGGTTTCTTGGACAAGCAAAAAGAAGAATTGTACATCTCAATCCATGGCAGAAGCTGAATATGTTGCAGCAGTAGTAAATTGCTCAAACATTGTGTGGTTTAAACAATTATTGAAAGGTATGAAGCAAGAAATCAAAGAACCAGTTGTTATGTTTTGTGATAACACAAGTGCAATTAACATCTCCAAGAATCTAGTGATGCATTCAAAAATGAAGCATATTGCCATAAAATATCACTTTGTTAGAGAATTGGTGCAAGAAAAGGAAATAAAATTGGAATATGTTCATATAAAGGAACAAATTGCTGACATATTCACAAAGCCTTTACCTAAGGATGCATTCTTGTATCTAAGAGGTAAGTTAGGGATCATTCCCCTATTTGAAGCTCACTAAAATACAATTTTAGTGATGCATCAACAGGAACAGAATTGGAAATCTATCAGTTGATGTATCAAACCAATAAAGATATTGCATATGAATCAGTACATCAGGTACAATGTTATTCAATTGTTTTGAGTTGTCTTTGGTATATGTTGTCAAAGTAGGAGAATATACTGTCATATCTTTTTGAAATTTGCAAAATAATAAGAGTTTGTGTAAAAGGGAGAGATTATTATGAAAGAGGGAGTTTTTTTTTCTGTCATTAAAAGACTTGGTTTCAAATTTTATTCTGCTATGACATGTTGTGTTTCCATCAATGCCAAAGAGGGAGATTGTTGGATGCAATTTCTCAATTGTGTGTTGTCTTTGATGTCACACAAATGTCATATCAGTCATCAAATCTAGTGTCTACCGAGTTGGAAAGGTCAGCAAGGCAAAGGATAGTGTCTACCGAGCTTAGAAGGTCAGCAAGGTAAAGGATAGTGTCTACGAAGCTCAAAAGGTTAGCAAGGAAAAGGATAGTGTCTACCAAGCTCAGAAGGTTAGCAAGGCAAAGGATAGTGTCTACCGAGCTTAGAAGGTCAGCTAGACAAAGGACAATGTTTACCGAGCTTTCAAGGTAATCAAAGAAATTTAGTTCTTACCAAGCTCACTCGTTAATTGAAGAAAATGTGATAGAAATAGTTCTTACCGAGTTCACTCAGTCATCAGAGATAATTTGGAAGAAGCAGTTCTTTCCGAGCTCACTCGGTCATCTAAGATAATTTGGAAGAAGTAGTTCTTACTGAGGGATTTAGTTCTTACCGAGAAAACTCAGTAGCCAAAGGATTTTAAGGATATTGCAATGTTAACCAAGTCAAGATGGTTAACTCAGGAAATTTCCAAAAGCAATATTTATCGAGAAGGGTCAACCAGTAAAGGATTTCATTATCTTATGAAATCACATTTATTTGTTCAGAGTAATATCTGTAGCCAATAACATGTAAATAGGCTGACTTGACAATCTAAATGGTATAAATAAGAAGTCAAGTTGCGAATTTTAAAAGGTATGAAGTGGAAGAATGTGGAATTAATGTAATATGAAGACTGATTGTTGTGGAAGCAGATTTGAAGGATGATCAAAGATTATTGAGGAGTAGTAGAGCCATATTTGATCAAGGAGGATCTAATGATGTTGAACAGAGACCTGTAACCAACAAATTCAGTTGCATCTTGTTTAGGTCAATTCATTTTTGTTTTCTAAGCATTGTAGCAGTGATTTCAAATCTCTTAACAGTGTTGGTTTAACAGCCATTTTGTAAATCCTCTAACAAGGTGACAATTTAGTTAAATTTTTCTAAAGACCTCTAGCAAGGCCACTCCTAATAGGGTGATTAAATCCTCTAATAGGATCACACCTAACAATGTGTATTGTAACCTTTAACAAGGTTAGCTCCTAACAGGGCTCACTTCAGAAGAGTGAAATATTGGTGACTAATTACTTGGTAGTTTTTCCCATATTGGGTTTCCACATTAAATATGGTGTCTCTTGTGTTCACTTTATTTTCAATTACATGCATGAATGCTTGAAAAATTAATAGTTTAATCTTACTAAGTTACAGTATTTGTTTACCGAGTAAAAGCAGTAACTAGATCTTTAAGACATCTAAAGGAATTGTGAATTAATTTTTTCAGTAACTAATTCACACTCCCCCCCCCCCACCCTCTCAGTTACTCTATCCTTAATTCCAACATTGTGTATTGGCATTATGATTTCCAATGTGAAATCCCAATTATCTCTTGCTACATCTAGTGTTTGAATCCAAATTTCTAGTTTGGCAACCATATCAACAAAGCCTTCATGAGTAGAAAGATGTGGATCTTTCTAAATCAATGCTTCTACCTAGGCTTGATCCTTCCATAAAACTTCCATGTGCAGAGTCAACATGGATTGTATGTTATCAGAGTGGATTTGATATTTGCATCTTTTTCTTGCAGCTTAGCAAACCTAATCTATATCAGCATCAATCTCTAAAAATGTAATTGGTTAGTTGTAGGAGATACATGTAATGAATTTCCAGTTGATTCCAACTCTCCTTGTAACTTTTCAATTGACTATTGGGTCTCTTGAGTAAAGATATTAACATCACATAGTTTTGTGTACAATGAATAAATGTGATCCAAAATTGTCTTCACACCCTCTATCTTAGAAGCTAAATCAAATTGATTAAGTGCAATGGCACTAGATATCTTATCCATATCTTTGGTGTGAAATTTTTACTTAGACAATTCTAGTAACTTAACACTGTTCTCTATATATTTATCTTTTAATTTGTCAACTATATGGACAAGTTGTTCTATAATAGGCTTATCTGATAATGAATCTAAGAGACTAAAAGCATCAATGAAAATGTCTTTGATTTCATACAAAACTTGTTTTTTTCTTATTCTCTCTCCTTAAAATTTCTTGCATTTTATTCATTTGTAGAGCCTCTTGAAGAACATTAATTTCTTCAAGTGTTATTTTTGTTAGATAAAACATTGGTAGTACAATCACCTTATCTAAACTTACATCCTAAAATGATGTAGAATCAACACTCTATGGTGTTCTTGGACTTGGCCTTCAAATATGCAATGGTGTAACTTGTGTACTCGACCTTTGAATGGTTTGGCTATTGAGAGGAGGTGTAGTGACTAGTAAGGTAACCAGTGTCTTGAATGGAAATTTTCTCCTCTAGCTCAATAGTCATCTTATCCCCTTTTGTGTTCTCATCCTCTTTCATTTCTAGACCCTTTTGTTCACTATGTTTTAGTGGAGCTATTGTTTGGTTTTATTCTTGATCATTTCTCTTCTCATTTCCCTCTTCATCAACTTGCACAATATCTAGTAATCTTGAACTTAAAAGATCTAGTAGTGATCTATGATAGATGGTACTACCTCCTCTTTCATCTCAATGACAACTATTTGAATTAAAGATGGTGATTGGTTTAGCTCTTCTTTCTATTCAAAAGTTACACTTTTATCTATGATATTGTCTTGTGGCTCAATTTCTTTCACCTCAGCAATACTTAATGGCACTGATGATGTATCTTTCTATTACTTATTCTTAGTGGATGCAACCTTAACATGTTGAGGTACACCCATCCTCACCAATAAAAAATTTGTTCATGGTATAATAGTATTGGTGGATTCCTATTGTATTGACTTCATGTCCTCCTCACTTAGTGCATTAATGTCCTATGAAGAGTTATTAGGCATTTCTTCAATGGTTACAGACTCTTTCTCTACATGTGGGGGATTGGTGCTTGATACTTGAGCATCCTATGCATCTTATACATTTTCCTCTATTGTATTATCAATTTCATCATTCTTTTCTTTTGTTGTATCCTCCTTTTCTCCTAATACTGCTATCTTTACCTTTTATTGGTTTCCCTTATTTTCAACATCTTTGGTGGATAACCCATAGATAAATTTCCATAGAAAATTGCTTTGGGTTACCACCTTTTATACTTTATTCCTTGAAATGTTAAATGCTCAATACTCGAGAGAAACTATCCCTTTGTGTTTATCAACAACCTTTGTAATCATTCTTCTCTCAAGTTTAAGCATGACTATGGCTAAAGTAGCCTCTCTGATTTATTTTTCTATCTCTGAACAATACTTCCACTTTTTCTCAACCTTCTCATATAGGCTTTTAGGAATAGAGTTAGAAATCTATAAGTGAGTGGTCTTAAATGTGGCCATCATATCATAACTAGCCTATTCAAGATTATGCTTATCCTCACTCCCCAACTTATTAAAATTAATTTGTGAAAAACTAGATAAATATGCATTAGTCTTTACATTTTCACATAAATTGTCAATGTCAGATGAGAGATTGTGGCTTACCACTTTGAATTGACTTAACTCATCTAATTCTATCCTTTCTTCATCATCTAAGTAATCTTGAGGTTTTTACTTTCTCTTGAGCTTCTTAATAGGTTGAATTCACTCTATCTATGGCACTCTCTCTTTTACCTTTTTCCATTATCTCTTTGGCTTTTACAGTGGCATCTCTTGTGCCAGACCTTGTCAAAGGTGCATTTGGCTTCTTTACAATTTTCTTTGTTGTTTTCTTTAATTTCTACACTGCCTTTTGTTCTAATTTCCTCTTCTTGCCAATTTCTTTAGTTTCTTGCTTGACATCTTCTTCTTCTTCTCCTCCTCCTCCTCCTCTTTCTTCCTCTTCTTCCTCTCCTTCTTCCTCTTCTCCTTCTCCTTCTCTTTCTCCTTCTTCTCCTTCTCCTTTTGCTTCTACTTCTCCTTCTCCTTCTGCTTCTCATTCTCATTCTCATTCTCCTTCTCCTCCTCTTGCTTCCTCTTCTTTTCTCCTTCTTCTTATCCTTCTCCTCCTCCTCCTTTGCCTTTTCCTCTTCTTCCTCCTCTTGATTCTCCTTTCCTCCTTCTGCTTCTCCTTTTCTCTTCTTGCTTCTCCTTCTCCTCCTACTTCTTCTTCTTCTTCATATTCCTCTTCCTCTTCTTCGTCTTAGTCTTCATCTTCCTCTTCCTCTTCCTCTTCCTCTTTCTCTTTCTCTTCTTCTTCTTCTTCATCTTCTTCTTCCTCTTTCTTTGCATCTTCCTCTTACTCTTCATCTTCCTCTTCCTCTTCCTCTTCCTCTTCATCATCATCATCATATTCTTCTTCTTCTTCTTCTTCTTCTTTCTCTTCCTATTCATCTTCCTCTTCCTCTTCCTCTTCCTTGTCCTCTTCCTCTTCCTCTTCCTGCTCTTCTTCTTCTTCCTCCTCTTTTTCTTCTCCTTCTCTATCTCCTTCCCCTTTTGGTTCTACTTCTCCTTCCCCTTCTCCTTCTCCTTCTCCTTATCATTCTCATTCTCATTCTCCTTCTACTTCTCATTCTCATTCTCCTTCTCCTTCTCCTTCTTCTTCTCCTTCTACTTTTTCTTTTCTCTTTCTTCTTCTCCTTCTCCTCCTCCTCCTCCTACTTCTCCTTTCCTCCTCCTAGTTCTCCTTTTCTATAACCACTTCTCCTTCTCCTCCTACTTCTTCTTCCTCTTTCTCTTTCTCTTCTTCTTCTTCCTCTTCCTCTTTCTCTTCTTCTTGTTTCTCTTCCTCTTCCTCTTCATCTTCATCTTCATCTTCATCTTCATCTTCCTTTTTCTCTTCCTCTTCTTCTTCCTCTTCCTCCTCCTCCTCCTCTTCTTCTTCTTCTTCTACTACTACTTCTTCTTCCTCTTCATCTTCTTCTTCCTCTTCCTCTTCCTCTTCCTCTTCCTCATCTTCTTCTTCTTCCTCTTCTTCTTTGTCTTCATCTTCTTCATTATCTTTGTCTTCTTCTTTTTCTTCATCTTCTTCCTTTTTGTCTTTTGCTTCCTCTTCATCTTCATCTTCCTCTTCCTCTTCCTCTTCCTCGTCCCCTTCTTCTTCCTTTTCTTCCTTTTCTTCTTTTCCTTTTTATTTTACTTCTCCTTCTACTTCTTCTTCTTCTTATGCTTATGCGTATGCTTATGCTTCTCCTTCTCCTTCTCCTTCTCCTTCTCCTTCTTCTTTTCTCCTTCTTCTCCTTCTCCTCCTCCTCCTCCTCCTCCTCCTCCTCCTACTTCTCCTTTTCTCTTTTCTCTCTTTCTTCCTCTTCCTCTTCCTCTTCCTCTTCCTCTTCCTCTTCTTCTTCTTCTTCTTCTTCTTCTTACTAATAACTATGGCATTTTTCAAGTCTATGGTGATCCTTGAAATGGCTTTCTCATAGTTCCCAAATTGTTTAGAATCCTTATCAACCTCTTCTACTAATAATGCAGTAATAGATGCTAAAGTTTCATCAACATTAATTTCATATGATAAAGGTTTTAACCATGTTACCCTTGGAATTGTTTCATGTACATATGTCTAGTCAGTATCAACTAGAAAATATGCATCATTATAATGTTGTTCAACTATTGACACATGAATTCTTGACATCTACTTCATAGACTTCATTAAGTCTTCAAAATACTAGTCATTAGACTCAAAATTATCATCTAATTGATTAATGAGCTTTCCTATTTGTTGAGTAACAAATATGTTTATCTTCCATGTAACCTTTCTAAATGTAGGAAAATTATTTTGTGCATAAAAGAAAATGCAAATGATAAGTGATCCAAACTTACATGAGGCACTCTTTTCTTTCCTACTAACTTCTAGATTTTCCAATAGTTGTTGAAATTGTATTTTGGCTAAGCCATAGAGCCATGATCTCTCTTCACAATCTTATAACCTAGATCAACTGCAATGCATGACACACTGTTGATTCATCTAGAATGATAAAATTTGTGTGTAATTAATCTTACTAAAATTTATAAAATAGGGTTTCTAATGGTGTCAATTAACATTCCATGTTTGTTCCACATGGCTCCAATGTTCTTCTCAATAATTTATTTTATATCACTCCTCAATGTCTTCAATCAATCTAGGGTAGGATGCCCTATGACCCTATAAATGATCCTCTTAGATATTCTAATTGGTCCACCTTCTAACCAAATCAAATTATCATGACTTTGGCTTAGTGCAATCTTTACCCATTTAGTCTTAAACATTTGTGGGAAATCTAGGGCACACATTAACTCTTTTCTCTCTACAATCTTTTTTTCTTCCCTCAAAACACCATTCTCACACAACTTTTGATAATTTAATATAATTTATAAATCTCCAACATCACATCCTTGATCATTAAAACCTTTAGTGGTATTGTAGATAGTGCACTAGATGGATCTCCTCTATATGTGATCTTAGGAACAGCATGGAATGGAGGTTGTCTCACATCATTTCTAATTAACTAAACATTAAAAACTTCCTTCCCCTCTTTCCTAGGTTTTTTTGAAGAGCTTGCTATCATCTTGACTCTCTAGGGTTTTCAAAACATAAAATAGTGTAACTCAACACAAGTTAAATACCTTTCAAATCAACTAAATGATGTTGAGTTGTAGTAGGGTCTAGTTTACAAACACTTGAATATCCTTTTGCAAATAACCTTCATTCTCTCCAAACTATGGTAAGTGAAAATGACTCAAAAAATTAAGTATATAGCCTTCAAAACCTTGCATTTAATGCTTAGTGCATATACAATTATTCACTCAATCTCTATAGGTTTTTCTAGTGTGCTTGGCTATGATAGCAAGCTTAGCTATCACTACCATACATTCATTATTTGGCAATAACTACAAAATTTTCAATGCTCAATAGTAACAAAGAAAGTAACAAATGATAGATTTTCTCTTTGTTCTAATCACTTTATTGTATGTTAATACATGCTGATAGATATTTTACATTGATTAAATGCTTGAATTGATATAAAATTTATCATTTCAAATGTCAGTTCCACACATACCTTTGATTTCCTAGTTGGGGGTGATGTGATCACCTGATCCATTGGATGAAGTGACCTCATCTAGACTTGATATGTTGCAATATTCTTTCTTTTTCCATACCTTGTTCATCTACATCTTTTTATTTTCAACATCTACATTTTCTTTTCCTTTCCTAAATTCATTGGTCGGTGCAGGTGATCAAGTTGGACAATTTTTGCTTACATGACTAGCCTGAAGACAACTAACGCATACAACATTTTTAACCATCTATTGTAATTACCTTTGAAATGTGTCCTAATGAAATTTAGAGAAACATGACCATACTCAACACAATAATGACAACTATACCTTGTATTCTAATCCAAATCATAATTATGTTGACATTATGGTCAAGTTTGTTAATTAGTGACTCACACTTAGTCAAACAGTTAGCAGCTATTGAGCTTATAAATGGTTGGCAAGCTATCAAGCTTATCTTGAAATTTACTATGTTAATTGAGTAATTTAGGTTCTATCAAGTTCTATAGTTGATACCAAGTTCAAGAATCAATATTCAATTCACATCGAATAGTATATACCGAGTTGATGAGTATTGATGCAAACTGAGCTTCATAGTATTTATTGAGTTTCACAATGCAAATTGTGGTCTCCAGTGTTTTCAAAGTTTGTAGCATCAATAATTTGAATCAAGTGTTAACCGAGCTAGAAATTTTCAACCAAGTGATTCAGTTTATACCAAGCTTGCAGTGTTAGTGTTGGATGAGTCTTGTAGCATCCACCAAGTGATTTAGTTTATATGATAAGTTTTACAATGTTCACCGAGTCACCAATGCTAACTAAATTCAGATTACTTGGAAGTGATTAGTATGAACTAAGATTCTATGTATACTGAGAGCATGACAATGGTTCCCAAGTATCAAAATCTCACCAAGTTTATCTTAGAACCCAAGTAATAGCAGTTGGGCCAACTTTGTGTATTTTGGTGAAACTTGCATTGTAGCTGACTTTGATGAATTGTAATTTGGATTAGTATATATATAATATACTATATCACATCCAAAGAAGATATAGAAGAACATATCATGTGAATATAATAAGAATAGAGGTGCAAATTAAGAAGGCTACAATTAGTATAAGGAGCAGAAAAGATTTATTTATCATAGCAAGGTGATCATTACACTCCAAAGGAATTTCAACTAACAAATTAGAGTTGTAGATAAAAGATCAGCCATTGGTTCATCCTAACATGTGGAATAGTTAAATCCTTTCACAAGGTAAAATTAATAGCCTTTTGCAAATCTCTTTACTGAGTGCATACTTCATTGTATGCTTTGTAAATCCTTTAACAAGGTGAGCCTATAACAAGGTGAACCTAGTAGTCCTTATTGCTCCTAATAGGGCAAATCATCAAAAGTGATCAATTGTAAGCCTTAACTAACCAACTTTATACTATAGTACTAAAGATTGTGGGTATCATCCCTACCCAGTTTTAGTTCCTATATGGAAGGTTTCTAGGTCACCATATCTTGTGTCAAAGTGTTATAAATGTGTTAATGCTTTCATTCTTTCATGCATGCAATTAGATTAGAATGCATATAAAGGATTAATTGGTGAAATGGGAATAATTTTTATTGGTTCCTAATTCATCTCTCCCCTCTTAGTAACCTAGCCTAACCTATATTTCTAAAAATTGGTATCAGAGAATTGTGGTTCTTAAAGAAGAAGCTTAACAACTTGAGAAAAGATTAGAGGCAATAGAGTTATTCAGGCTAGATAAGGCTATTGACAATGAAAAGATGGAGTTGGAATTGGCTATTCAGCAACTTAAGAAGGAAAAGGAGCAACTCTCTCAATCTTTGAAAAGAAGAAAATATATTGCAATACAAATAAATGACAAGGATCTTGAAGAAAAAGACAAAGCCAAAGAAGAGATAGAAGGAAAGGGCAATGAAATTCAGCATCTATCCCTTTAACACGTAGACTTCATTGATCAACTTACTAATGCAAATGAAAAAATCATGAATCTAAGATTAGAAAATAAAATATTGAAAAATGATCTAAATACTGAAAAGAAAACCAATGAGAGGATGATGAAATCTCAAATAGACATGAATCGGTTGAATGAGAAAAGTCAATACAAATAGAAAGGTAATGCAGGAATAGGATACATAGAAGAAGGTGAAACATCCAAGTAAGGAGCTCAAAAGAATCAAAGGCCTACTTGAAATCATTGTGGAAAGTTATTTCATACATTAAATAAAAGTTGGAGTTATGGTAAAGTAAAATTCAATGGAAAGTATTACATTGCAATAAGCATAGTCATAGAGCTAATAAATGCAAAGAGAAATCTAAATTTGAAGGTAAATGTCAGAAATGCAAGCATGGGCACAAATCTTCTAAATGCAAAACTAAGATATTGAACCCAACACAATAGATTGTGAAAGCTATATTTGGTTGGGACTACAACACATGGTGTAGATGCCATTACTGTGGAGAATTGGGCACATTGGAGAAAATTGTGTGAAACATCATATGAGGACAAGAGACACCACTAGAAGATGTTTTATTTGTATAGAGATTGGACATATTTCCAAGAACTATATGAATACTAGAAGTATTGAAGATGAAAAGAAAGCCAAATATGACAAAATTAGAAAGTAGATGAGGTAGCAATGGATTCCAAAATCTTCTGAGAATGCAAGTTTGAGCCATGAAGCACATGTCATTCAAGAATTGGGTGTCTCAAGAATTTCTACTTGATCTCCCATAGGGATGATTGAAACTAAGACTCTGAAGTAGACATCTTACATTAGTTCTAGCTAGCTAGAAGGAAAGATCCATATTAGCATTCAAGATGCAAAGGGATCACCAAGCATATAAAGAAAATCTAGACCTTATTGAGCTAGGTCGAGTTGCAAGACCCTACTAAGCAAGGTTGGGATACACTAAAACATTGTGTGGATACTGAGTTATGAATGAATCTACTAATCACTAAGGTTGAATTGAGTGGAAGATAGTTTGTCATCAAATAAGTGAACATACTAAGCATTTATGGTGATTTGAAATTGAAAATTTGTTAAAAGGAAGGGAATAAAATTCATTTATCACCATAAATTTTCAAAGAGCTATTTGCAAAAAGAGATTTCTATTCCTTTGAGTGATTTGCATGTTTTTTGTTAAAATGTCCCATATTTTCATAAAACCCTATCGAGCATGGTGTCCTCTAGTAGCAAAAACAAGAGAGGATCCAAAATGTTGGTTCGAGGAGTCAATTGGAAGGAACTAGACTTCAAGTTGAGTCTAGAAATTGCAAAAGTGTTTGATCCAAGAAAAGTTTAGTTGCATATTCCACTAAAGATATTACTTGTTAACAATATTTGTTCATATTTTTGTTGTTTGATCCAAGATATTGGAATCCTAGAGATGGATGAAACTCTAGAGAAGTTATGTGTAAATGATGGATTGAAACTTGAGCATCAACATTTGGAGACCAAGGGTTTAACACACATTTTGCATATGCCCCAAGACTTTCAAATAAAATGGATAAGGTTTATTCTTAGCCATGTACACAATGGGAAACTTTGGATGGAGCAACCTATCCAAATAACAAAGAAAACGATTCATTGAATCACAAGGCTCCCAATGTTGAACAAAGAAATGACTACCAAAACCCTAAGTCAAGTAGAACTAGAAAGAAAAAATCTTACCGAGCGGGATGGAAGAGGCACAAAGATCAGCAGTGCGATTGATATAGAGATGAAATTCCAATTTCATGTGATAGCTCATAAGATCTATAGCTCCACTCATCTCAATAGTGTTTTATGTTAAATAGTTGATATGGCTCTCAAGATGGTGAAGAACAACATGTCCTTCAACCTTGCTAAGATAATACTAAATTAATTAAACAAGAACATGGAGAGCATTAGGACTTCAAAGAACAACCCATGTAATTTTGGTTCACTCTTGACTTTTAATTCTTCTTTGTACAAAATTGTTTCCCTTCAAAAGGTTCAGCCATATGGAGAAAAGATGTACCAATACTATATCAGATTAATAAATATATAACAGAGATGGGTAAGAACTTTGTTGGTATCATGGATGATTACTTTAATTCATTCAAGGAAAAGATGAATAGTAGATTTAGAATCCCTAAGAAATGTGTAGAAGATTACAAAGATGATTTTTTTTTAATGATAGACTAAGACAAAGTGTACATTTAAGAAATCAAACCTAGAGTGGTGTGGGTTAAGCCTATAAGCTATAAGGTTGACATTGATGACACCAAAGATATCATTGAGGCACTATTTTATGAACCTGTGGATCCCAAGGTCACATATTTTGGTACTTTTGATGAAGCCAAAGCTAGAATAGAACTTGAAATTAAGCTTCCTTAAGTAGTCAGCAAAGGAAAGAAGAGAATAGAAAAAAAGAGGCAAGAAAGTTATACTCTCCTATTGATAGAAGGAAAAGGAGAAGATGTAGAATAAAATGATGCAAAAGATGAAGCAAAACAAACAAAATCTAAAGAAGAAGAGAAGATCAGGAAGAAGGGTAAGGTTATCATAACTAGACATACCAAGTCATCTACTATAGTATTCACAAGAAGAACATCCAAATCAAGAAAGAAATTGAAATTAGGCGAAGAATATGCAAAGGAAATTATTTTCAAAAGACCTCCACTTACATTTCAAAAAAAATTAAAAGAAATTGATGTAGGAGCTAGCATGAAAAACTTCAAATCTCTCAGATATGAGACTAGGAATCAAGATGAGGAGAAGCAAGTTGAAGAAATTATAATGTAAAAACTAGGTAATGGAAATACTCACCTGATCAACTTGTATAACAAATTCCTAATGAGCTTATGGAAAGAATCAAGCCTAGATGGGAAATTTCTAGGTAAAATGAAAAAGATATATTTGAACAGACTCTGAGGCAGCTCATGTCAAGTCTTAGTGATAAAGAGGTGAAAGAATCCATGAAGATAAATGAGGAAAAACTCACTCTGAAATTCAACACTTGCATGATATTGGTTAATGACATTGAACATGTGGTGAAGACAACTACAAAGGCATGGAAGAATATCTACAAACTTCATCAATAGAGTGATTTTTTTGTTCATGTTAATGACAATAATGATGAAGAAGATATAGAAATAATTGATGTAAATTTGGATGATGAGGAGCAACAATAGGAAGCTACTGAGGTGAATCTCCTTGAGATTTAGAGTATTGACAAAACTAACCCAAAGAATATTGCAGTAGTAGTTATGACCTCATTTCCTAACTCTCTAAGCAAAGCTTTAATACCACAAAGCTCAGAGAAAGCTTCTACCAAGTTTTTTGTGCCAACCACTTCAACACCATGCACCCAATCAATGAAATGATCAACACTTCATCTATCAAGCAACTAGTGCTTCCTCCATCATCAGATTTGGCTTCATAGTAACTAGGTATTTCTACTATTAGTGCAATATATAATTTTGTTGATAGAACTTCTATTTCTACTATTGTTACAATTCCCAATATGCAAATAATAAGTATAAAGACATTTGAGAGAAAGCCTCAATGAAGTACTAAAGTCTCAAGCAAGGACAAAGGTAAACAAGAAGACATCGATCTTGATGAGGATATAGTTATCCCAAATTGGGATATCTCTACTCTAAATCCTAATCAAATGAACATCATAGGTGAACTATTTCAAAAGAAAGCTAAGCAATAAAAGACACCATATATGATTATCCAGAAACCCTCCAATGAGAAGGTAAAATTGGGGTGGGGATGACACCCAAAAATCTTCACTACTATAGTAATAAAGTGTATCCAATGAAGATTACAATGTTTGATCATGAGACATGATCTACCCAATGAAAGGTATGACCTGTTAAAGGATTACAAAGAATGTTAGGTCTCACCCTATTAAAGTGTTTCAACACCTTGTTAAAAGTGTGCCTTGTTAAAGGACTTTAACTCACAATTAAGTAAGCACCCTGCTAAAGGATTTCAATATAGCATATTAGGACTACTGTGTTAAGAGATTTAACTGATTCACCTACTAGAATGACTTAGCATTAGTCCTGCAGTTACTACGTCATTGCTTGATGGAAGATCACCTCTATATTGATGTATTCTTGATCCTTCTTGATCAGATGTATTTTTTTTGTATGTTATTTCCTTCCTTTGTTATCCTTTAATTAATTCTACAATGTAATCTCACTTCGCAATTCCTTATTCACCATGAATGCTCTATTTGTGCATGCAAACTTCTTTCTTTTCTCCTTCATTCACCTTAGAAAGTTTATGGTTTTTTCTCCTTAAGAAGACTTAGGTGACTGAGGGTTAGGTATGAATCAACCACTATGACTCATCCATTTTGCCATTTAATCCTTCCCTTTACCTGATTGGCTACATGTAATGCATTGGGAATCCAACTTAAGATTCATCCTTATCTCCAAAATATCATAATTCAATCTTTAAGTCAGCTCAAAAATGGTTTACATGGTTGTTTGTGCCATTTCAAAAAACTATAACAAAATTTTCTTACTCAATGTCTGATGTCTCTAATGCTTAGCATATACTATCTTCTATATTGTGACTCTACATCTATATCACTTAGCATGTTCTTCTTACTCAGCTCCTTAATCACTCGGCATACACTGTCTACTTGGCACTTGAGTGACTCGACACTCATTGTGGACTCAGCATGCTCTATCATATACATGTTGTGCTTGGCATGTACTACTTGTTCAGCATGAATTAAGTAAATGACTTAAGTGTGTAGACACTCATTAGTCAAGGCTAATTTGAGATCAACACCATTGTTAGGGATGTATTGCATTTAGATTGTAGTACTATCAAAATTGTAGGAATCCTTAGGAATGTTGAAATGGCCCTACATGCATGCCCTAGTTGTACTATAATTTATGATATCAATTTATGGGGTTAAGCCATACTTTTATATTTGTCTTTCAAGAGATTTCACTACCCAAATAAGTGGTCACATATCTTCTGATTTGTCATACTTTCTTTTAGAACAAGATATGGAATCAAAGCTTCAATTAGAGAAAAACCATTATTCCTCCATCATATTGACCCCTACACTCCTAATCTCATCAATATGAATTGCACTATTTTATAAATAGATGAAAATGATAGAGTAAATGAGCCTACCACTTCTCTAGTAAAGATACCTGATTTCCTATTAGATGAATGGGCTAATTCATATTAGTTTGATGCTATACCAAAAACCTTAGAGATAGACCTTGGTACTTATTGTATATCAGAGAAGGATGCTCTCATACCTAACCTAATGAAGAACAAAGAAGACACAAATGGGACATGGAGTACGTATTTTGATAGATCAAGAAATAAAAATGGATCAAGGGCTGGTGTGATGTTGGTTTTTGTTGGCCAAAAGTACCCTCCCACCAAGGATTGAATTCAAAATATTTAAACCCACCAAATGGTCATAAGATTCAATTTCATATTATATTTCAAATCCTTGAGTTGCGAAAAAATTGTATAGTCCTAATATTAAGATAGCACATGTATCAAAATATTGTCACAAAAATCAAGCGGTGATAAGATGCTACGAGGCTCCTATTGGTCAAGTTGTCATGACATCACAAATAGTCAAGGGATCGTAAGCCAAAGAAAGGTCTTGCTCGAGGTTATGATAGTAAATGATTGTGATATTGTAGGTGTTGCAAGGATGTCTTACAAGGACACAAAGTGGAGGATTAGAGTAGCATCAAGTTGTCATGATATTGGAGACCTCATAGGATTACAAGCCAAAAGTATATGTGTTCTGATGCCATGAAAGTCAATGATCATAAGATCATGGGGTTGACTTCCTAGGTTATCAATGCTACAAAGAAGAAGGTTGGTCATATGATCCTAGAGTTGTAAGGTCACAAGTACAAGCAAGGATGCCTCTCGAGGTCCTAACAAAAGATAATTAAACTATAATCATAGGATCACAAGGGTTATCACTATGGCTACTGATATCACAATAAACTACAATCATAAGATTATAAAGGTCAAATCAAATGTGTCATGGCATCACAAGGGGAGAATAATAGCACCATGACTTTATACTAGGGGTTTTATTATGCCATCATTCTATCATGATATTGTAGATCTTGTTGCTATCAAAGGATCATAAAGAGAATGAAGGATAGGCTCAATGTTACAATGTATTAGTGATCATAAGATTATAGAAGGTAGGATTATGAACAAAAGGTGACATGGAGGATTTTGACCACGATTGATTCTTGTAGGATTGTGAGTTCTAGTGTTGACCAAAATATATAAGGAGCTTCACCCACAAAGTTGGACAAAGAGAAATTCCCAAATAATCAAGTAGCAAGAAAGGTACAAAGTGACAGTTGAATATGGTTGACCTATGCTTTCTATCTAATTTATAAAGTTGATGATAGGGGAAGTAGCTCTTTGATGATAGATCCAATATTTTTGATCTCTTGCAACCACTTTCATCATTCCCTAGGCCTAATAAATGAAAAAGAACACTCCATCACTGCCTGTTGATCCATCTACTTAGTCAGAAGGTTAATGGTTTTCGTTCATGTCCTCTTAAATATTGGTTGGTCAATAAGTGATCTTCTCATGTCTGAATCTGCACTATGATCAAATCTTTTCCAATTTTTGTAGTAATTATTCTCCACAAATTTGAATGCAATTGTTGATTTTATCTTAGAGTGGAAGCTATCTAAGTTATGCTTACACTATAAAAGAAGATTTTGTAATCTTTCTTAGGGTTAGATCTTCTCTGTTTCTCAAGTATTTCCCTGGTATACTATTGTAAATTCTCTCTTTACCTCCAAATTATATGACATCCTATTTTATCACCTTTAGCCCCCGATGTACTATGAAAGCTTTTTCTACCTCTCTTTGATGTACTATGGATATCTATAACCTACATTTTTGTATCTCTTTTGGCCTATAAATGATAAGGAGTGAAGTTATTTTTGCTCATGTCACTCATTTGGTTGTTTCATATGTATGTGGCTAATAGATTAAAGCAAGTCTGAATCTATATATCCTTGGATTGTCATGATAATTTTACTATGTATATATGGGAAGAGATTGGTCTGAACACCCTATTTTGGTGCATCACCTCCTTAGAATAGATTACGTAGTTACTTGCAAGTATTTCTTCTCCCTTTTCTCTTCAAGATTAGTTTAAGTGCATCCTAATAGAAGAGGAAGTCAACCTTCTCTAAAGACTCAACCTCATAGTTCATGTCCCATAGTTTCAAGGTTGTTTCCATGTTTCACAAGGTCTTCCTTAGGTAAAAACTTTGGACAAGGGTGCAAGCTTTTGTGAGAACAGTTTTTGGCATGCCTAATTGGACATTAGTAGGTTAAACATTTAATGTTCACTAGTGTCAAAGAGAGATTTCATGTTCATGCTAAGGAGATACTATTTCATTTAGTATAAAGCCTTCAAGAGGTTCATTCTTTTAACATACTTGGTGACTCCAAGCTTCAAGAAAAATCTGGTTTCCAAAACAAAGTTGTTGTGATTCATTCCTAAGACATAGACAAGGCCATCTTCCAAAGGTAATTTGCAATATTAGGAGCTTTATTTTTCTAATCCAAGAAGAAAGGCTAGGGTATCTCTATCACCAATTAGGAGTGTAGCAATAGCAAATACCCCTATAAGATCCATCTCCACTACTCCTTTTGCTAGATTTCAACCTAGAATACCATCTTCTCATATCAATAGATCACTTTCTTACATGGCTAGAGCTCATTCTTTTTCCACCTTTAATGGTGGAAGTCCCCTCCTATTAGCCCAAAGACATGACATACCAGTATCAACTCTTAAAAGTACACTTGAGTTTACTAGTGAAACCTCCATTTCTCTATTGAGCATTTTCAAGAGGTGTCTAATGTCTACAATATTCATAGCATCATTGAAGATGATGTAGCAGTCATAATTTTGACCTCACCCCTAAAAGGAAAAGTGCTACAATGTTATAGAGGTTTGCCTCATAACTCTATTTCTAATTGGGATGGGTTAGGAGTAGCCCTATGCAATCATTTTGAGGACAAAACTGATCACTTATCACTTTTATAATAGCTAACAACTATCAAGAGGGAACCCCATGAACGTATGACTAATTTTAATTATAGATTTAAGAAGACATAGGACAAAATATCTACTATAGGGAAGCCCTCTCCTAGAAATGTATTCTTGTATTATCTTAGAGCCTTCACTAGTAATATTGCTACCACTCTACAATCTATAGTAGGGGACACTCTACCAAATTCTTATTTGGTTTCCATAAGGGCAAAAAATATCTTGATAGGGAGGGAAGTTAGCCGAAAGGCCCCCAATGCTTTTCTTCCCTGACATGCCCAATCATCACCCTACTGTAACTCCTATTCATACTTCCTCTACAAGTTAGCCTCTTATTGTGGTCCTAATAGCCTCCACATCCTCTAATGGAGTTGATAGGATTTCCATTGGTCTAACTCGCAATAGGTATGCAATAATCATGCCCAAGGCTTTACCTAGGAATAGTTTATTCAATCTAAGGATTACTTCTCCCACCATGAGGTGCATTTAATTTGTTAACCCAGGGCCATATACTTGAAATGGTCAGCATGGTATGTGCACTAGGTTTTTTAAGGAGTCATTATTTTTATGTTGCAGGAAAGTAAAATGCATACAAATAACCTACACTAGTGTTGCAAGAAAGTAACACACTTAACTCTTTACTGAAATGAATGCTAGAAATACAACTATATCTCAACTTATATTTTAGCTTAGACCATCCACTATAACTACTCTTGCAGATGCTATAGGAACATTCACAAAGTATGATGTTGTAGGAAGAAACTTATAACTTCTACCTAAAATAATGGAAATGCTAGAAGTAAATCTACACTACTCTAATTTAATCAACCTCCCAAGTGGGCCTCCTTGGTTAGCATGTACTAACCTACTAACATAGAATGTGAACCAAGAATCACTTCATTATATTTCAAAACTCCTTACATAAGAACAGTACATAAAACTATAAAACAACTCACTACAAGACTCAACAATTTATTTCCATAAACTTTTCTCCAATACCAAAACTATTGATCCAATCCCTACAAATAGAGGATTGACACTTATTCTAAAATAGGAAAGAAAAAAAATTGACTACAAATTTGTTAGAGAAGAAAAAGAAAATATAAAAGCTTGTGGTATAAGCAATAAAGTTTGGGTAACCAATTCAACACAATTGTAAATGTAGTGGGAATATAGAAACACTTCATCCCTGCACTTTCAGAATAATAGCTCCTCCTTTGTAGTACGTGTTTCTCCTGGTACCATTATGATTCTTCCATTATAGCTAGGCCTTAATGCTCCTCCTTGAATGCTATCAACCATTCTCTAGCTTCTTCCCTAACAAGTTAGTTGTGATGTATAAATATTTATAGAAATAAGCATGATCAAATTAAATCCAAATATTAGAACACACATTCTGATGGTTATATGAAATACTACATTATGTAGTGCTTTCCCTCATTCACATTTTTCTAGACACATTGTTGCTATTATTGTCAGACTTTGTTAGACTAGTTTTATGTTGATGGTTAGTAGCATTGTTTTGATACTATCAGATATTATGCTATGGATTCAGTTGTTGTATGATGAGATTACTTAGGCTCTATATTTCATATGTGCATGATGATTATTACATTATTTCTAGTTATTGATGATGATTAGTTAGATGGTTTATTATCACATGTGTTTTCTTATGGATACTTACCACATACTTGCATGTGTATGGTGTGCATGTTTGTTCTTATGTATGGCATTTCTAATATGGTTAAGGAAGGGAGTCGTAGTCACCTACTAGTTGGGATCTACACGATGCACCACTTCTAGCCATTGCCTATTTAGCTTAGCATTTATGTATATTGTATGTAAATGCATGGTTTTTATGCAAGTTGCAGGTACTGAGTATTGATTTCCCTGAATTGCCAGGATGAGCGTACCCTATCACACTATCTCAATGGTAAGAGAGGGGAGATAAATTCTCAAGTCCAAATCCTAAACCCTTAAACCATTTTTCCTAGTGAGGTAGGACAAGTATCTGGATATTTTACCTTTCGAATGTGTCAAATGACATAATTCATGATTTTTAACCCTTTAGACTGATTTTGTATGGATTGTTCTATGATGGGTTTTCATATTTTATCTTGGAGATCTATAGTGAATTTTCTATTAATTAAGTCTTAAATAAATAGATTTATTTAATAAATTAAATATTTGGGAAAAATTAATATAATATCATGACCTTTAGATATTTTGATTATAATTAATTAAATGAGAATTAATTAAGAAAAGAATTAAATAAAAGAAATTAGAAATTAAAATTAATAATAATAAAAATAATAATAATAAAGTAATAAATAAATAATAATAATAAAAGTAATAAAAGTATTAAAATAAAATTTATAAGCTTGCCTAGGAGTTAACGCACCTTTTGATTGCACATATGTTAACAACACAAGAGTTAGCACAAAAATTAAGCACATGGTGTCTACAACCTTATGACTCATTTAGAAGTTTGGAAAAGACTCATGCTTAGTTGTCAACACTTTCTGGTTATTTCTAGAGACATTCTAGGTGCTTCATGAGAGTTCTTTATATTCAAGCACTCCTAGAAGCTTAGGGAGAGCATGTTTGGAGGACCTGAGAATGTGGGAGAAGGAAGGAGCTTGCTCTATGAGTTCTGAGGAGAAGTGGATTAGCATTAGTATCCAGGTAGACCCTTGTGAATTTTGCTTATGAAATCTCGTTTCTTGTGCTTCCTGTCTTCTTCATATCTTCTGAATGCTTTATGAGGATTTCCATATTTTTGGTTGTATGCATTTTGTTATGGGAAATTAAAATCTTTATGAGAAACTTTTATATGCGTAGATCCGATGAAATTATGGAGCTAGGGTTAAAATTTATAGCCAAACCTGTTAGAAGAATTAATGGATAAATTTAGGGAACAAATATTTTATAGCAAAATTCTTAAAACTGAAAGCCCTTTAAAAAAATTGTGTATATGTTCTCTATAGAAATATACCTGTTTATATTTTTTCAAATCTGCATACATATATATATATACAGTTATGTATACATATACATATATATGTATATATATGTTTATGCTATAATGCTTAATAATATTCTCTCTATGTGTATGTATATATACATATATACATATATGTATATACGTATATATATATAAACATAGTTAAAAATGAATCACAATGGAAATTCATTATAGTTAAATCTAAATCGCAGATGATTAAACGTTTTTGAAAAACGTTATTAAAAAAAAAAGATGCGAATGCGCATAATGGTTGAATGTTTATTAAAAACGTTATAAACAAAAATTAACAAAGTTTATCGCAGGTCGGGAGGGCAAAGCCCATACCCCGCTAGCATAGCAAGTGCAGAGTACCTACGTTGTAGGTACTATGATGACAGGTGGTACTTTGTACCGCTATCACCACGAGCCCTGTGACCGCAGGGTACCTGCGTATTGCGACAGTAGTTTTCGCATATATGTAATGTGTTTTATTTTTATTTTGTTTTTATAATATATTTAATATATGTGTTATGCGATGCGAATTTGATTATTCATATATCATTTTTTTTCTATTAAGATTTAATATTATATATATATGTATATGTATATATATGTATATATATGTATGTATATATATATATGTATATATATATACATATATATATATATGTATATATATATGTATATGTATATATGTATATATATATGTATATGTATATATATATATATATGTATGTATGTATATATATATGTGTGTGTGTGTGTAAATATATATAAGATATATATGTATATGTATATGTATATATATATATATGTATATATGTATATGTATATATATATATATATGTATATATGTATATGTATATATATATATATATATATATATATATATATATATATATATATATAGTTTTATATTCAAAATTAATAAATTTATTATCTAATGAGTTTAAATGTTATAATATTTAGGTTACCATTCATCTTGGGGTTCTCAAAATTGTAAATTGACTTATTTGAAAATGATATATATAAGACTTAAAAAGAATAGTTTTCAATTCAAGTGGTCTTAGAACATTTAAGAGAAATTGTTTAAAAGAGCTATGGAGGAAAACTTAGATCTATCAAATGAATATATGAATTAGAGAAAATGTATAGATGGTTCCTTCACTTGATATCTAAATTTGAAAATGAAAACTGAGACCTCCACACTTAGTTCAATTATAAGATTTTAGTAAACCAAAACATGTGCTTGCATTTTGTTTTCTCTATACTTCTTGTTTTGGGTTTTTTGGTTGACTAGTGTTGACTAGTTATAGGATGTCTACCAAAGGCTCAAGGGTTATGATTGTGATGTCATGATGATGTCTTTTAATTTTGATCTTTATAAACCCAACCATGGTTATGTGATGGTATGCTCCATGAGATGTTTGTATTTACTGTTTGTTATTGCTTTCCAGTCTTCTTGTGAGAAGCTGAGATTCATATATATGAGACACTTGATTTGACCATTTTGAGTCATCGATCAATTATACTTGGGTTATTATCCAGTCATTTGATGGAATTGAAATTGTTTATCTGATCTTGATGATGTCATGTTGTGACTCAACCATTTTTGAGTCTTTGATCAGTATTATTTTGAGATTCTTTTTGGTTGCTTATTAAGAACTAATGTTTATTGTGATTATCAGGGACACCTTCAGTTGCCAATAGAGAACTGTTGTGGTCATGATTATCTATGGATGCTTTTCTTTTGCTCATGGAGATTTGATGCTCTTTTGTGAATTATCTTTTGGTATGTTTCCAGTGACTTGTATAGGACTGTGGTGATTTTGTGATTTATGATTCCATGAGCTTAGGGTAGGTTATCTACTTGTAGTGTCAAGAAGTGGCTTGCAATGGGGGTCGAGGCCCTAAGAGGCTACCAGGGTAACTCATTGTAAGTTGTCTTAATAAGTGAAAACACTCACACCTAATACTGACTTAATGAACCTAAAAGGATAATTGTTTTGTTCTCGCCCATGCCTCGAGTGCTAGTATAGACTAGGATGGGAGTAGAGAGAACACTTGGTTGCAACCTTTCATTTCATAGTATGCCTCGTCTATATGAGAGGATACTAGTGGCTGCACAGGGATCACTAGGCGGCTGGGGTCTATTGGGAGACTGCCAAGGTAACTGTAGTGTGACCATGCAATGACACTTTCTCACTTGCATAGTAGGTTTCCTACATGTCTATTTTGTGCCTCTGGGATTAGATGTCAATTTTGTGATTGGAACCTTTGAGTTAGTAGAATTTTAGGATTCCTAGAATTAGAGAGTATTTATGCTATGTGATATTGATAACCTGTTTAGGACTTGAGACTATCTCCTCAGTGTGGTGGGAGTGGACCATTTAGGTTCCATGTGGTCGGGTGGTAGTTCTTTATCACTCTTATCATTTGAGATCCATTTGAGACACCATGGCTGATGCATTCTTGATTATGATGGTGGACATGTATCCTTATATTGATGATTTGCATATGCTAGATGATGTTATCTTACGCTTTACTTTGCATGTTTGATTTATTTTTTGCATATGATGTAGTATGATTTAGGAGTGACATTCCTACTATGTTAATACTGATGATGATGGGGACACAACCCAAGAACAAAATGGACACAACAGAAAAGGGAAATTATATTAACTGAGAAAATAAGCTAGTACAAACAGTACAGAGAAAATAAACTTCAAAACATGCCCTAAGGGCTTACAAAAGCATAAATCTGGAGAAAATTTCTCCTTTCAGTACCTCCTCTCAAACTCCACTCCGAACTGCCTTTTACAATGCCAGAAATCTCCTTAAATAGACTCCATAGTGTTAAGTAGGAGTACATTCTATAAAGTACTAGTAGGCATCTACCGACCAAATAGAAGGTTCCAAAAGCTGCGTTAGAAGTCAGTGCAAATTTAGAAGAATCCAAAAATTGTAACCGAACTTTCGGGAGGCATAACTTTTGAACTGTAGCTTCGATTGATGAACCGTTTACATTGCCAGAAAGCTCTCGAAGCACTCTATAGCCCTATGGACAAGATTTTTTCATCCCCCATTTTTTGGCCCTTTTTGAGGACATTTAATGCCCCTAACCTAAATTTGAAGCATTCTTAGGAGGTCTCCAAAACTCGAAAAACTGCAATAACTTTCAAACCATGTGGCCTTTTGACCTAATTCTTTTTCTAGAATGCTCTAAATTACAATTACATTCATTTGGCCAATTCACACCTTCTAGTTCACCAAAATGATGGCCAAATTACATGCTCCTATTTTTTTGGGATTTTTAAACACACTGATAGTGGAACTGTGAGAGTTGGAACCTTTATTTGACCCAAATGGGTATCCAAAATTGAAAACACATGAAATAGAAACTAAGTCTAAGTACATCTTTTTGGGTGATATAGGATTGCCCTTATACCTCTGGATGCTCCTGCATTAGATGATCTCTTTAGTGATTTGGGATGTTACACATAAAGGGATGGCTAGGGCCCACAATGGTCTAATGATGCTATTTATGGTTGGGAGGATCCATGCACTTAGTTAATTATGTTTGTGATAAATGGTTATCTTTTATGATGATGTATCATGTGATTACCTTTATTTTATTACATTTGCATCATGGAATAGATTTAGAATTATGATATACTTTATTTCACACATGTATATTCTTTTAAGCCTTTCATACCCTGTGACATGTACAGTGGATGATTGAGCAATCCAAAATGTAATTTAAGAACATTGGACTTTTCATTATTATTTCATGTGGATGTTGTATTAGATGGATTCGTTAATAGTTAATTTAGATGTAATTCAATGTTAAGGGATCCATAAAGAATGAAACTTGTTATGTGGGTATGTTTATGTTTACTTTCAGTTGGACATTGCTATTGCTTTCACTACTATGTTATGAATGGTTTTACTTTCATGTTTTTAAAAAAAAATGCTACCAAACTTAGTGAAACTTTAGGTTAATTCTTTGGATCCCTTGGCAAGGTGTTACACATTATATGTATAATATTTGCAAAATATGACATAACTTTCTACCCATGGGTTAACAATTTGATCTAGAATTTATCATAAGTTCAACTAGTTATAAATTCACAAATGTCTTGGTAGTATTAAAAATAGAGTATTAAAATTAACATAAAATAGAGGAAATAATTGGCCTCACCATCCATGATGCAAACACTGATGCAGAATGTGGATAAAAGGATGTAGGATCAAGACAAGAAGATGGAGGACAATAGTGTAGTAGTGCAAAAAATGGGAAATGAGTTGGTGACTATGAAGAGGCAAGAAGCTCAAAATAATAGGCCTTCCCAACTCTAGAGTCAAGGTCCCATTCATGGTAGATCCCCAAAATAGAGTCATGTCCCCTACAATTATAATAGACCTATTGACAACCCTCACTATTAGAATAGACCTATCGACCACCACTAGACTACAAACACCAACCTAAATAGGGCTTTAGTTCCTCAAAACAATCTTGCCCAAGATCAAGATTGTCATCCTTCTTCTAACTACTCCTATGGATATTTCATATGTCAAAAGGTAGAATCTTACTTGGCATTAATTTTACTAGAGTGAGCAGTTGCCTAGCAACAAAATGCTAATCAACCTGTTGATACTTTTTAGCAAGATGGTTGTTCTTTCATGAAGCATCTAGTGGAAGAGCATTGTAATGTAAACTAGAATTCCTATTCTTAAAATACCAAGAGCAAGAGAATAACTATGGAAGAGGTTACTCCTCCTCCTCCTAATCATGCTTCAACATCAAGTGTAGTGCCTCATATACAAACAATGTCCTAGCAACACAATGCTAAGTAGCCTATTGATACTCCTCAATAGCAAAGGAAAAATGAAAGTAGAGGAGATTTGAATGACCCTCAGGTCATTCCATCTCAACCTTCTACATCCTTAGTTTATACTAAATCATCTAATTAATCTTTTAGTGTGGTAGAGTAGATGACAAAGACCAATGTAAAAATTTCTATGTGGGATGTTGTGGCTACCATACCATCACAAAAGAGGCTACTGTAGAAGGATTTGGAAAACATTAAACATAGAAATTAGCTATCTAGCATGGAGAATGTCATGAGTTTGGTACAACCATCAAAAGAGATAGAAACAAGTGAAAAGATCAGACCTCCTCCATTTTATTTTTCTCTAATTATAGGAGATAAGCTAGTCCACATTTGCATGATTGATTAAGGGGCTAGTAGTTTAGTAATGTCCAAATGTGTTATTGATATCTTAGAAGTGAAATATGAATCCATTGTTAAGGATGTATTCCAGCTAGATGGTAGTATTGTCAAGACTATAGGAATTCTTAAGACTGTTGAAATGGCCTTACATGGATGCTCTGGTTGTATTGTAGTTCAAGATGTATCAATTGTTGAGGTTAAACCACACTTTTTCATTTGTCTTTCAAGAGATTACACTATCCAAAAAGGTTGTTACATATCCTTTTATTGGTCATATATGTTTTTTAGAACTAAGTATGGAACCAAAGATTCAATCAGAGTAGAACCATTAGCCCTACATCATATTGAGTCCTACACTCCTAATCTCATCAATATGAACACACCATCTTAGAGAAGGATGATAATGACGTAGCAAATGAGCTTGCCACTTCACTAGAAGAGATACCTAATTTCCTCTTAGATGAATGGGATAATGCAGATTAGTTTGATCCTATGTCAGAAACCTTGGAGACTGGCCTTGGCACTTAATGTATATCAAAGAAGGATGTTCTTGTTCTCAACTTAACAAAAATCAAAGAAGACACTGGTGGGACATGGAGTATGTATTTTGATGGATCAAGAAATGGATCAAGGGCTGGTGTGATGTTGATTTCTCCTACACTAGAAATTATTATTTCTCATTTAGGCTTCAATTTAGTTATACCAATAATGTGGCCAAGTATGAGAGATTAATTCAAGGTCTCCTACTTTCTCAAAAAAGAGGAATTCAAGTATTGAGTGTATATGGAGATAGCAAGTTGGTGGTTAATAAAGTGTGAAATCAGAATGTCACTAAAAATGGATTGCTCAAGTCTTATAAACATAGAGTATGGGATTTTCTTGAAAGTTTCAATGTCTTTAATATTGAAAGCATCCCTAGGAAAGGAAATAGACATGTTGATAGACTTACAATAGTGGGTGCATCTTATGATATGCCAAGGAGCTTTGAAGATGAGAAGAAATAGAAGATTAAAGTGGTGTTTAGGCTCATTGTGCCTGATAATACTATCAATTGGCAGGTCTTTGAATCTAATGCACAATTTATGATTTTCTTGTAGAATGAAGTAGAGTTCTCAGATAGAAATTAGTTCACATTGCATTACCAATATGGTGATCAAATCATCAACTTTAGCACAAATAATTTTCCTATGGGTCTTATTACCTTAAAGAGTGTTTTCAATCCTAATGATCAAGTAAGGGATAGAGTCATGAATCTTGCTACAAATAAAGATGATCATAAGCCAATTGCAATTACAGATGGAAGGATGCTAAACATTGGGAAGGTATGTTCTAAAACTGAGCAAGAAAGTTTTGTTCATCTATGTCAAGAGTTTAATTATGTATTTTCTTGGACATATGATGATTTAAAAGGTTTTGACCCTAGTCTATTTTAACATACAATAGATCTAGTTGATAGTGGTGAACCTGTTAGGAAAAAGCAAAGACCAATGAATCCAAAGATTAAGCCATTAATGAGAAAAGATCTATCCAAATTGATTGAGGCCAATATCATTTTAGCAATCTTAACCAAGCCTCCCTTAAATATTATCATCCTCTCCCTTCCATGGAATAGATATCATCTAAGGTTAGTGGTTCAGAGATATTCTATTTCTTGGATGGATTCTTTGGTTATAAACAAGTGTTAGTCAAAGAGGCTGACATATATCAGACTACTTTCACCACCAAATGGGGCACCTATGCCTATATTAAAATTCTTGTTGGAATAACAAATTTAGGTGCCATATTTCAAAAGGTAATAGAGATGGCCTTCAAAAACATGATTGAAGGGTTTTTGTTAGTCTACCTTGATGATATCATGGTGTATTCAAAGAATGTAGTAGATCATTTTGGTCATCTCAAACAAGTGTTTATAAGATGTAGAGAGTATGGAGTATCTTTAAATCCAAGAAAGTTTTTCTTTGCCACTAATCAAGGGAAATTATTAGGACACATTATATCTATGGATGGTCTAACCATTGATCCAGAAAGAACAAAGGCAATACTTCTCTTTCCCTTCCTAGTCACAAGAAAGGTCTGCAAACTTTTCTTGGTAGAATAAATTTTGTGAGGATATTTATTCCTAACTTAGCTACTATGGTGAAACCTATTAAAGCTATTCCTAAAAAGAATATGGTCTTTTTTGTGGACCAAGGAAGGGAAAGAAACTTTTGAAAAGATCAAACAAGCCATAGCTTCTGCCCCTACTCTCATCAATCTAAATTTTGAGAAGGATTTCATCCTTTACACTTTGGGTAGGGAATCAAGTTTTTTGTTTTTTTGACTCAATTGAATGATAAGAATGAAGAGTAGCCTCTTTTTTTTTTTTCACTGAAGGGTTGAAGGAATATGAAAATTAGAACAACTATGTGGAGAACAAAGCCCTCATAGTCATAAGAGCTTTGAAGAAGTTTAGGCACCTTCTATCCCACAATAAGATCCACTTATTGGTTCCTCATACAAGTGTTAAGGATTTACTATTTAGCAAGGATATCAATGAGAAAAGAGCATGTTGGATCCCTAAGGTGATGGTGTGTGATGTGAATATCTAGGTTACCAAACTGGTAAAGGGAAAGGGTTGTGCAACCAAATGATCTCATCTCACAAAATTAATGAGGAAGTTTCCTTGGTATTGGAAAAATAGTAGGAGGTGAGAAATGATAATCTAAGGAGTTGGATAGATGACATGAAGACCTTCTTAGCTCAGAATGGATATCCTTAAGGGTTGGATAAAACTAAAAGGAGATAGTTTAGATTGTAGTCAATCCCCTATGCTATAGGTGATGGTGTTATTTTTAGGAAGGACTTCAATGGAGTTTTTCTAAGAGGTATTAATACAAACCAAGTAGAGAGAATGATTAAAGAGATTCATGATGGTCTTGATGGTGGCCACTTTTTAGCAAGAACCACTGTAATGAGGATCATGAGAGCTAGTTTCTACTAGCCATCCGTGTTCCATGACTTCCATAGATATTTAAGGAAGTGTGAAAAGTGTGCTTTCTTCTTAGATAAATAGAGACTTGCATCCCTTCCACTTCACCCCATCCAAGTCAATCATCCCTTTGCCCAGTGGGGATTAGATTTCATAGGTCCCACTAATCCACCTTCTAACTCTAGTAACAGGTGGATTTTGGCTACAACAAATTACTTTAAAAGGTGAACAAATGTAGTAGCCTTGAAGGATTCTATAGAGGCTTTAGTAGTGGAATTCCTTAATGGAATTGTTACTAGATTTGATGCCCCTTCCACCATAATTTTAGACAATTCAAAATCACTTGTAGGAGCTCATATTTGTGCATGGGCAATTGATCATGGCATTTACCTAAGAACTTCTTCTAATTACTACCCTTAAGGTAATTGTTTGGCCAAGTCATCTAATAAGAATTTGATTAAAATCAAGAAGAGGACTATTGAAGATAATCAAAGGTGTTGACATTAGAAATTGAGAACTACCCTATGGGCTGATAGAATAACACCTAAGAGGGATATTGGAAACTCTCCTTTTATGATGGTATATGGTAGAGAGAAAAGACTTCCTATTTCATTAGAGTTTCCATCCCTAGAGCTAGCTCATTAGTTGGAACTAATTAAAAATAATTCTATGTCTACAAGAATGGCAGTATTCATGGGGCTAGAGGAGAAAAGAAATCAGGCTGCATAGACCTTCAAGAGACATCAACAAGAGATGAAGAGGAACTTTGATAAGAAAGATAAGCTCAAAAATTTCAAAGAAGGTGGTCTTGTTCTCAAATGGGATACAGACAGTGAAAAAGTAGGGGGACACCCAAAATTTGATGCCTTATGGAGTGGTCCCTATGTGATTATCACTTGTAAGCAAGCCAGTGCTTTCTAGTTAAGCAAACTTGATGGTGAAATTCTACCTATTCCAATAAATAGAATATATCTTAAACTGTATTTCCAAGAAAAGATGATGTTTCTTGTACATAGTTAGAATAGTTTCTTTCTATCTTTCCTATTTTCCAAGAAGTGTCAAGCATTTGTTTAGTTGTAGAGAGTTTTTGTTCCAATTTTATAGAGTTGCAGAGGTTGAGGGGCATGTTTTATAGCTCAAAATATGGAAAAAGTGTTGAATTTGATGATTTTTTGTGTTTTTAGAGACTTCATGGCCCAATGGATCTTTTAGTGGTCACTGGTCATATGTCAACAAGGCTTGCATTCCATCTCAAGTCACCAGAAATGTTCGCCAAAAGTGCCCTCCCACCCAAGATTGAATTCAAAATATTTAAACCCACCCAATGGTCACAAGATTCAATTTCATATTATATTTCAAATCTTGGAGCCATGACAAATGGTATGGTCCTGATCTTATCATAGCTCATGTAACAAAAGATTGTCAGGTGAATCAAGTAGTGATAAGATGCTACGAGGCTCTTGTTTGTTGGATTTTCATGAAATACCAGATAGTCAATAGATCATAAGCCAAAGAAAGGTCTTGCCCAATGTTATGATAGAAAATGATCGTGAGATTATAGGTTTTGCAAGGATTTCATCCAAGGACATGAAGTAGAGGATTGGCATAGCATCTATTTTTTTGGATATTGAAGACCTCGTAGGATCCCAAGCTAAAGGATATGTGTTCTAACGTCATGAAAGTCAACGATCGTAAGATCATGTGGTTGACTTCTAAGGTTGCCAATGCTATTAAAGGGAAGGTTGGTCATATGATCTTAGAATCATAAGGTCACAAGTACAAGCAAGGATGCCTTCTATGGTCACAACAAAAGATAGTTAAATGAAAATTGTAGGATCGCAAGGCTTATTACCACAGCTGCCAATATCATGATGCACTGCAATCATAAGATTATAAAGGTAAAATCAACCATGTCATGAGATCACAAGGGGATAATAATGGAACCATGACCTAATTCCAGGCATGTTATCATGCCATCATTCTATCATGAGATTGTACATCTTTTTATTATCGAAGGATCATAAAGAGAATGAAAGATGGGTTCGATGCTATGAGGTATTGGTGATTGTAAGATCATAGAAGGTAGGATTATGAAAAAAAGGTGACATAAAAGTTTTTGACCATAGTTCACACTCCTAGGATCGTGATTTATAGTGTTGACCAAAATATATAAGGAGCTTCACCCACCAAGCTAGACAAAGAGGAATTCCCAACCAATCAGGTAGCAAGAAAGGTACAGAGTGACAATTGAATATGGTTGACCTATGCTTTCTATCTAATTTGGGAAGTTGATGATAGAGGAAGTAGCTCTTTGATGATAGATATGATCTTTTTGATCTCCTACAACCACTTTCATCATTCCTTGGGCCTGATAAATGAAAAGGAACACTCCATCATTGCCTTTTGCTCCATCTACTCAATTAGAAGGTTACTGGTCATTGTTCTTGTCCCCTTAGAGATTGTTTGGTGGATAACTGATCTTCTCACATCTAGATTTGCACTATTATTAGATCTTTTCCAGTTTTTGCAATAATTATTTTGTACAAATTTGAATGTAGTTGTTAAATTTATCATAGGGTGGAAGCTATCTAAGTTATGCTTACACTATAAAAGAAGATTTTGTAATCTTTCTTAGGGTCAAATCTTCTCTATTTCTCTAGTATTGCCCTAGCATACTACTATAACTTCACTCTTTTCCTCTGAATTATATGACATCCTGTCTTATCTCCTTCAACCACCGATGTACTATGTAAGCTTCTTTTGCCTCTCTTCGATGTACTATCGATATCTATAACCTAAATTTCTATATCTCTTTTGGCCTATGAATGATAAGAAGTGAATCTATTTTTCCATGTGTCACTCATTTGGTTGTCTAATCTATATGTGCCTAATAAATTAAAGAAAGTTTGAATTGGTATGTCTTTGGATTGTCATGATAATTGTACTATGCATGTATGGGAAGAAATTGGTCTAGACACAATATTTGAGTGCATCACCTCCTTATAATAGATTAGGTAGTTACTTTCATGTATTCCTTCTCCCTTTTCTCTTCAAGAGTAGTTTAAGTGCATCCTGATAATAGAGCAAGCCAACCTTCTCTAGAGACTCAACCTCATAGTTCAAGTCCCACAGCTTGGAGGTTGTTTCCATGTTTCACAAGGTTGTCCTTAGGTAAAAAATTTGGACAAGGGTGCAAGATTTTGTGACAATAGTTTCTCCTACACTAGAAAGGCACTACTTCTCATTCTAACTTCAATTTAGTTGTACAAATAATGTGGCTGAGTATGATGCATTAATTCAAGGTCTGCTACTTGCTTGAAAAAGAGGAATCTAAGTCTTAAGTGTATATGGAGATAGTGAGTTGGTGTTTAATCAGGTGAGAAATCAAAATATCACAAAGAATGGTTTGCTCAAGTCTTATAAACTTAGAGTATGGAATTTTCTTGAAACTTTCAATGCCTTTAATATTCAAAGCATCCCTAGTAAAGGAAATAGACTTGTAGTTATGGGTGCATCATATGATGTACCAAGGAGCCTTGAAGATGAGAAGAGATACAAGATTAAAGTGGTGGTTAGACTTGTTGTCCTTGATAACAATATCAATTGGCAAGTCTTTGAATCTAATGCACAAATTGTAAGTTTCTTGCAAAATTAAGTAGAGTTCTCAAATTGAAATCAATCGAGATTGCATGACCAGTATGGTGATCAAATCATCAACCTCAGCTATAGTAAGTAGCCTAATGGTCTTATTACCTTAGAGAACATATTCAATCTTGATGATCAAGAAAGGGGTAAGGCATGAATCTTGCTGCAAACAAAGATGGTCATATACCAGCTGCAGTTGTTGATGGAAGAACGCTAAACATGGGAAAGGTATGTTCTGAAATTGAGCAAGAAAATTCTGTTCATCTATGTCAAGAATTTAATGATGTATTTGCTTGGACATATTATTATTTAAAATCTTTTGACCCAAATTTGTTTCAACATACCATAAATCTAGTTGTTAATGTCAAACTTGTCAAGCAAAAGTAGAGACCAGTTAATCTCAAGATTGAGCCATTAATGAGAAAAGAGTTATCTGTTAGAGTAAGTTATTTATTACTCTAGTTACTTAAGCTATCTTAGGTGCATATAATTAATATTTTATATTAATTATACTATGCAAACCTAGTTTTTCTTTTCCTTTAGGGTTTTTCTCACCTTTAAGTTTGAACCTTCGTATTTTTTGTTTTCATAACTTGGAATACATTTTTCTCTCACTTCGTTGAGAATTTCCAAGCTCTACTTTTTTCATTTTCTATTTTCTCTTCATTGCAAGATATTTCATGTAGGTGCTCTTGGGGATCTATCAAGTTGGATTTTTCAACTTCTAGATTACATCGGAGTAGACCTATTGTTTCCTCGTCTGAAGATTCTTGAAGCCACAACTCGGAGTCAAAAACCCCAACTTTTTTGAAGTTTTTTTCTTCAAAAGGGAGATGGGTGATTTTTTGGGGCACATTGCGCCCAAATAGACACTGCCATTAGATCTAGAAGGCCATTTGCACTCAAGATACATATAAAACTTGTCATTTTTGGCTTTTGGGCGTTTGGGAAAATATTTTAGCCCTGCAGGAGGCCGTACAGACACATTTTTTGAGAAAAAAATTAAAAATTTAAAAAACTACATTTTTTGTCCACCACCAAGTGATCACCTCAGTAGCACCATGTAGCCACTACCATGTACCTCGCACGCTGCTCGCAGGCCACTGCAACTGGTCGCGCCACTGCAGTTCAGCCTGGGCGCCACTCACATGCCACTATAGGTCAGTGCCACTAACAGGCCACCCATCCACCACCCCAACTAGCAGTGACACTAAAACTTGCCACCTTCACTGGTTTCCTCCACTCTGGTCCCACCGTTTGACAACCCACTGCTAATGTCAAATTTTGGCAACCTATGTCATCATTTTTTGACATGACATCATCATTGTACCTACTAACATCATCATTTTTTGGCATGATATCATCATCGTACTAGCTAATATCATCACCCTAGGACCTCATTGACATCATTTTCTGGCAAGGTGATGTTAGATTTTGGTTGCTGACATTAGCAAACTGGCAGCCAGATTTTTTCCCAATGACATCCATTTGATGGTCATATGGCCTTCAATTTTTTTGCCGAGTTTGTATTTTTCCAATGAGCACCTCTTTTGGACCTATAGTTGGTTTTTTTGCCCATAACTTGAGCATACAAACATATTTTTATGATCTAAAAGAAGCACTAGAAAGCTGACTTAGAGACAGAGACAATGGTGTTAGTTTTGTTTGATTCCAAGTTCATTTGAGCTTCCAATTTTGGCATTGAAGTAGAGGCTTTTGTTTTCCTCTTCTCTTCATCCATATTCCAGTTTCTTTTCTCAATTTTTATGCTTTCTATAGTTGTTTTCTTTGGTATTTGAGGGATATCATTATCTTTCTTTTTTTTGGGGGGGGGGGGGGCGCATTTTATTTTTTATAATTTAATTTAGAATAAGAACCTTCTACTTATGTCTTCTTCTTTCTCTCAATGTCAAATCCTTTTATGACCTGGCTCATGCCATACAACTATCACACCTAGAAAGCACAAATGACTAGGCTACTCATGTCACGAGGTCTATGGTCATGTCTAGATGAGAACCAACCTATTCTATAGTGCCCTTTTGAGGTTCTTCAACATAGAAATAAAATGGATGAGGCCATGGGATTGATTGTACTGAACATCTCAAATAGTCTACTATTTCACTTGGATGGCTTGGCCACTCTTCAATATATTTGGACCAAGTTCTACAACTTGTTTGGCATAGTGAATGAGTTTCGAGCATTACAGCTTGATGCAGAGTTAACTTCTTTGTCACTAGCTAGTTTTCGCACCATTGAAGACTTCTTGATGAAGCTTAAATCTCTCCTTACATTCTTGCAAGGATGTGGTAAAAACAAAATTGATGATGAGTGTTTTTTTTTTATACTCTCAAAGTTGCGAGGATAGTATCAGATCTTTTCTTCCACTTTCTACTTCACTATGGATGCCTTGGGTAATAGACATCAGATGCCTTCTTTTGAGACATTTTGTGATCGATTGGCATGAGAACAAGCTACGATTCAAAAGGTGGATGCCTCTGGCTCTTCTAGCCAAGCATTGGTTTCTCAGACTTCTCTAGGGAAACCAAAATAGAAAGCTAAACTAAATAAAGATACACGAAAGACTAATGCCAAACCTCTAGCTAACCCTTCCAAGGGTAAATCTACTTCAAATTCTATTGAGTCTACCTCCAAGACTAAGAAGAAATCAATTGAGACTTACAGTTTTTGTGGAAAGGATCGACATCTCATTTCTAGGTGTTGGAAATATTTGGAGGCTTTAGAGGAAGCCATCCAAGAGCATCACATTTTGGATCCTAAGTCTTCATCCCCCTTATAGGGAAAGGTCACACTCTTACTACACGAGCTATGACTTTTGGGCCTACTTGGATTCTTGATTGTAGTGCCTCTCACCATATGAAAAACACTCAATAGTTGGTCACCTCACTTGCTCCTTGTGCTACTTCACGGATTGTTGTTGGAAACTCATCACATCTTTTAATCATGGGTTCTGGTTCTATTGCATTAGCTGGGGTTTCCTTTTGGGATGTACTATTTGTCCCTAACATATCAATGAACCTATTGTCCATTTATCAGATTTTCCACTCTGGCTCTGGAAAGATAGTTGATTTCTTACCACATGATGTGGTTATTTGGGATTTACTTGATTTTGAGATTATTGTGGTTACTGGGAGTGTTGACTATGCATCTCACCTCTATTGCTTTGATGGATTTGAGTCCTCTAGTGACATAGGTTCTTGTCTTGTAGCACATATAGATTTATTAAGTAGACTTTAGCATGAGCATTTTGGACATGTCAATTACAGATATCTTCAATAGATGAGCACACTGGCACTTGTCCTTGGGCTTCCCTAGATTTCCTATATAGATGGTGTTTTTTAGGGTTGTGCACTTGGAAAACAACATAGGGGTCCTTTTCCACATGGATGACCCACTCATGCTTTGGTACCATTGGAGTTGATTCATAGTGACCTCATGTCATTTCCCACTCCTTTTTCAGGTGCTAGATATGTGCTTACTTTCATTGATGACTTCTCTAGATGTACATGGGTGTAATTTTTGAAGTACAAGTCTGATGTCTTCAATTCATTTTGAGTATTTAAGAAATTTTTTGAGAAGCAATCTAGTCTTTCTATTTAGTAGATATGCACAGATAATGGGTGGGAGTATGTGAACCAAACTTTTAGGTATTTTTTCACTGAACATGGTCTTTAGCATTAGTTTTCAATGCCCTACACCCCTCAACAGAATGGTGCAGTTGAACAAAAGAATAGAACCCTTCAGGAGATGGCTTATTGTATGATTTAATTAAGGTCCATGAATTCATGTTTTTGGGAAAAGGCAGTCATTTATGCCAATTATATTCAGAATCAGATGCCTCACAAGGAAGTTCAAAATATGATTCCTAAGGAGGCTTGGTCTCATGTCAAGCTTGATGTATCTTCATTTTCAGTTTTTTGTAGTGAAGCATGGGCATTTATACCAGATGCTTAGAGGAGAGCCATGGAGTAGAAGAGTTGATGCCTCATTTTTGTTGGCTACTGTGAGGATGTTAAGGCCTACAAGTTTTTTGATCTTGATTCCCAAGAGGTCCTATTTTGATGGGATGTCCAATTTAATGAGCACCTTCCTATAGTAGATACCCTATCTCCAGAGTCTACTTCACTTACCACTACTCCCTCATCATTTCCACTCTCTTTTCTAGATGATGATCATTTGATCCCCATTTACCTCCACCATAGGATCCTCCCTAGATGCCTAAATGGGCTTGAGCTATAGTTGAGGCTACAAGATCTATAGCAGGTGACCCTACCACTTCCCGTCACACTCGTTCACATACTATGGGTTCTAATCTTCTGAGTCATGCTATTTGTGATGATCCTCTAACTTTTGTAGTAGCGACCAAACATCTTGAGTGGGACAGTGCAATGGAGGAGGAGTATTCTTCTTTGATGAAGAATCATACTTGGGATCTTTGTTCTTTTCCTAAGGGAAGAAAGGTAGTGTGATGCAAATGGTTGTATCATACTAAGTTTGATGTTGATGGTTCCATTGATAAGCACAACACTCGTCTTGTTGCAAAGGGTTTTTCACAAGTTGAGGGTATTGATTACACTGAGACATTTGGCCCTATCACCAAGATGAACTCCATTCACCTTGTCATATCCCTTGTAGCTTCATAGGGATGGGTCATTTGTCAGATGGATGTGAAGAGTGCATTCTTGCATGGTGATCTTACTAAGGAGATTTACATGGAGCAACCTCAAGGATTTGTGTAGGATTCCTCCTTGGTTTACAAACTTTGACACTCATTGTATGGTCTCAAATAAGCCCCTCGAGCATGGTATGAGAAGATGGACTCTTTTCTACTTTCTACAGGCTTCACCTACTACCATTTCGATCCTATAGTCTACATTCAATGTCTTGAGGCTGAGGTTTTGATCCTTGTGCTATATGTTGATGATCTTCTTCTCATAGTTAACTCATCCTCTATGATTATGGCTGTCCAAAGAACATTGATGGACCAATTTGAGATGACTGATCTAGGTCTGCAACACTATTTTTTTGGTCTCTAGATTGTTCAGTCCTCTACTAGCATATTTTTTTGTTAGTAGAAGTATGCTCTTGACATGGTTCAACACTTTCACATGCATGATTGCAAGCATAATTCAACACCTTTTTAGTTGAAAGTCACCTTGTCTACCTCCTACCTTTCACCTTTAGTGGATCCTACATTATATTAATAGTTGATTGGTAGCTTGTTGTACCTAACACACACTCATCTTGATCTCTCCTTTGTAGAGGGTCTTGTCTCTTAGTTCTCCCATGATCCTCATGAGAGTCATTGGCAAGTTTCTAAGCATATTTTGAGATACATTCAAGGCACATTGATGTATGGAAATTCATTACACATCAAGAACTCCTCACATTGTTGGCTACACTAACTCAGATTGGGCCAGTGATGTTGATGATAAGAAGTCTACTTTTGGCTTTGCTTTTTGTCTTGGCTCTGGTCCTATCACATGGTCATGCAAGAAGAAACATGCTCATGCACTTTCATCTATAGAGGTTGAGTATCAAGCAGTGGTGCTTGCTAGTCAAGAGATTTTATGGCTTCAACAGCCGATGACTAAGTTTGGTTTTCCTCTTGATCATCCCACTATTTTGTAGTGTGATAATTAGAGTGCTATTAATATTTCTCATAACTCAGTGGAGCATCAGTGCACTAAACACATTGAGCCTCATATGCATTTCATCTATCATCTGATCTAGGATGGGGTTCTCTCTTTGGAGTATATTCCCACAAATGCCTAGGTTGCCGACATCTTCACCAAGTCATTTGCATCACCTCACTATCTTCAATTGTGGTCTATGCTTGGGGTTTTAGAAGTTCTCCTTGGGGGGTATTCTCGAGGCCTTCCTTCCTTCATGGTTTTTTAGCATGTTTGTTCTATCTCTTTTTGGAGAGGGGTTTTTCCTACTAGGTTTTCTCCTTTGTCTCTAATTTATAGAGATTTCCTTTTTTTGGGTACCTAATCAAACCTTGTTGCTGGGACCCATTTTCCTACTTTTATAGCTTTGCTAGGTTAGCTTCCTCCTGAGCTTTGCTTAAGGGGGGGTGTTAGAGTAAGTTATTTATTACTCTAGTTACTTAAGCTCTCTTAGGTGCATATAATTAATATTTTATATTAATTATAATGCACAAACCTAGTTTTTCTTTCCCTTTAGGGTTTTGTTCACCTTTAAGGTTGAACCTTTGTAATTTTTGTTTTCGTAACTTGGAATACATTTTTCTCTCACTTTGTTGAGAATTTTAAAGCTCTACTTTTTTCATTTTCTAGTTTCTCTTCATTGCAGGATACTTGCATGCAAGTGTTCTTGGGGATTTTTGAAGTTGGTTTTTTTAACTTCTACACTATCCAAATTAATTGAGGCTAATATTACTTTTCCTATTAAGCATTCCTCTTGGGTAGCAAACCTTGTCTCTATTAGAAAAAAAAGTTGAGAAATCAGACTATGTGTAGACTTCAAAGATCTTAACCAAGCCTCACTTAATGATCATCATCCCCTCCCTTCCATGGAACAAATACTATCCAAAGTTAGTGGTTTAGAGAGGTTTTCTTTCTTTGATGGATTCTCCAGTTACAATCAGGTGTTAGATAAAGAGGCTAAAAAATATAAAACTACTCTCATTACCGAATGGGGCACCTATGCCTATTGTAAAATGCCTTTTGGACTAACATATACAGGTGCCACATTTCAAAATGCAATAGAGATGGCCTTCAAGGACATGATTGAAAGGTTTGTGTTGGTCTACCTTGATGATATCATAGTATATTCAAAAAATGTAGCAGAGCATTTGTGCCATCTTAGACAAGTATTCATTAAATGCAAAGATTATGGAGTATCTATGAATCCAATCAAATGTGTCTTTGCCACTAATCAAGGGAAGTTGTTAGGACACATTATATCAAAGGATGGTCTGACTATTGATCCAAAGAGAACCAAAGCCATACTTTTTCTCTCTCTTCCTAACCACAAGAAAGGTCTGCAATTTTTTCTTGGTAGAATAAATTTTGTAAGGAGATTTATTCCTAATATAGCTACCATGGTGAAACCTCTTAGAGCTATACTTAAGAAGAATGTGGTCTTTTCATGGACCAAGGAAGGGAAAGAAATTTTTTAAGAGATCAAAGCAACCATAGCTTTAGTCCCTAGTCTCGTCAATCTAAATTTTGAGAAGGATTTCATTTTTTACACTTTGGGTGGTGAATCAAGTATTTCTACTATTTTGATTCAATTGAATGATAAGAATGAAGAGTATCTTATTGATTTCTTTAGTGAAGGGTTAAATGAATATGAAAATAAGTACAACTATGTGGAGAAGCAATTCCTCATAGTCATAAGAGCTTTAAAGAAGTTCAAGCACCTTCTATCCCACAATAAGATCCACTTATTGGTTCCTCATGCAAGTTTTAAGCATTTTCTGTTGAGCAAGGACATCAACAAGAAAAGAGTAGGTTGGATCACTAAGGTGATGGAGTATGATGTGGACATCTAGGTTACCAAACTAGTAAGAGGGAATGGGTTGTGCAACTGGATGATCTCATCTCATGAACCTAATGAGGAAGTTGCCTCGGTGTTCGTAGAATAGTAGGAGGTGAGAAATTATAATCAAAGGAGTTGGATAGATGACATGAAGACCTTCCTAGCTAGGAATGGATATCCTCAAGGGTTGGATAAGGCTAAAAGGAGATAGTTTAGATTGCAATAAATCCCCTATGTTATAGCTGATGGTGTTCATTTTAGGAAGGACTTCAATGGAGCTTTGCTAAGATGTATTGATGTAGACCAAGCATAGAGAACTATTAAAGAGGTTCATGATGGTCCTCATGGTGGCCACTTTTTAGCAAGGACAACTACAATGAAGATCATAAGGGATGGTTACTATTGGCCAACCTAGTTCTATGATTGTCATAGATATATGAGGAAGTGTGAAGAATGTGCCTTCTTTTTAGGTAAACAAAGACTTGCAACCCTTCTATTGCATCCCATTCAAGTGGAGCAATCCTTTATTCAATGGGGATTAGATTTTATTGGGCCCATCAATCCACCTTCCAACTCTAGTCATAAATGGATTCTGGTTTCTGTAGATTACTTTACCAGGTGGATAGAGGCAATTGCATTAAAAGATGTTATTGAGAATTTAGTTGTTGAATTGCTAGATGAACTTGTTACAAGGTTTGGTGCCCCTTCCACTATAATTTCAGAAAATGCAAAATCATTTGTAGGAGCTTAGATTTGTATATGGGCAATTGATCATGGCATTTACCTAAGCACTTCTTCAAATTATTGCCCCCAATGGCTTGGCTGAGTCCTCCAATAAGAATTTGATCAAAATAATCAAGAGGACTATTGAAGATAATCAAAGGTGTTGGCACCAAAAATTGAGAACTACCAGAACTCTCCTTTCATGCTAGTATATGATAGAGAAGCAAGGCTTCCTATCTCATTAGATTTTCCTACTCTTGAGCTGGCTCATCAATTCAAGCTAATTGAAAATGAGAATATGTCTATAAGAATGGGAGAACTGATGGAGATGGATGAGAAGAGACATCAAGCAATATAAACCTTAAAAATATATCAATAGCAGGTGAAGAAAATATTTGATAAGAAGGATAAATCCAGAATTTTCAAAGAGGGTGATCTTGTGCTAAAGTGGGATGTAGACAGAGTGAAGGTAGGAAGAAATTCAAAAATTGATTCACTATGGAGTGGTCCCTATGTAATAATTAGTTTCAAGCAAGCCAATACTTTCCAATTAAGTAGGGCTAATGGTGAAATCCTACCTATTCCTGATCAAGATAACAAGTTTGTTGGGTGTTTTTGGCATACATTATGGAATAAATAAAGACAAATTTGAAGTCTAGTTCACCACATCATCCATAGACTTATGGAAAAATTGAAGTTGTGAACTAGAGTTTAGGGAATTTTTTGAGATGCGTAGTTGGAAATAAACCAATGCAATCAGATCTAAATTGAGCATAGGTAGAATTTATATACAACAATTCTATGAATATGAGTACTAGTAAATCATCATTCTAGATTGTATATGGGAGCAGTTCGAGAAATGTATCGTAATTAAGGTAGTTGGATAAAAGAGAAATAAGTAGTGTTGAAGTGGAAGATATTTTTAAGCATTTGAAGAATATCCATGAGGAGGTGAAGAAGAACATTATTAAGATGAATGCCCAGTACAAGGATAAGGTAGATGTGAAAATGAAGTATAAGGAATTTTAGATTGGAGATGAAGTCATGTTTCATTTGAGAAAAAGTGTTTTTCCCAATGGGTACATATAAATAACTAAAAATGAAGAAGTTTTGACCTTGCAAGATAATGAAAAGACATGATTCAGGAAATGCCTATTAGGTAGAGTTTCCTATTGAATTGAATATTTTACCAATATTTAACATTTTAGATTTGATAGAATATCATAAGGGAAGTGGTGAAGATGATGTTGCAGAAACACAGTGGAGTGTTCTAGTAGCTAGTTTAGCTACAAAGGAGAATAAGGACATTGGACTATCATGTTGGAAAAAGTACAAGGAAAAAAACTTATAAAGAGTACCTAGTAAAATAGAAAGGGAGACTAGTAGAAGATTCATCATGGCTAGCAAGGGAGGAGGTTAACTATCTTGGTTTTCCTCTGAACACCTGAGATGTGGTGGGGTCACTTCTCAAATTACCCTGAGTGTCTAATGCAAGACCATCCTAGATGTAAGAGCAATCTTGCATCACAAAAAAATTATTTCCTTTTTATTTTTTGAATAAGGGTTGTCCTAGTATAGAGTTGTTCTTATGGATGCTTGTTACTTAGTAAGTCAATCTTATGAACATAGAATGTCTCAATTTTATAGATGGATGTTCCTCTTGGATATATCAGCTTGTTAGTTGAGGCTCAGTGTCATATCATGAGTGTTTGTGAAGTTATAATGAGGTTTTGGTATGCAATTTTGGTATAAAAATTTTAGGCTCATTGTTGGAAGCCTTAGAGGTCCCAGATGGGCTCTAAAGTGGGTTAATTGGAGCTTGCACAATTTGGGTTTGTAGATCAAAAGCTAAGGATTCTAAAAAATGGGCTATAATAGCCAATTGGAATAAGAATTTGAAAATTATGGCCTTCTAAAATTGGGTTTTCCAAAATTTTCAAAATAAGTGTCAAAGGTATTTTGAGCTGACTCTATATGGTATTTTGGGATAAGTTAGTCTCAAGGGTTCAGGTTTGATGACTACAAACTTCTCGGATAGCATGAAAATGCCTATATAAGGAATGGTCATAGATTGTCTGGGACATCTTTGGGTGATAGTTTATAGCTTTGTGTAGAAAATTATTGTAAGGAAGGTATCCATGTGGGCTTGTATATTGTATTTTAAAATTCAATTATTTTGCATTTGTGGTAATAATAAGAAGCCCAATTTTTTTCTCGCAAACTATTGTTATTTCTTTGTTTCTATTATGTTTTTCTGGTATTAAGGGGAGTACCCTTCATCAAATATGATTAGAGAAAGAGACAATATGTGCTTGTAAAACTATGGAGTGGTAATGGAATTCACACACTTGCTTAGAAAATGCTCTTGAAATGGTTAATTATTACAAGTGTTTACTTTATGTGTATCTTTATCTTCTTTTAACTATGTTTAAGTTAGTACTATATTTCAAAAGTTTTTTTTTCTAATTTTATTAGAATGCATTGAAATGGAAAGTAGAATTCATTTCAAGAAATGAAAATTTGACCTTGTTAAGGAGATGGAAGTTACTATTGTTGATAGAATTAAATGTGGCTACATGTATTATTGTGAATAATGGAAGATAGATTACTCATCATGGCAATGTGAATTTTTTGTTTTCTCTTTCATTATCTTGCAAATATTGACCAAGCATCAGGGATGATTAATTTTTTAAGGGGTGAAGGATATCACAACCCATCCTCTATGAAACCAAATAATTCAAGTTATTATTACCATGTGGATTCTAGTCAAAATTATTTCATAAATAAATTGATGAGTTGAGGTTTTGTGGATAAAAATTCAATGGCAATATCTCATTAATTAAAAATTTAGAGAATGGAAAGCTCAAAACTAACGATGGAAGGGTGGGATAGGTTTATTGGTTCTAATTTGACTATTCTTAGTGTGAAAAATGGTAGAGTTGTGCAAGTTTTTGGTTGTCCAAAGAGATCATCAAGGGTGTCTTTGTTGGATGTAGGCTTTCTACCTAAAAATATTATGTTCCCAAATCTCTAAGGTATCCAACTAAATCTATGGTGAAGGATGATGTTGGGGCATCTTTTTTAGGAGTACCTATGAAAGTGATCCCACTTCCTTTGTTTGTTGCTTCCACATTTGGTATAGGGGACAAGTGGTGGATGCGAAAGATGGAATTAGAGGTCTTTTGAAAGAGATGTTCAAATGAGAACAAAATAATTTGGGGTATTTTTTGAGACCACCCTGAATAAAATCTAGTTGCCAATCCTAGTTGCCATTAAAAGACTATTGAGTTTCAATGGGTTGAGGGAACATACCCCCAACCGGCAGGCCTATCCCATATAAATGTGAGCGCTCACCTTCACTCTATTTAGGTGAGGGCTTACCTTACCTTCATGTCCTACTATTCTAAATGTAGGAAAGGGTGAACGGTATAACTTCACTATTATTTAGGTAAGGGCTAACCTACTACTGAATGGAATGAAGCTAAGGGGCCAGCATCGGGCTCCTTTTTTTTCATTTCAATAGGTTGAGGGTCCTTAAGAGACTTTGGTCGAGGGAGGGGGAGAGAGCTCAACCTTTAGGGAGAGGTATAGCTTTCAAGTCAAGAATGATGGAAAAATCCCAAACCTCCTTTTTATTTTACTTACTAGACCTAAATTTCTTGCCTCCCACATCTGGTTTGATAAGATTGTGGGTCACTTTGTTGATGAACACACACAATTATTACTTAACTTTTCTCCTATGACACAAGTTTCTAGGGTTGATTAGATGAAGATAAAAGAACATTTTTCTCAACTGACTCTTTTGACTCCTAACCCTCTTGAGAGACACAAGTATCAGGAGCTAGGAAAAGAACTCTATCAACATAGAGGAATCCTAGGGAGTAACCCCTAACTCCATAAAGCTGACAACAATCTTTGTACGAGGGATAAAAGGTCTAAGCAAGACCACTTGGAGGTTTCAAATCAACCCATTTGAAAAAGAGGAAACCACTAATTCAAAAACACACACTCCCTTGGGGCCTAACTAGCACTTAAATCACCACCAAAAATTTCCATGGAAATTGTTGTCACAAAATCTTGCACCCTTGTCCAAAGTTTTTACCTAATGAAAACCTTGTAAAACATGGAAACAACCTCCAAGTTGTGGGACTTGAACCATGAGGTTGAGTCTCAGGAGAAGGTTGACTTCCTCTTCTATCAAGATGCACTTAAACTACACTTGAAGAGAAAAGGGAGAAGGAATACATGAAAATAACTATCTAATCTATTCTAAGGAGGTGATGCACCAAAATAGGGTGTTCAATCCTACCTCTACTCATATATGCACAATTAACTAGTTATAACCTCAAAGAATTTAGATCCAAACCTTGCTTACTCTAACAACCACATGTAGAATAGACAACAAAAGAATACTATAGGAAGATACTTCGCTCAATATCATTCAAATTTCAAAATAGATACAATTATGCATATTGCAGAATATAGAGAAGAACATTAACCAAAGGCAAAGAAGTCTTGCACAGTGTGTCAATGGCTAGAAGAGATACAACAGAGAGTTACAATGACTCGGAGGCAAAGGGAATTTATAATGCACATGCAAATCATTGCAAGGAAAATAGAAGAGAATCTACTAGACTAAGAATTTACAAAAAATATGCTTTTATAGCTTAAGCATAACTAGATATTTCTAATAGAACCACTTTACAACCACTACATCCAACCATTATTGCATAACTAGAAAATATCTAATCCTAGTACAAAACTGGATGTTGGCAATTCACTTGTCCACCAAACAAAGCTCTAAGAGGTTAGGAATGGTGGCCATTAACTTTTAACTGAATAGATGGATCAACATGTGGCAATGGAGTGTTCCTTTGCATTTATCAGACTTGGGGAATGATGAAAGTGGTTACAAGAGATCAAAAATATTGGATCCATCATCAAAGAGATGTGTCCACTATCATAAGTGCACTAAATTAGTTTTGTTATTTAGTCAACTAGAGTCAAACATCAAGCCTTTCCACATGGGCCAAAAATATTTTACCACTCTACCAACATTCAGCCTTGTATCTTATTTTTGACTACCCATGATCATAGCTTCACCGCCACCTTTTTTCAATAATAGGTCTTTCTTGTGTAATTACAACCAATTGGTTATCTTTTCTTCATAGCCTACCCTTGACATTTTTCATTAACTTTCATGACCTTGCAAAGACCAAAATCTTGACCACATTCACACCATCACCACTTTGACCCAAGGTTCAATTTGTAACCTTGTAACCAAGATAAACAAAGAAATTGCTTGATCACAACTCTAACTATAGCTTCCTTCTTAAGATGTTGTGATAGTGCACTTGCCATAGATCTAAAAGATCTAATGGTGAAAAATGAATCCTTGAAACACTAAAGATTTTTCCCTTACAACACTATCGTTACTTAAATCACAATATGCCAAAGTCATCCTACGACTAGGTACAAAAATGTAATCACCCCATTGGGACCCTAACTTTGATTGAACTAGCTGGCTCTGTGAAGATGCAAACTCAAAGAAATCATACCTTCTCCATCCTAACCTGAGTTAGCACTTAACCCAATATGACTATGTGAATTGCACAATCATAACTTTAAATGTTTCAAAGGCACACATGAAATAAAGCCTCAAGACTTATGATAAAAGACATGACCAAAGTTTAAAATAGATCCTTGTTAAAATTTGATCATTTGAACATTTAAAAAGTATTTTTGTTAGATGGCTCAACATTTGAAATCAGTTTTTCTAGTGGGAAGGCATTTTTGGATAACAAAAACATCGTTCAATAAAACATCTCCATGGAGAACCTAGTCTACCTAAAGATCTACCTTCTTAGAAGATTATAGATCCATCTTCTTTTTTTAATCTAAGGTTTTTTCCACCACTTGGGATGCCAAGGAATTAGATTCCAATCATGAAGTTGGGAAAAACAAGAGAGTCCTCCATAACCACTGCCTTCGTTGAAATAGGAATACTAATAATCCCTTGAATCTTCACCTCTACCATATCATTGGTCTTGGGGTGAGGGTCATGCTTATGGATCCATTCCTTTCTTTTTCCTTGAGGTGGTTGAGGCTGAGAAAATATCTTGATTTTTTAAGGATAATTCTTTAGCCCAATGACCTATCTTTTTATGGATAAAGAAGGCAATGGGAAGGGTTTTAAATTCCAATCGTAAAGTTCAAAATAACAAGAGAGTCTTCCACAACCACTTCATTTATTGAAATAGGAATACTAATAATCCCTCAACTCTTCACCTCTACCATATCATTATTCTTGGGGTGAGGGTCATGCTTATGGATCCATTTCTTTCTTTGTCCTTGAGGCAGCTGAGGCTAAGAAACTATCATGGTTTTTTTAGGATAATTTTTAGCCCAGTGACCTATCTTTTTATAGATAAAGAAGGCAATGGGAAGGGTTTCAAATTTCACCTCCTATTTGATCTACCCCTACTTAGATTTGATAGTGATATAAAATGTAAGGTTCTCTAGTCTATAAACATTAACACAAATATTAACAAAGAATAGCCTAAATCTAGCTATTGTGCATTGATCAACAACCAATAGTTAACCAAAATAAGTAGTAATACCTTTAAAACTTGCATCATTCCAAAGCTCTAATGGAAACCAAAGAAGTCTAACCCAAAATGGGAGAAAGGGATAAAATTTATCCTCAAAGTTCCATTTAGGAGTTTATTTAGAAAAAGATATAGCCATCTTTCCAATCATCTAGCATCCCCCATAAAGGATTTAGCTACTATCCTCTTTATTAGAAAACTCAAAAAAAAAAAAAAATCTTTGGGAAAGGTTGCGATCTCTACTTGGCCTTTCTAATACCATTTTTTTTAACATGGGATCAGACTTCCCCAATATTGGGATGGGGTCCATGAAACTTACCTATGAGTGTTAAATCCAAAGTAGAAATGCAAGAATACAAAAGAGGATAAGGAATAAAAATTGAGAACTCCCCATTATGACATCCCACTTTGGCACATAGCTATTCTAGCTGAAAACCTACCCTTTATATCTTAGTTGCTGCTATAGGGGAGGTGGGTAGGAATGAACCAATGGGGGATCAAAAATGTGCATTTATTACCATTTCACACCAATCACTGAGATAGATGGCTCGGGCCCTAAAATTTTATGGGTAGTTATATCCCTAAGCCCTAAGCTTGAATACTGAGTGTGCTTGAGATGATGCAAACATTTTTTCTATATGGCCATCAAAACTTTATATAGAATAAATACTTTTTGTCCTACCAATCGAAGGTAAAGGGAGGAGCCCAATTCATGCTTGCATGAGGAGAGAACATTCCATCTAGTGGGGTGATACCTTTGAAAGTTCCCCACTATTTATAGGGCCTGGCCCAGAAGGGAAAGGTTGGAAGGAAAGCTTGACCAAGCAAAGGAATGTCAATAGATCGATAGAAGCAAGATATTACAGATGGAAAATAGAGAACTATCCAAGAGATCTTCTCCCCCTATTCCAACTAAGAATTGTGTCAAGGAATATAAGGGGATTAAATGCCCCTAATAAGAAAGATGTAGTATGGAATATGATTTAGCATCATAAAATGGATGTTCTTTTAATCAAAGAAAATAATATGTCTAAAGATAAAATTGAAGTCAGTCTCTTTAGGAATGGAAAAGTAGTTGGGTTTAATTTTGAAGGAGCCTTAGTTGGTGAGGCTATCTTTTAGAACAACTTTCTTATTCAAGGTGAGGTCTTTTTAGCTAAAAATAGTTCATCATTTTTATTATTTTTTCCCATATTAGAGACAATCATTCCTATATTTTATCTAATGACTATGCTCAAGTAATTCAAAAAATGGGAGATTAACATTCTACGAAAGATGGGACTTTTAGAAGTTTGTTTATATGAAATCTTGTGGTTGGTAGTGGGCTAGCCTAGACTTTATGGATTTTATCAATTTGTACACTTTGCTAGATGTGGATCTCTAAGGATGTTCCTACACATGGTCCAACCAAAGGAAGTGTAAGCATCTCATTTAGGTAAGGATTGATAGAGCTCTTATTTAACATGATTTGTATAATGGATTCACTATTCTCTCTCTTCTATCACTAAGATAGGGTCCAATCACTTCCCTATTTCCTTGCTAGTTGAACCCCTAGTGGTCAAGTGCAATTTTTCTTCTAGGTTTGAAAGGATGTGGCTAGAACATCCCAATTTTGATTATCTTGTTCAAGACTAATGGAATATTCAAAGTGAAGGGTTGGATATGTTTAAGATAGCTTAAAAAATTAGTCTTGTTAAAAATAAAGTGAAATTTTGAAACAAGGAGACTTTTGGGGATATCTTCCTTCAAAAATCAGTTATTAAAGTTGGCGTAGATAAAGTTCAAAAATATATTAAAGAGGAAGTGGATTCTTAGGGTATTTTAAATAATGAAAAAAAACTTCTTGTGAAGTAAAATGATATTTTGACCAAAGAAGAGTGTTATTAGAGACAAAGATCAAGAGTAGTTTAATTGAAGGTGAGAGATAGGAACATTAGATTTTTTCATCTCATAGCTTCTAGACATAGAGCTTATAAAATAATTTTTAATATTTCTACTCAAAATGGTGATGTTCACTCTTAATGGGATTTATTTGAGGCTTTTATGGATTGCTTTTCTAATCCGCTGAAAAATTATATTAGTCTTTGTCCTAATAGTCAAAATCATCTCCTAGCATCTATTCCTTCTTTGTTAAATTAGGATATGAACACAATAGTGGTTTCCATCCCATCTATGGATGAAATACCAAAAAGTTGTGTTTTCTTTTGAAGGAGAGAAGTCCTTGAGACCTAATGGATTCCTAGTATGCTTCTATCAAAAAAATTAGAAAATTATTGGGTCATAGATGTGCATGGAAGTTAAGGAACTTTTTGGATCTAGGAAATTGCTTAAGGAACTTAAATCAACCTTCATTGTTTTGTTTCCTTTAAAAGAAGGTGCTAGATATTGGGAATCTTTCAAGCTAACAAGTTTGTGTTCATATATTTATAGGTAGTTTCTAAATTCCTAACTTCCAAATTATTTACAATCCTACCTTCCATTATTTTTCCTTAGCAAATGCTTTCTTGTGAGGTAGGAAAATTTTGGACTCCATGGTCAAATTCTGTGAGGTGATTCATTCAACCAATTTTTCAAATTCTCAAGTTTTCCTCATCAAGATGGATTTATCTAAGGAATATGATAGATTTTATTTGGACTTTATGTTCAAAAAGTTGAAGAAGTCTAGTTTTGGAGATCATTTCACTCAACTTGTTTGTCAACAGGTTTGGACCTCTTTTTCAGTGTTTATTGTTAATGGATCCTCATAAAACTTTGTCAAACCTACTAGAATATTGAGAGAAGGTGATCCTCTCTCTCTCATTCTTTTTTTAATCTTGGTAAAGACCCTTAGAAGATTAGTTATTGCATGTGTCTGAAAGATTGATAATTAGTCTTAAGTCATTGTCTAATGACCTAACTTGCTCTCATGAGTAGTTTATTGATGACATGATTATGATAGGGAAAACCTCAATTAAGGAAGATAGAATATTTAAATATTATCTTTAGGTTTATATTAAGGATTCTGGTCAAATGATCAACTAGGAGAAAATATCTATCTTATTTATGAATACCCCTATTCCTAGATAAGAGAAGATTCTCAAAATTTTGGTGTGTAATGTTGAGAATTTTTTGGATTCCTATTTGGGTCTTCCTTTAGGGTTGAAATCTTAGGAGGCCTTCTAGACTAAGTTGGTTGATAGATCCAATTCTTAATTGGTTGGATGGAAAGGTGCATTTCTTAGTCAAGAAGGGAAACTTTAACTTCTCAAGTCAACTTTATTGAACCTTCCAGTTTGTGCTCTCTATTTATTTAAAATATCTATCTAGTTCTAGGATACCATTGTAAAAATTCAAAGTAATTTTCTTTGGTCTAGTGTTGACAAAAAATAATACTAGTGTTGTTTTCTTTGGAAAAGTGTGTAATCCAAAAGAGAATGAAAGTCTAAGTATTCACTCGATAAAATTATTTCACTTTTCTCTATCGGCGAAACAAATCTGGCATAGTTTTGAAGAAAAAATTATTTTGAAAAAAGTCATGAAGAATAAGTACCTAATAGACAAATGAATATTATGGATTTCATGAGCTCTCAAAATTTGGTTAATGGGTTCAACATTTGGAATGACTTTCAACAAGGTAAATAGTTTATAAAGTTTAGTGCTAGATGGAAAGTCGACAATGGTAGTAGTGTGGATTTTTGGGAAGACAAGTGGATTTTTTAGGAGCCCATTTCTTCTTTGATGAAGTTAAATCCCTTAAAGGATATATTTATTCTTTGGCTTGGGTCTCAAGTTGTGGACTATTGGCAGAATGGAAAATCGATCGATCTCACAACTCTTGATCCTATTTTTTCTTCCATGATTAGTAATCTCAACTCTGTAGTATTGCTAAGGAATGAAACTAGTAGGGTTATTTGGGAAGGCAGTGCTAGTGGCTCTTACTTAGTGGCTTTGAACATTTATTGTTTGAAAAATCCTATCCCACACCAATTTGGGCTAATGAGTGCAACCAATATCTAATAACAAAAATTAATATTTTTCTTTGGCTAGAGCTTTAGAATAAGATCCCAATGATTGAATATCTAATGAAAAGAGGTATGTGTTTTTCTAAAAGGTGCTTTCTTTTTTACGAGGCCCTAGAGTCTAGAGAACATTTTTTTTATAGTGACCTTGTGCCTAGGAGACATGGATGTGTCTCATCCAAATTTGGAACCTCTAATGCATATTGCCTAGGATGGTGACAAATATTTGGACTATGTGGTGTGGTTGTCTTCCTCTAGTGGAAATAGGTTTATTTCTTATTTCTTTCCCTCCATGTCTTATATAACCTCTAGAAAGAAAGAAACAATAGGTTCTTTAGGGATGTATTTCGAACACCATCCCTATTGGGTGCCAAAATCAAACTTAATGTAGTGGAAACTTATCATAGTAGCCTCAAAAGCGAGGTGGATTTTGACAAAGAGATATTTATTATAGTTCTCAAATCCCTAAAGATAGTATTAAAGTTAAAAGGGAAAATGTGAGATGGGATTTTCTACCAAAAGGGTGGAGCAAATTAAATTTTGACTATGTTTCCAAGGCGAACTCATGGGCTACTACTTATGGGGAAATTATATGAAATGCACATGGAAATATGGTCAAAGCTATGGTGGTCAGTCTTGGATGTCAAAATAACCACTTAATAAAAGGAATGGGTCTTCTCCATGGGTTGAGGCTAGTAGTAAATTATAGTTGTTGGTAGTTGTTGATAAAAGAAGATTCCATGATTATTCTTAATAGTTTACAAAAAAAGGGTTAAAGCCTCATTTTTTATACATAATATAATGTTAGAATGTGTTTCTACTATTAATACTCTTGAAAATATGGTCATTAGCAACATGTATAGGGAAGATAAAAACATGGAAGAGTACTTATTACGGTACAAAAGAATACGAGTAGTGATCAATCATATCAAGGTGTTTTGTAAAGTTGGAGATTTTGAAAATCTTGTTTAAAAAATATACATTGGGACATGAAGTATAAAAATGAATGTATTTATCTCAAGGTTATGCGTCGAAATTGAAATTTTTCTCACATTTTATTGGTGGTTTTCCTTTTGAGCTTTTATTTTGGCATTTCTTTGTTAATAGAAAGTTGCATTTTGAGTTAATCTTGTCTTGGAGTAAGTTCCAAAAATTTCACCATGGGAAGAGCTTTGAAAAGCAGAGAATCGAGGAATTGTGATTTTTGGAAAAAGAGCCAAAAATGTGTGAGAAATTGGATAAAAAGTGGTTTGGTTTCTTATATGACCATAATGAAGGATACCAAGACATAGATTATAGAGGCATTTATCAATGGTTGGGATGCAGGCATGATGACTTCTTGGGCATTGTTTCAAGTTAGATATCAATATTACAGTTATGATAATGGGTCTCAAAAGAAAAGGTATGATTTTTTACCAAAATAAAGAAATTACAAAGTAAGTGATTTGTAAATTTCATAAGGCTAAGGATAGATCTCTTTGTAGAGAGGGGGGGAGGGGGTATTTGTTTGCTTCTTCCATTGGAAAATTGTTGAAACTTATTCTTAAAGTTGCAATCAATGTGTGACTTCTCATGAGAGCTATGAAAGGGCTTGCAATTATCCTTTTTTTTGTACTTAATATCTTTTGTCATAAAATTAGCATTTATTTCTTATTTTATTCATTATGTTTTATTTTTCATGGTATCAAGGAGTATAAGGAAAAACCTAACAAACCCATTATTCATGAAGGGCTAATGAGATTAATTTTTGACTTTATGATGGTCAAGTTGTGAGAAGTGAAAATGGAGTCAACTAAAATAAATAAGAAGAGTGTGAACTAAAAGGAAATTGAGTTAGACTTTGAAGAAGCCAGTGATGAAAATGACAAAAGTATGGAAATGGGGTAAGAAGTAGAGAGTGATTTCTCTGCTAGATTGGTGGGAAAAAAATTAGGCCACTATTACCTATCCTTCCCCTATTTCTATTCATTATGAGGATGTGAAGGATGATTTGAAGGATGATTTGTAGAAGAAAGAGGAGAGGGGGGGAAAAAATATGGGAACAATTGAAGACAAGGAGGGAGTTAAAAATGTGGATACTAGTGAAGAAGAGGATGATTATGATAAAGAGGCCCTATGTTATAAATATTTGGAGGAAAATGTGACTCATGATGTGTACATTGAGATGGAGAGTTCACCTCTCAATGTAGAACCTAATTATTCTGAGGAGAAGAATGAAGGAGAAAGAGGAGGGAGGGGGGGGGGGGGGGGGAGGAGGGGGGGGAGGGAGGGGTGGGGGGGGGGGGTAGAGAGAGAGAGAGAGAGTTCCCTATCACCAATAGTGTGTGTGTAAATGAGGTCCATGCTAAATATTGGAGGAAGACCTAAACGATATTGATATCTAGCCTCCATTGGGTGTGCTTCAAATGGAAGAAGCAATTTCCATGTACACTTTTAGGATGGAGCAATGAACTTTCGATTTGATTTAAAAATTCAACATCAAATATAGAGCCTTGAATGCAAAAACAAAATAAACCAAGAACAAGCTCAATGGGGAGGTAGGGAGTTAAAATATCTATATTGATGTGGAGGAAAATATGCAAGGACTGGTAGATAGAATTGATAATTTAGAAAGAAATACCTCTACTTTGATCAACAATTACCAAAACTTGATGGAAGCATCGATAGAAAATATGAATAAAATTGCTAGAAATTTGGATATGCAAACCAACAATATCATGGTCTTATATTTGGATGAGGCCAAGGGCATGGAAGAGACATTGCATAAGAAGATGACTAGATCTACTACAAGGAAGTTGAAGGCAAGTATTAATAAATAAATCAAAGAGGATGTCAAAGTGGTCATTGAGAAGATTAAGGGAAAGAAGGAGGAGATGGTGTTGGAGCAAGCATAATGCTAGTTTGGTTTGTTTGTCCCTTGGTGTTTGGCTTTTTTGTGTTTATAAGCATAGATTAGACATTTGGTTTTTGTGTTGGTTCTAGTCCCTATTTTTATGTTGGTCTTTTATGGGTATTTGGTTGTCTAAGGGTGTTGGTTGCCAATTTTAGCACTATTTAGACTATTAAACTTCAACTCTTATTTTGTAAAGACTTTTAGAGTTTTGGCACCCCTGTAAAAAAAACTTGTTTCCACCCTTAATTGAAAATAATTTAGAGACTAAAAATCAAAGTCAGTTATGAATATACATTAGAAGTCTATACATTATTATCCTTCCCTTTTCTTTATGCAATGGTTTGCATGAAATGGTTGTGAGTGGGGGTGCTTTTAAATTATCTTTTGCATATATTTTTGTTTCCTCATTTTTTGGGGTCATGGAAAATGGGATTCCATCAACTATCATTTCCTATTTGGATGATTTTCCTTAAAGATGCACAAGGGAGATTAGGCCTTTAGAGTCCTTAAAAAAAGAGGAAATCTCAATTTTTCCTTCCACTAAGCATTAGAGTCGTCCTTCAATTTACAACCCATGACTCAATACACCTTTCCCAGAATATCCCACAGAAAATTTGTCATGCTATTCCTCTAATATACAGTGTGATGCCCACCCTAGTGATATGACTTGTGGCTAGATTTTCTAGTTGGATTATTATCTTAGCATCATATGCTGTACATTTTAAGAATAGATATGTGATATATATAGTTAAACCTTCCACTATATACTTTAAAATTTAATTAGGATTATGGACAAAACTTATATCTTATTTATATCATGCATGGCATCATCTTACTATAGTTTAGATTTATGATGTTCTCTAGATTTATGATTATGGCATTGGCTAACCATGTTAACCCATAAAATATGTATTATTATTTTTATATGTCTTCTTTGTGAACCATTGCTTGTATATATGCACATGGAAATTGTATGTTGTTGGCTGGTGATGCAGGTGTGTGTAGGTAACATGTATCACAAACCCTTGAACAAATTATTTATTTGTAGATAATACCATTATCCATATAGGCACCCTTGTATCATTAGAACTATGATAGTGAGTCAACCACTTGGTATGGGGAAAATTATTTTATTTGATGACTTTGAACGTGCATGATCTTGATACTAATTTCCTCATGGCAATTTTGGTGTTGGACTTTCATAAGAATTGAATATGTTTCTTTTGTTATAATTTTGTTATTGTATATGGATGAAATTATACATTAATGATCTAGGTATATTTATCTATTTATATTATTGTTTAAAATGGATATGTTTAATATTGTGATAAACAACTATACAAGAATCCTACTTAAATCAACCAGATATTTTGTAGGAATATGTGTATGATGTTGGTAGTAATTAAACTTAATAAATACTAAAATAAATAAATAAAGGTGATGAATAAAAAGGAATAAAAGTGTCAAATTAAATCATCAACCTCTTAGAGACTTGAAACATAAACATCTCCTTAAATAATCCATTAACTTGCCAATGTGTCATTAGTACTCCTTTAGAATAGAGGGAGGTAAGTATGATCTTGGGGTTAGTATCGAAATATAAAATTAAATATAGAAAATATTAAATTAAGTAATGAGATTTGAACCCTTGACCCTTTGGTAGAGAGGAGACAAATTCTTAATTGTTGAGCTATGTTAGTTCCTTGAGATTCATGCTCTCATAATAACCTGATGAATAGTTAAATTAGAGAATTATATATATATATATATATATATATATATATATATATATATATATATATATATATATAATCCATAAATGAAATTATTTGAATCAAACATTAGTTAGAGGCACAATTACAACTTCATGCAATAGATGCAACCATTTAATTACCTATTAAAAAGAGTCTTTTCTTAAACTAGACATTCTAGAGATCAAATTAAGGTCTTAAAGTAAATTGAACATTAGTAGACTATAATAAAAATCAAGTTTTAAATTTGAACTTTCATAGTCAGAAATTATACAATTTAGCTTTAATAGAGGTAACGATATTTAAGTACAATAATTACTTAAGTGGGGAGAAAAAAGAAAAACAGATGAAGATAAAATATTTGCCAATTAATGTTATAAACTTTAAAGTTGGAAAAATATAAGAAGGCCTACATGAAAAAATTAAATTATTGCTCAAAAACCAAAGTATTGTTTAAATCAAAGGCTAATATAGAATCAAGATAAATAATCATCTATTGAAAATTTTACATAGGTGAATAGAAAGCCTCAATCTTACTTTATATGAATTATAACTTTTTTTATTCAATAAATTAAAACAAATGAACTTAAATTTGTAATTGAAAATTAAAAGCAAGGTTGTAGATTAACTAAGTTCCTACCAAAAAGAGGTAGCTTTGTTTAAGTTTATTGACACAATTTGATATTATAAAATAATATGAACTAAAAGATTTGACTTTAGTTTAAAAAATGAAATAAGAAATTATTTAGATTTAGAGAAAAATAGATTTTATATTTTATAAAGAGACAATTTTTCAATTTAATTTTTGTTGAATTATTTTTATATTAAAAGACTATTAATTATGACTAAAGGCAATTTGATAATTGAGTTAATTAATATTTAATTTATTTTAATATCAAAAAATAGTATAATAAGTATATAGATGAGATATTTTAGGTAGTCAAAAATTAAAAATAATAATATATTTCAAAAAAAAAAAATTAAAAAATAAAATAAATAATTTAAATAATTTCATTATATTTCTTTACTTCTATTATCATTAAAAAATTTCAAAAAACTATAGATGAGTCATAGGTGTTTACAAATGTTTTTTAAAACTATAATTTAATGTTTATAAGTTAAATTAAAATTAATTTTTTAACTTAAGTAAAATGAGTTTTTTAATAAGCTAGATAAATATTATATATTTATTTAATTTATCATATGCTAATAAATTATCATCTTAAAAAATAGCATGTATAAAGTGAATAGTGAAAAATAAACTAAAATAATTGTAAAAACAAAAAACTCAATAAATTTAAAGTATGTCAACTTAAATATATGAATAAAATATTCATTTTAAAAATATCTCCATCAAAAAATTTATTACAAAAAATTAATATGAGAAATTTAAAAAGATATTAAAAACTAACTACTCCACCACAAATATTATATTAGCTAAACTAATTTTAAAAATAAATTAAAATAATTTTTAGAAACTAAAATTTCAATCAATTTTTAAAATACAAAGTTAAATAAAGAGATGAAAAATCTGAGTTAAAAGCGGGGAGAGAGAGAGAGAGAGAGAGAGAGAGAGAGAGATTTCTTAGAATTGACTCTATTGAGATCACATTGTTGGAGTTTTTGTTGTACCCTCTTATTATGGACTCTTTATGGAGTTGGCCTCAAAATACTACCAATAAAACATTATGCATGGAAAAATCACTTAAAAAATTAGATATGAATAAAAAAGGTTTTTCACCACTAACCTCATATTACGTTGGCTAGTTTATATTAATTACATGAATATGAATTAATTAATATTAATGATTCAATTATACATATAAAAGTCATGACTTAGTCTATAGTTCTAACAAATAATATAAAATTCAATATATTTCATTTCAAATGTTTTCTTTTCCAATAAATCATAAATTTAAGTTAATAAATTATTTGATATAGAAAGAAAGGAAACTTTCAATGGAGAAAATAAAAAATCTTTTTAAATTTTTTGAAGTTATAAAATTAGAAACTTAGATAAAACTATTGAATAAAAAGAAAGGAAACTTTTAATGGAGAAAGATGAATCTTTAAAAAACATTGCATACTCAATTCTTTATTTACTTTCCTTGTTTATTTTCACTGAACCCTACATTTCATGCAATAGCTTGTTAGGGGTCCATTGCTGTAGCACCATTCTTGCACTTTTCTTTTTGTTTGTCTCTTCACTTTTTTATGAGATTTTTGATTTGTTGGAAAAATTGGTGTATATAAATTTTATTTATTAATGTTTTGGGCCTTGCCTATTTCCCCTTATGCACTAATTAGTTACTATAACTTGTGGTGAGTTGCAAAAAATTTTACACATCTGATTATATTGGGCATTCACGTTTAAATCGCTTCTCTATTTTTTTTCTATTTATGATCTTCTTAAAACTTAACTTTCTAAATGCATTGATGGGGAAATAAATATCTTCTAGGAACTAAAGGCTAATCATGTTTAATACTTACAATTATCTATTTTTATCTAATAATTTAAAAAAGATTGTACAAGTGTTTTCAAAGAGCAACACTTGTCACTAACATCATAAGAAGGAATATCCAAGGAGTCTTACCACTGATCCCCCACCACCAAATTCAAGAGAAAACAAAATTCCACTACTAAAGAGATAGTAACAATGATCATCCCTAGTCTCTCCCTTATCACAAAATGATTACCATCAAAATTTGCATTTCCAATTGCGTCATGTGCGTTGAAGTGATAGTAACATTTTCACTCTTACCTAATGTCTCCCATTTCTGAAACTCCTGGGGAAGGGCAAGGCCATCTTCTCAGTACTTCAAAATACAACGAGTTCCATTTTTTCACATATTGATAATCGTTGACTTAAAGTATAGTTGAAGTATTGATAGCCCATAGATATGCCCCGTCAAAGATCGCAGCCCTGTGGCATTTAGTGACCCTTAGGGACATTCTAGTTCAGCGTGCCTGAGAATGTTCAAGCACTAAAGGGGATAGGAAGAGGTTGGGGATAGGGTTTACCTGGCCACCCAGAGCTAATGGAGCAGACAGTTTGATCCCACAACGAAAGATGAGAGAGATTTGGCAGTTGGCAACTTTGTACTGGCCAACACTACAAGTTTCAGCATCAACCGAGATGGCATTGTAGAATGAAAATGGAATGTGATTGCCAAAAAGAGAGAGAGGTTATTGTAGGTCTCTGCAACATAGTCTTGTAGGAATTGGAATCTCATCCATATCTCACACGAGCTCCGAGATATGCCCTGTCAAAGATCGCAGCCCTATGGCATTTAGTGACCCTTAGGGACATTCTGGTTCAGTGTACCTGAGAATGTTCGAGCACTGAAGGGGACAAGACAAGGTTGGGGATAGGGTTTACCTGGCCACCCGGAGCTAATGGAGTAGACAGTTTGATCCCATGACGAAAGATGAGAGAGATTTGGCAGTTGGCAACTTTGTACTGGCCAACACTGCAAGTTTCACCATCACCTGAGATGGCATTGTAGAATGAAAACAGAATGTGATCTCCAAAAAGAGAGAGAGGTTATTGTAGGTCTCTGCAACATGGTTCTGTAGGAACTAGAATTGCATCCATACCTTGTACGAGCTTTGAGCTATGCCCCATAAAAGATCGCAGCCTTATGGCATTTAGTGACCCTTATGGACATTCTGGTTCAGCGTGCCTGAGAACGTTCGAGCACTGAAGGGGATAGGAAGAGGTTGGGGATAGAGTTTACCCGGCCACTCGAAGCTAATGGAGTAGACAGTTTGATCCCACGACAAAAGATGAGAGAGATTTGGCAGTTGGCAACTTTGTACTAGCTGACATTGCAAGTTTCAGCATCACCCAAGATGGAGTTGTAAAATGAAAACGGAATCTGATCTCAAAAAAGAGAGAGAGGTTATTGTAGGTCTCTGCAACATGGTATTGTAGGAACTGGAATCTCATCCATACCTCCCACGAGCTCTGAGATATGCCCTGTCAAAGATCGCAGCCCTATGGCATTTAGTGACCCTTGGGGACATTTCGGATTGGCGTGCCAGAGAACGTTCGAGCACTAAAGGGGATAGGACGAGGTTGGGGATAGGGTTTACTCGACCACCTGGATCTAACAGAGTAGACAGTTTGATCCCACGACGAAAGGTGAGAGAGATTTGGCAGTTGGCAACTTTGTACTGGCCCACACTGCAAGTTTCAGCATCACCCAAGATGGCGTTGTAAAACAAAAATGGAGTGGGATCTCAAAAAAGTGAGAGATTTTATTGTAGGTCTCCACAATATGGTCCTATAGGAACTAGAATCGCATCCATACCTCACACGAGCTCCGAGATATGCCCCGTCAAAGATCGCAGCCCTATGGCATTTAGTGACCCTTGGGGACATTTTGGATTGGCATGCCTGAGAATGTTTGAGCTCTAAAGGGGATAGGACAAGGTTGGGGATAGGGTTTACCTGACCACACAGAGCTAATGGAGTAGACAATTCGATCCCACGAGGAAAGGTGAGAGAGATTTGACAGTTGGCAACTTTGTACTAGCCAACATTACAAGTTTCAGCATCACCCGAGATGGCATCGTAAAATGAAAACAGAGTGTGATCTCCAAAAAGTGAGAGAGGTTATTGTAGGTCTCCAAAAAGAGTGTTTAAAAATGCAAAAATAGTGGGGGGTCCTTTGTATGGTTTGGGAGTTTGACCATTAAAACTAGAAATTGTCCTAGTAGTAAGTGTTGGTAACAGTTTTGAAATTTGATTGTTGAGTGTTGAGAAACCTCAAGTTTGGGATTTTTCTTGTATATTTGAATCTATAATAACCATTTCCATCTGAAAAGTCAAGTGTTGAAACCATTTAAGAAGTATTTGCATAGTTTTCCCTAAAATTTGAGTGCATAAAAAGGGGTATGTGATTGCTCCCAAGGTGGATTTAGTGTTTTCTCCAAACAAGAGTTACATTTTATGTTTGAATTCATCTAATATAACCAAAGTGAAGGTGTTTGAATCATTTTGGGGTTCTAGAGACGTTGCAAAGTAAGAGTTCTAGAAAGCCCTAGGGTAAAGGGGTTAGAAAGGAGGGTTTTGTAAAAACCATTATAAAGTTGATCATGAGACTAAAAAAATAGAAGAATCCTTGCATTTGAGTCATGTCTTAAGACTTTTTTGGGTCATGGGAGTTTCAAAAGTCAAGGGATTGTGAGTTGCTTTGTAAATGGCCTCAAACTAGGCCTAGTTGGCAGACTGAAATAGCCAGTTTTGAGTGATATTTTACAAAACAAGTGTAGTTGGTTTTGGAGTATATTTTAGAGTGAGGAAAAGGGTATTTTAATCACCCAATAGTTCAGGAAGTTCTCTGGAAAATTTTGGAGAAAACAACAAATTAGTGACTGGCAAGGGCTAGTTGGTACAAGCCTAGAAGAGGCAAAATTGAGAAAGTGTAAGAGATGAGTTGCTGAGAGTGTGCAAGGAGTTGGAACATGTTAGATGAGATGTTTTGAGATGATCCAAGGTGTTGAGGCCATGATATGATGCCAAGGATGAGTTTTGGTACTTGCATAGGGTGTTCCAACCAAGCTACAAATGCATAAGATAGGACCTTGTAAGGTACTTGCAAATTATGGTTCTAATGCCGAAAAAATAGAACTCCCACCAAACTTGGAAATTTACCTTATCTTTAATGTCAAGGACTAAGTTCAATATAAAGGGCCTACATTCATAGAAGGACAAACAAAATCAAAGGTTGAAGAAGTCACTATCCCATTATAATCTCAGCCAAAAGCTGAAAAGGTTATGGATTCAAGAATCAAGAAGAAGACTTGTCATGGCACCTATATGGAGCATCTTATCAAATGGAAGGATCAACCAGAATCTGAAGTAACATGGATAGATGAGAGTGATTTTGGAAAGAAAGGTATTCCTACGAAATTCCTTCAGATTTATCCACCATGAGTTCTTTGTCACATAGTCAATTGGTGTGCATCGATCCTAGGGAAGGGGATAGTTGGGAGATATCCTCTTGGGAATAGGGTCAAGAAGAAACCCTATAGGATCAGAAGAAGTCATTGGTTATTTTGGGCATAGTGGCCTAAACTAGTAGGGTGGGTCTCCTTACATTACTGTTGGTTAGAGAATTCCAATTTTTATTTGTTCAAGGCTAAGAGACATATAAAAAACTACATTTTCAATTATGATATTAGATTAAGCTTGCTAATGCAAGATTCACAACCAGATTGGTTGTAGGAGGTTGTCACAAACCTTGGGTAACCAAATACTTGTGGGTATGAAAATGTTTCCCTTTTAATTCCATCCCTACCACATGTTGACCCCAAGGATGTCATCTAATGCTTTTCAAATGGTGGAAACCATGATGAAATAAATAGTTAACAATTTTTTGATACCTAGGCCCAAAATGACTATGATGGAGATGTTGATTTTATACGTTACATGCCACTAGATAGAAAACAACATAGTGGTTTACCCAGTAGATTCCTATAGCTACCAAAGAAAAGGATACAAAATTCTAAGGAACAAGAGAGACTAAGAAGTTATTTGAGGCTAATGCACTTTACATGAAGGAGAAGATCAGGGATAGGAAAGATGGGAGAGAGGAAAAGATTGCAAGAAATGAGATCTTAGATGCTATAGAGAGGGGAAAATGAGTTGCGGAGATGGTTGTACTAAAGGAATAGAAGAGGAAAGAAAGAGAGGATAATCTAAATGTTTGAAAGAGATATAGACCAAATATTGGAGGTGCACCTTCAAAAACTATAGAAATTATATTTACAACACTAGTCGAAGGAGACGTAATTGCACTAGCCCTAGAATCAATTAGTATGCCCAACATACCTCTTCTCCCATAGCATAAATCACATTCTGATATGTTCAATGCTCTAATCCCTAGATTAGGAAATATTCTTACTTAATAAGTGTAACCCCAAGCATTGTCACCATAGTTGGCAACAAATGGTGAGAGTCCCAATCAACTAGTGAAAGAAATGATTAAGTTGATGGAGCTGAATCCTACATTACACACATCTCCTAGTAGTGGACAGGAGGATGTTGGGATTGGGAGCATAGCACCTATTCCCTTTCCCAGTTTTATGGACAATTGATGGGAACTCAAGTAGATGGGAGAAATTCCAATTTTTTTGAAGCGATAAAGTTTTGTGATGTATTTAGAATATCTAAGATAGACTTTTTTTTTATGTGAACTAAACCATTCTTACATTACTATTTAAATGTATTTGTATTGTTATAATAGTTTGATTGTTGGTCATGGTGTAAAATATGTAAAGTTTAGAAATATAAATAGTTCATCATAGAGATATTATATAATTAATTTATTTTAAATAATAGAAATAATCATAACAAATAGATAGAAATAAATAATAATAATTTTATACAAAAAGTTTTAATTTATTTTAAATAATTAAATAATAAAAACATCGTAGAATTAATAATTCAGTAGTATCATAACAAATAGACACTAAACAATCTCGAATTCAAACATACAAAGGTCCAACTAGGATAATGACTTTAAATAACCAAATACCAAAGCCAAAAAAAGGAAATGGGACTTTTACCTTAAATGAATAAATTACATGAAGAAGGGTGGCTGGCTGTTTGGAAATCTACTTATTTTTCTTCTCTCCCTCCTGTCATCCAAGAGAACATGCAATGAAAGAAAAATATCGTCACAATAAGAAAATATGAAAAATATTGTTCTAGCTTTAAAAAAATTGGAGACATCAAAACATAAAATCTAGATTCTAAACAAATCAAAACATAAAATCTATGATTAAACTAAATCTCATCACTTACGCATCATAACAATACGGTCCACCTTAGTCATGTGGATAGTCTTGGGGAAGAGGTTGCAACAATGTATTTCGATCTAGTTGATCACTCTTTCTCTCTCTCCCTCTCTCTGTATTCAATCTAATGAGCCAACTAGATCTACTCGACATTTTAATGTCTCAAGTATTGCCTCGTGGTCTAACTCGCGAACTCTCCAAAGATTCTTATTATGTGGTTTTCCACCATATTTTATCAAGTGGACATTTGATGTGACAACAAGATTTGAATAATGAAGAATCTTCCTCTCTGTTTTCCAATCCTCGAATAACCACAAGTTAGGGTTCTTCATAGAATATCATCTAAGCCATGTGCTAGTTACAACCACTGCACCGACATGGTACTCTAAACCTTCACCATCTATAACCGAGTGATCCAATTTTTGTTTGGCTTGAACACAACAACACAAATAATAATATGTCCCTTCTTCATTGTCTTCAGGTGCAATAACAACAAAAACATGGCTTGCAGTGACAAATGTACAAAATGCGGTCATTAATTCAGAAAATACTTGCGTAAAAGTTATAAAGTTACATATTGAAATTACAAAGATATATAAATATATATATTACCAGGTTGCACTAGATTAGACAAGCGGTCAAAGTCAATAGACGATTCCATCTGTACCATTTCTAGTGCTTGTGGGGGACGATAGGTGTCAATTGGGTCCAAAATCCGTATATCCCATTTGTCCACCCATTTAGTCGACTCACAGTCATCCCAATTTTCCTCTGCACATGATGGATAATAGGATGCCAGTTTTCATGTGTGGATACTCCATGAACCTGCATTAGAGCTTCTAAAAGAGTGCAACTCATTGGATCCTGTTAGTGTGCAACAATCCTGATATGGTGCAACGTTAGTATTATCTATCAACCAAAAAAATCTACGAATCGTAGACTCACCTTCCTTACCTAGACCCATTGTAGCGTTACACCACTGGACGATGGATTTTGCATCTGTCAATATTGCTCCATCTTTGTACTTTAGTTCTTCACGAGCTAAGGCTCTTTTGATGCATGCGCCTGCACCATCGTGCTCTCCCTTTCCATGACCAGCCTCTATGAAATTCCAAATGTATTGAATTCTACACAACTTGTGCATCCTACTCAACCAATAGAACATCCGTCCATTCTTGAATTGAGATGCACAATTGTCTGACCAAATAATGTGCTGATGATATGTGATGCCCCTGTTAGCCAAATCTCCATAAAATAGTTGAAAACAACTATGTACGAACTCCGTAGAATGTGATCGATCATCACTGATGTAAAAATGGTACTCCGTCAAAATCTTCCTGTCATCCTCTGTACTTGTAGGTGAATGCATGAATGTTATGTGAACAAATATGGAAACCTGTTGAGAAGTATAATACTTTGCTTGCACCACATTTTGTGGTTGTAGTGTGTAGTTCTCTGCAAAATCTACAACCGAAACAATGGTATCTAGTGGAAACATATCCTTGCACAACTTGAATTGCAAATCCAGCCATCGAGCTCTAAGGGTATGCCTTGCATACTTGTAAATAATATTTTCACGAAAAATCTTCATGAACTCATACACTAGAATCTTTTCAATGACTAAATCACATCTTTTACCATATTTCCCATCTTTTAGAGCATATGTCACTGTCTTAAATTTTTCATAATCTACTATTTCATTTCCAATTGCATGTGTACTATCCATATGTTGACAAGTTGATAAAAGTTGCAAAGAACCACAAAATAAGCATGTACCATCCAAGAATGATGTCTTGTAAAATTTTTGGTCGTCCCTTATTTCACATAAAATGTTGGATATGAATTCTTTTGAAGATCTTGGTGGCTCATTTATGTCACAATCATGCAAAACAAACTGAGAATGCAAAATTACGCATATATGCCTAAAAACATCAAAATGGTTAGAAAATTCAATATGTATCCTACAACAACAAGTTGTGCATGTGTGATTTATCTTCACATAAAAAGGTTTACCCATCTCAAAAAATCTTTGACTTATTCGAATTTGAGGATACATACCAATAAATTTTGCAAAAAATTGTGTCTGAGTTGTGTCCAAAAAATGTTTCGCATATGGCTCGCGATTTTGGCTACCAATCCTCCTTCTTACAACATCTCTTTGATTAGGGGAAACACATGTGTTATTTTTCCAAAAATCTTCGATCAATGATTTCAAGGCTTCACTAATTTCTTTATCCTTTCACGGTAGTCTACTGCTAAATGTCCATAACTCATTTTTTGTTGGATCTTCCAATCTCTCACGCCTTAGCATGGCTCTCCTTAGAGTACCTCTACCAATTTTTAATGTTTTGCTTGTCTTTCTCATGAGTTGAGCTTTCTTCATTTGGCTACTTATTATTGTCGATATAAGTACTCGTCTTGCGATATTACTATCTTTGGTGCGTGATTTAGAACCCACTTTGTCATAAGCATTCATTAGATTTTTTACAATGTTTTTTTCATTTGAATCATCCATCGTTCTTAGCCCAAGAATCTTCATGATAGGCCTAAATTTTAAATTCCTCATAATTTCAACAAGTAATTGGCATTGACCTGTAATATTTAATTCATCAAAAAATAATCTCCACATACGATTAAATTTTCTTTGACAAGTACACTTGCTAATCTTGTCAGGCATTGATTTCAAAATGTTACTATCAATATCAATCAAATATTTTGGTCTTCTAAAATGAATTCTAGAAGGTGTTATAATCTCTTCAATTCTCTCAACATTTTGAACATCAACATAAGGTTGAGTTTATTGCGTGCCTTGAACCGAAGATGATGTGCCTTGACAATAAGATGCAAAAGATGGAATATCAGCTACTTGATGTGTTGATGTTGTGCCTTCAACATGACATGATGGAGTGTGTATATCATCGGATCTACAAATTGGTGTCTCTTCAACATGAGAGCACGATATGACTTCAACATTGGAAGATGATGTAGCGGACGATATGACTCCAACATTAGAAGATGGTGTAGCTTCACAATTCAATTGTCTTCTTGAGCATAATAGTCTCATTCGTTCTCTTTGTCTTTCTAATTCTTCCTCTTTGTTTCTTGGTACCGGTGGTTCTTGATCCTCTTCAAAAGTCAATTCTTCATTATTGTTTTGCAATTTTATTTGCTCACGTAGTAATTTCATTTTATCTCTTTTAATTGCCAAATCTCTCTCCCTATCTTCATTTGTTTGAATTTTTTGTTTCTGCCTTGGCATGATGATGATTTCTACATGTCAAATTATTCAAACATTTGAATTACTTAAAATGTGTAAATTACAAATTATCCAAATACATATAAAAATTATAATTATTTGAATGAATACACAATATATATATATATAATGACTTGTCAAATTTCTAACCATTTCGAAATAACATTTCATTGAATCATACAAATTTCAATGAATTCACTATATATTAAACAACATGTCAAATTATAATCAAATTTGTATCTATATATCAACAAACAATATTTAAAATAGATTGCACTAACCTTTTTTATACAAGGAATATTTAAAAAGTCTTCAAATCATGTATCCAATGATTGAATTTGGTGTTTGCTAGCTTCCAAAAGTGGTTTCCACCTTGAAATAGTGTTTGTTAGCTTGAAATAGTGTTTGCCACCTTGAAAGAGTGTTTGCTGTGTTGAAACCTACGATTTCTGTCGGGATAACAGAGTGCAGAACAGAACAAAAGCAGAGAATGAATGAAATGGGCCCCAAAGTTGCTTTTTGACTATTTTTAGGTGATTTCACATAGTGCGTACGCACTATAGCGCGTACGCACTAGATGAGAACACATCACTCTCCACCCTCCCTACTCTCTCTCTCTCCCTACTCTCTCTCTCTTCCTACTCTCTCTCCCCTCTCCCATCCCCTACACTCTCTCTCTCCCCTCTCCCATCCTTTACTCTCTCTCGCTCTCCCTCTCCCACTGCCTACTCTCTCTATCTCTCTCACCCTCTCTCCTCTCCCATCCCCTACTCTTTAGATCTCTCACACACACTCCCATCCTCCCTCTCCCACTTCTTACTCTCTCTCTGCCACCTCCCACTCTCTCTCACACTCTCTCCCATCCCCTACTCTCTCTTACACACACTCCCATCTGCCCCTCTCTCCCATCCGCTACTCTCTCTCTCTCTCTTGGGCTACTCTCTCTCTCCCCTATCCCATCCCCTAAACTCTCTCTTTTGCAGATACACACTCCCATCCCCCTCTCTCTCTCCCCTCTCCCATCCCTTACTCTCTAGATCACTCACACGCACTCCCATCCCTCTCTCTCCTCCTCTCCCACTCCCTCTCCCACCACCTACTATCTCTCTCTCTCTCAAGTTCTCTCTCTCTCTCTCCCATCCCCTACTCTTACTCTCTCTCACACTCTCTCCCATCCCCTACTCTCTCTGACACTCTCTCTCATCCTTTCACTCTGTCTCTCTCATCTCATACTCTCTCTCTTTGCCACCTCCTACTCTCTCTCACACTCTTTCCCATCCTTTCACTCTGTCTCTCCCATCTTGTACTCTCTCTTTGCCACCCCCTACTCTCTCTCACACTCTCACACTCTCTCTTATCCCCTACTCTCTCTCTTTCATAGACACACACACACACACACACACTCCCATCCCCCCTCTCTCTTCTCTCCCATCCCCTACTCTCTAGATTTGTCACACGCACTCGCATCCCTCTCTCTCCTCCTCTCCCAGTCCCTCTCCCAGGTCACCTACTATTTCTCTCTCTCATGTTCTCTCTCTCCCATTCCCAACTCTCTCTCACACTCTCTCTGATCCCCTACTCTCTCTCACACTCTCTCCCATCCTTTCACTCTGTCTCTCCCATCCCATACTCTCTCTCTCTCTGCCGCCCCCTACTCTCTCTCTCACTCTCTCCCATCCTTTCACTCTATCTCTCCCATCCTTTCACTCTGTCTCTCCCATCCCATATTCTCTCTCTACCACCCCCTACTCTCTCTCACACTCTCACACTCTCTCCCATCCCCTACTCTCTCTCTTTCATAGACACACACTCTCTTATCCCCCCACTCTCTTCTCTCCCATCCCCTACTCTCTACATCTATCACGCACACTCCCATCCCCCCTATCTCTCTCCCTCTCCCTCTCCTACCACCTACTAGATCTCTCTCTCTCAAGTTCTCTCTCTCCCTCTCTACTCTCTCTCTCTCCCATCCCATCCCTTACTCTCACTCTCTCTCTCTCCCATTCCCTACTCTCTCACACACTCCCATCCCCTAATCTCACTCTCTCTCTCCCATCCCGTACAAGTTCTCTCCGCCACCACCTACTCTCTCTCACACTCTCTCCCATCCCCTACCCTGTCTCTCTTACACACATTCTCATTCCCCCTCTCTCTCTCTCCCTCTCCCACTCCCTCTCCCACTGCCTACTTTATCTCCCCCATCCCCTACTCTCTCTCTCCCCTCTCCCATCCCCTACTCTCTCTCTTTCATAGACACACACTCCCATCCCCTACTCTCGAGATTTGTCACACACACTCCCATCCCCCCTCTCTCTCCCTCTCCCACTCCCTCTTGCACCACCTACTATCTCTCTCTCTCAAGTACTCTCTTTCCCTCTTTACTTTCTCTCTCCCATCCCCTACTCTCTCTCTTTCACACACACCCATCCCCCCTCTCTCCTCTCCCATCCTCTACTTTTTCTCTCACTCACTCTCCCTCTCCCACTGCCTACTCTCACTCTCTCTCTCTTTCTCTCTCTCTCTCTCTCTCTCTCTCTCTCTCTCTCTCTCTCTCTCTCTCTCTCTCTCTCTGCTACACCCTACCCTCTCTCACATTTTCACACTCTCTCTCTTTCTCTCTTACACACATTTCCATCCCCCCTCTCTCTCTCCCTCTCCCACTCCCTCTCCCATTGCCTACTCTCTCTTCCATACCCTACTCTCTCTCAAGCTACTCTATTTTCCCCCTCTCCCATTCCCTACTCTCTCTCTTTCACACACATGCACTCCCATCCTCCTCTCTCTCGCTCTTCCTCTCCCACTCTGTCTCCCACCACCTACTCTCTCTCTCCCCCATCCCCTACTCTCAATCTCTCTCTCTCCCAACTTGTACTCTCTCTCACACTTCCTCTCTCTCCCATCCCCTACCTTCAATCTCTCTCCCCCATCCCGTACTCTCTCTCTCATACTTCCTCTCTCTTGCATCTTGTACTCTCTTTGCCACCCCTACTCTCTCACATTTCCTCTATCTCCCATCCTATACTCTCTCTGCAACCCCTACTCTTTCTCACTTCCTCTCTCCCCTCTCCCATCCCCTACTTTCTCTCTATCTCTCTCACACACACAAATAGCCATTCCCTCACCCCACCCCCCTAGCTCTCTCTTGGTTTTCGTTTGCAATTTAGGTCTTAATAGTGCGTACACACTATAGCGCGTGCGCACTACCTCGAATTCACTAGCATTTTAATAGCGTGTGCGCGCTATAGGGCTCACGCGCTATTCAAAGCTTTGCATTAAAACCAAGCCTAAGGCTTTGTTTTGCCTTGGAGATCCAACCCAAAGGTTTGGAATTTATAAATAGGTTTGAGACGTGTTTTCCAGCAAACATACAAAAAATGATTGATTTTTCTTGTGTGCTCCCCTTCAAGATTCCTCGTGGCTGGGTATCGATAAGATCAGGTTACATAATATTATAGGTCTCTATGTTAGCTATCTAACCATATAATTTATTTTTAATTTGAACTATTTTAAGTCTTTCATCTATAATTTCTTTTGAATGTATGTTCATTTTTTGTCAGAAACCACCATGTACTAATTGGGCTGTAGATTTTAGCTCATTCATCGAATTTTGTAACAACTTAGTTTTTTAGAAACTAGACTCCATTCTACACACTTTGAAAAAAAGAAGTTTTGATTTTAGATGAGTTTTCAATCATTTCTAGGGGGAGCACACAGATATTTCACATTTTTGGGATGGGTCTAATTTAAAAATTCATTAAAAAAAAATACACATTATAAAATTACCCGAAAAATCTAGGATAAACTACATAGTGTTAGGTAACTTTTGACCAGAGCGATTAAAGAATTTCAAAAAAAAAGTTAAAATTTTAGGGGGGCCACACTTTGTACTATGTTATGTTTTTTTGGAATAAACAATACCACTTTCTGTGGCCCCCTTTTTTGAGGACCTAAAACTAAACCATTTTGAAAAAAAATTAGTAGCTTAGAAACTAGATTCAAAGGACTACAACTTTTGTTTTTGTCATATCTTAAAATTTTATGCGTAACTATCTTCAAATTCTTGTTGAAGTCTAGAATTTGCTGATTTCAGGAAAAAGGTGTCCACTTATACCCCCCTTTTGGCACCACAACTTGGTGCACTTACCCAGACCATTAGACCAAATTCAACTAGTTGCTATGATTGTTGGATTTATGATTCTTCATATGGGTGGAAGTTTAAATAGTTGTTATCCACCAAATTTATTACAAATTCTATCATTACACTTGTTGGTTGTGCTTTATTTCATTCATGTGGTGCCAATGTTTGGATTCCTACATCTATATGATCAAATCTTTTCCAAACATAGTTCTTATTGTTTTAATGACTATTTATCGAGTAGTTTATCCCCTTTATGAAATTGTAAGCTAATGGAAACTAGAGCAACAGGGTATGATTCTTTGATTAGCTTGGAAAGTGAATTGAAAAAGTTGTCAGATACCTCACTCAAATTTTATGATTTAGGCAATCTACACAGAAGGCTTAACTCTCAACTAATTCACCCAATAACTCATAAATTGAAGGAAAGTGGATTATTTGAAGCTATTATATTCTCCATGGCTCTCAACCGATTCACCCAATAACCCAAAAATTGAAGGAAAGAGGATTAGTTGAAGCTATCAGATTATCCATGGTTGTGCAAGTACCAAAACTGGTCAAGTAATGTATCAAAAGATACAATCTAGAGACAAAGAAAATACTGCTACCTGATCAGTCCATTCTATTGTATATAAACAAAGCATTGATACAATTTTCATTTGGCATTCTAGTAAAAGAGGAATACTATGACAACAACTTCTCATCATCTACATCAATGTTCAATGGAAAGAAGACTCTAAGAAGAGAAGACATGCAGAGAAATTGGTTCTAGACACCTCATTCTAAAAAGAGTAAAATACCAAAGACTCTTTTTGGAACCAATTTAAAAGAGATATTATGGACATCTTGGCACTATTCTAAGATTGAAAGGAAGGGAGGAAATATTTTCTTTCATCAAACATCACTTCTTCTTGGTACATTTTATATGTGCTGACAAACTGTAGATTGATTGGGCTAAAATCATATGTGAAGAGCTTGCTTCTAGGCTAGGTTTAGCTAAGGCATCCAAGCAATTCTATATGTCTTCATACTTGATATATACCTTAGCTACACATCACCTTTGGACAAGTCTTCCTAGTATTGAATACTATGATGAAAATAGAAAGGTGTATGAGTTCTATCCCCACCTACAGCTGCAAAGGAGCTATGAAGAATATGTAAATTTTAATGATGTCTTTACAATGAGGTTGTGTCAGGAATTGCAAGGTTTCTCTAAGCACAGGTTTCCACCTGAGGCTATATCAGCTATAGGCCAATTAAGATGTTGTTTCATCCAATTCTTGTCTTTCTCCTACCTGAGGATTGGTGCATTTGATGGCTTCCCCAAAAGGCTTTCCAAGTATCCCAAGGAAAAAAAATTTCTTATTGAACTATGTAGACAAATACTTGTTGAGGTGAACACCTTGTGTTCCAATTTGAAGAAGATAGCAAAGAATTTCTTCCCAATAGTAGTAAGACTTTATTCATGTGTTTCTAGATTTGATGCCTAGAATCTAGTCAAAAGCTTTGAGAGTAAGATTAAACTGATTGATTATGAGGTAATAAGGCCTTAGTATGACCTAGAAAACTTTGTGAGAGATCATTAGAAGCTTGGATAAGCTCACATGCATGTCTCAAATATTGAATATTATTAGACTAAATGCTATGATGAATACCAAAGCAAGGAGAGATGTTGGTCCAAGATAACATTAAATAAAATTAAATTGTATAATGATACTATTGATGTTTCTAATCATGTATATGATGGCTCCTACATGCATCCCTCAACCTATGAGCAAGTCTAGAAGACTCCCATTGTGTTAACTCCACCTGAAGGTCCTCTTGTTGACACAATGGAAGTCTTGATGTGTGGAATCATCAAAAGTATGGACAAGTGGGTGGAATGGACTAGAATGAGGAAGAAAATAACTTGAAGTGCAAGTTCTACCGATGGAGTAGCTTTCTAAATAGCTGAATCAATTGTTGCTACATCCACAACTATTGGTACTTCAACATCAACTAGTCCAGCATAGTCTTTTGGTGGAGGACAAGAACAACCTTCTAAAAGGAATATCCAAATTACTCCAACTTGTGGAGGAGGATCTTTGCTAGACAAGGGAAATGTTAGGGATGATAAGAAGAACAAAGAATTGGCACAAAAGAAGTTAGTGACTAAGCCCTCCTCCCCTATGCAAGTCATCAACATGCATGGTGATAATAATCCCCTAGACAATCAAGAATAAGATGCATCTTAGCAAGGTGACACTCTAGCCCTCTCAGTCACCAAGGTAACTACTTTTTTGACTACCACCTAGAGAAAGGAGACACCCTAAGTGGCAAGGAAGCTCTTCAATCCTATAGCGCTATAGTTAGCAATCAATGTCCTTTCAACTGAGTCATGGTTAGAAGAGACTATTGATTAGAAGAAGCAAAGATATCAAGAAGCTACCCCATCGAAGGACCTCATTGTGCACGCAACTTCGGCTCAGCCAACATCAAAGAAGGAAAAGAGGTAGAAGACTGTAGCGGCTTTGGCTACTAATTCTTCTATTGGTCATATACTAGTAGAGATTACAAAACCTTAGGAGGGAAAGTTGCATGATCTAACTACAAGTAATTTCTATGGTCAACATATGGATATCAACAAATGAGAAGATCAAGGATAGACTAGAAGAACTAAGGGAAGATAAAGAGGTACTCAAAGCCTAAAATAAGGAATTGATGGAGTACATAAAGGTTGTACTTGGAAGCATCTCTACAAGAACATTTGACCCAAGTGCAGAGGAGAACAAGAATCTTTTACTAAAGCCATAGAAAGAGAAGCAATTCGATCAAATTGGTTGTGCCTAGATTGGTCAAATGAAGGCCCAAGGTCCCCCTCTCATTGATAACTTTAGGAACCTATTGCTGGATACCAAAAAATCAAGAGAAGCATTGTGCAATCATCAAACCTCAATACACAAACCATCAGTGGGTATGACATAGTAGTTAGCCTTATTGCAAGAGGTAATTGATATGAAAACTAAGGTTTCCATGACCCATGAGATTCTCAAAATAGGCCAAGAACCATTGCTTCATTGGAAGCAATCACTGGAATTCATAATTGAGCTCAATAAGGTTTGAAAATGAGCTAAAAAATGCACATGATTTAATGCAAAAAGTCATGGATAAAATATTTGAACATCTAAAGGTGTTCCATATAGAATCATATATCAACAATAATGGTTAACTGATAGACATTGAATGAATGAAAGCTAATTTTTTGGTATTTGTGTAAGAAGCTACTCATCTTTCAAGCTTCCAAATGTCAAAGATCTCAGAGCTATCAGTAGCAGATTCTATTTTGAGGCATGCATCGGAGAAGTTCCAATCAAAGATCTCTAGAGTTGAAGAATTGACAAAAATGCATGATATTATTGAATGATTCAAGATGATAACATTCTCATCGTAGGTTTGAAGGTTTCATTTAAGTATTGTATTGTGCTTGGAATGAAAAATGTTGGTAATGAAAACTATAAGATTATAAATAAACTAGGTTTTTTTTCCTTCTTTTCAATGATTGTAAGCTTTACTTTCCTCATTCACAATATTATCTCGATTCCTTTGTTCTCTACAAGTTAGTTCATGTGCATTTCATTGTTGTGTGAGAAGTCAGGGTTTTCATTAATGAAAGTGACTAAGTAGGAAGTAATCTAGGTATTATTAGATCTTAGTCACTTGGGAAATCCAGGTATTGTCAAGTTGATCATAGTTTCCCTTCTTATATAGTGTGCATTGGTAGATAGTTCAACGTTGTAGTTTCTTGCTTTCAAAGGATAAAATAGATTGCATAATAGATGTTGTATGAGCTTAAAAATGACTCATGCACCTTCATGTCTATGAAGGTTGTGAGTCATCATTTTAAAAAGGCCTAGATTGAGCTTAAAGTGGGAAGTCAATCTAGATATACCTCTCCTACTCTCTAGTTAAGATCATACCCCTCAAACCAATTAATCTACTAAAAAAATCATTACAAATCTTTGGACCTCAAAAGTATTGTACCTTTCAATTTACGGGTCTCTAATAGATTACTAAATTGACCCATTCTATTGTTAACCATTTTGTTTTCCACCATACTAGCATATTATAAGTCAAGGTATTAACCAAAATCCAAGGAAGACAAACTATTAACCAACAAAATACAAGATTGAGTAATTTTCTAAGAGAATATACCTAGTTAATCAAGCATATAGTCAAATTAGGGAGTCAAATGAATCAAATCCAATCCAAAAAATTCTTACAATCATACACTTAAATAATCTCATTATCAAACAGAAGCTATGAATAAATCATGAAGCACAAATAAATAATGTGCATAGAAAAATGAGAACACTTTATATAGAATGTAATCTCACTAAACATAGGGCAAAAATAGTAAACCAACTACTCACTTACTTGGTAAGACATGCTTGATTTAATGAACTTCCCACACAAGAGAAACATAAAAAATATGCCACCTTATTTTAATGATGAAATTCATCTTATTTCCTGTATACTCAACATAACTGAACTAGAGCCAAAACATTACAAAATGAAAAAACAACATAAACTTAGCACAAGTGAAACATGTACCTCCCCTCCATCTTTACATAAAGAAGATAGAGGAAACTTTTCAAAGTATCTAAAAGCGGCAACAAAGAGATAATTAGATCATGAAGAATGAATAAAAACAAAATTTAAATATTTATTACAATGCATTTTTTGTTGTAGAAACCAAAACTCTTAGAAACCAGGAGAATTTGGACGAAACATTTTGATTTTTATAAAAAAAACTAAATGAAATCTATTAAATAATGGGGGAAAACATAAATTGGAGACACAGTTAGAAATATAAAGCATGATAATTAGAAAGTTGGCAATTAGAGGTTAAGATCAGTATGAATAAATATATCAAAAAAATATAAAACGAGAAAAAAAAATAACTTGCCAAAATGATAGGTTGCTATTTTTCATTGATGGACAACCTTATTTTCATAGTATTCACCAAAATATTAGACACCTTATTAATTTGACCCCTTCTCCCTATTAGTTTGGTTGATTTTTCTTAGTATTAGTTGGTCACTTTTCTTATTTTATTTTTTTATATAACTCCTATCTTTTGAATTTCTTGTCCATTTATACAATGACAATAATTTTTATACATTTCTAAAATGGTGTGATATATTTTCATTGTGCCCTACTTTAATGAAAGATGGTCTTATTGTAGGCAATGTACTATTCATTCACTTCAACCAAGAACTCAATTAACTCAATGAAAATGTACCAATCACAAGTAATTATTTTTACTTAATTTATATATTTCTTAAGTTCTTTAATTTATTTATGATTTTTATATTATAAAAGTTAAATATCTTAAAGTTGACTGGCTCAATGCATTTTGTGTTATAGGAATCCTTTTTCGGAAGTTCTCCATATTTCATATTTTTTGACTAAAATTTTGATACATTAATTGTAATATATGCTAAGAGTTAAATAATATACTATAGTTATATTTGAAAATAATATATAATTAAAATTTCTTTATAAATGATATCTTTTTATTAAAATACATAACTATATTTCATAAAACTATATATACATATAGATAACAAATTACATATAATAATTAATTCTATAAATTTATAATATATAATGATAATTAAATAATATATTACTAATATATTTGAAAAATAATATAATATACAACTATTATACATTCTAAACTATTTCTTATATTCAACATATAATATATAAAATAGTAAAATATGACAATTTAAAATACTTAAATAATTAATATATAATATATATCTAGTACTATATTAACTCTTTTTATAAAAAAGTAAAAATATTATTATATACTATATATTTAGTACTATAATTATTACAATTTTTTATTTGTAAAAAAAAATTATTGATTATACTTGACAATATTCAATATTAAATTAAAATTTCTAATTATTATAAAAACTATTATGGTAAGTACATGCCACTATGTGGCACTTGTTGTATTTCCCTAGACAATATATTATTGCAATCACTTGTACATGATTAGTGATTAATTTTTGATGAAATTTCAATATTTTTTTTATTGTATTTGCGGTAGGCAATATATTATTACATTAAGTTCTCCACAATTAGTGTAATAATTTTATTCTTTTGCACCAATCAACAATAAGTATTTTCCACAAATTAGGCAAGAGCCTACAACACAATGGTAAATTGTGAGCGTCTTATCCAAGAGGTCTTGGGTTCAACTCTACACAAGCTTAATAAATAATATTAATTAATCACATCACATAATAATAATGAATCTTGGCTTTGGCCTCTTATCGATCGAAAAAAAAAAAAGTATTTTCCACAAATTGAATATTTATAAAGTTTTGATTTTAATTTATTAATTTTTATATTATAAAATCTATTTATCTAAAATTCTATTGGCCCTAACAATTTTGTGTTATAGGAGCCCTTTTCTTGAAATTCCTCCATATTCATTTTTTTTGGCTAAATTTTTGCTAACAAATATTAATATTAATATATTTTTTTGATGAAACTACAAAATATAATTTTATTGGAATAAAACTATATATTTATATAAATAAATCTATTAATAATATATCACAAATATATATAAATTTTTACAATATATTAAATCATATTATAATTTATGATATACATATATATATATATATATATATATATATATATATATATATATATATATATATATATATATATATATATATTCATTATTTATACATACTATAAATAACTATTGTTATTTAAGTTATATAAAATATATTACTATATAATCTATATAGAATATAATAATATAATTTTATATTTTGTAATACAATCTTATCATTAATATTTTAAAATATTTCATAGGAATATAAAAAAATTTCAATTGTCATGTAATCTCAAAAAATTGTTTTATGTCATAACCATTATAAAAATTATTCTTATTAGTATTTGTCAATCGCTAAGTACTATTGTGACACATTTTGAATTTTAGGCTTTAACTAGTGATTAAATTTTTAGGTGCAACACCCCACCAAGGGATCCAAAAGAATTAACCTAAAATTTTACTAAGTTTGCCAAAAAAAAAAAAAATTTAAACATGAAAGATAAACCATTTATATCAAACATATAGTAGCGGAAGTAATAACATACATACAACTAAAAAAATTCATAGCAAGTTACATTCCTTAAGGATCCCAAGACATTGAGTCACATTTGATCTAATTAATACTAAGTCTAACCACTACCAAATCCACATGAAAGAATAAATAGAAAGTCCAATGTCCATATTACACATTTGTTTTGAATGCCTCTTGGCAATTAAATTCAGAATGCTCAATCAACCACTATACATGACACATGGTACGAAAGGCTTAAAAGTATATACATGTGTGAGAATGAAGTACATCATCCTATTCTAATCCATGATACAAGTGCATAAATTAAATGAAACCAATAACATACATGATACATCATCATAGAAGATATAAACATCCATTGTAAAAGTTAGCCATGAATCATAAACACTACACATAATTATCTAAATGCACGATTCCTCCCAACCATAAATAGCATCATTAGACCATCATGAGCCCTAGCCATCCCTCTGCGCGTAACATCCCAAGCCACAAAAAAGATCATCGGTACTATCATAATAGGGATGTCACTCCTAAACATACTACAACATATGCATAAAGAAATCTAACATGCAAGAATAAAGCATAAGATGATCCTACAAAATAGATAACATCATCTATCACATGAAAATAATCAATATAGAGAAATGTACTAGTAAATAACATCCATCATAAAATCCATGAATAGAATGAAGATAAATGCCAACAAAGAATTCTCCAGCCATGGTGCCTTAGACGGATCTCAAATGGTAAAAGTGAAAAAGCACTACCACCCAACTGCATGGAACCTAAATGGCCCACTCCCACCATGCTAAGGAGATAGTCTCAAGTCCCAAATAGGATATCAAATCACATAACACAAATACTCTCTAAGTCTAGGAATCCTAAAAGTATACTAACTTAAAGGTTCCAACATAAAAGGGTCGACCCCTATACCCAGAGGCACACAAAGACATGTAGAAAACCTACTATGTAAGTGGGAAAGTGTCATCACATGAATCACGCTAGAGTTACCGTGGTAGTCTCTCAATAGACCCCAGCCCTCTAGTGATCCCTATGTGGCCACTAGTATCCTCTCATACTGACGAGGCATACTATGGAATGCAAGGTCGCAATCAAGCATTCTCTCTACTCCCATCTTAGGCCATACTAGAACTCAAGGCATGGGCGAGAACATATAATTATCTTATTAGGTTCATTTTAATCCCCATTTAGTGTAATGTTTTCACTTACTAATACAAATTACAATGAGTTACCCTGGCAGCCACTTAGGGCCCTGTCCCCCATTTCAAGCCACTTCTCGACACTGCAAGTAGATAACCTACCCTAGGCTCAATAAAAGCATAAATCCATAATCACATAAAATCACTCCAGTCCTAAACAAGCGACTAAAAAAATACCAAAAGATAATCCACAATAAGAACATCAAATCTCCATGAGCAACTAAAAACCATCCATTGATAATCATGACCACAACAGTTCTCTATTAGCAACTGAAGGTATCAATGATAATCACAATATTCATCGGTCCTCATTGAGCAACCGTATAGTATCTCAATATCCATATCAATGATAAATCACCATATCCATTGGTTCTCAATGAGCAACCAAAAAGGCATCTCAAAAAAAAAAAATTGATCGAAGACTCCAAAATGGCCGAGTCAAAATATGTCACAACATGACAACATCAAGAAATAAATCAACACTTCAATCTCATCATGGCGACTGGAAAATAATCCAAGGATAACTGATCAATGACTCAAAAATAGTTAAGCCAAGTGTCTCAAATACATACACCTCAGCTTCACACAAGAAGACTGGAAAGCAATAACAATCAATAAATACAAACATCTCATAGAGCATGCCATCACATTACCATGGTTGGGTTTTAAAATAATCGAGACCAAATAACATCAACATGCCATCACATTCACATAACTTCCAAGCCTCTGGTAGACATCCTAACTAGTCAACACTCTAGGACCACCCAAACCCAAACATGGATAGCATAAAGAACAAGATACAAACACATATTTTAGTTTGCTTTCACAATCACATGGTTAAGCCAAATATTAGGTTTCAATTTTTTTTTTCAAGTACATTTCAAGTGTATAAGATTCTTCATTTAATCTACAACTCAACCCTTTTATTTTTGAATAAAACATAGAATTATCCCTCCATTATTTTAAAAAAATTCTCTAAAATAATCATAAGATAATTATTTACTTATTTAAATCATTGAACTAGTTCTCATTGACTTTTAGATAAAATCATTCACATTATTCAAAACATTAGAATAATACTTATCAACTTTCAAATAATTAGTTTACAATTTCCTTTAAACACTTCAAGGACAATCATTTATTTAAAATAATTCTCATTAATTTTAAGTAAAATCAATCTCATTAATAATTCAATTATTTAATTCCACTTATCAATATCTCTTTTCTTTTAATTTACTCTTATTTAAAATCCCATTTACTTAAATTGACTAATAATTAATTACACTTCTTCTACTATTAACTGGTGCAGGAGCACCAAGGCCAAGGACAAAAGGCCTAGAGGAATTAGGGTCACTAAATATACCCTAGGGGGATCAAAGGATGAACATGAACTTGAAGGGTCATTTGATTGTAATAAGTCCACAATGGTCACTTAAAAATGTTTTGTTTATGTTTTAAGTGTTTTGATTGATCACTTTGTAAAAGGATCAATGATGTAGCCTTAATGGCATTTTGGGAGCTAGTGTACCTAGGGTTCGCTACTAGATTCTAAGGTAGATGAGTTATTTAAATACCTTCAAATGTCCAATTTATTTTAATATGGAAAGTAGAGCCATTATATGGTGTCAAATGCACTTGAAGTGCCTAAAAATGTAAATTGCCAAAAATTGGCAAAATGAAGCCTAGAAGGCTCGTAGAGGGTTTATGGGATTTAAGAGTGGTTTGAGGATTTTAAGTTGGCATAAAACTCTTGAAAATACTTTGGAATATTAATAAAATGCATAATGATGTGAGGCTATCAAAGTTGACAACCATGTTGTCAACTACACAACAAAACATTCAACTAAATGTAAACAGTCATAACTGACTGTCACCGGTTTAAGGAAGTTGCAACTGGTTTGAAATGTATTATTAGCATTTATGAGCATGATTTTTAGGAGGGGAGGAATGGTAGGGAGTTTTTATGGTGTCTTTGGTCGAAATGATGCAATGTAACAAAGTTTCATACAATACCAAATTAAATTCTCTGCAAAGTCTTAGCTTGTTGTCGTAAGCGCACAGTCTGCTTTTTGTATTGAAAAGACTTCTCATTTGGATAAAATCTTGAGTATAAATGTCTTCAATCTATTTTGTTTTAGTTTTTAATCCATTCCATGCTTTGATAGATTATTTTTGTGAAGTTTAAGCACAAAGAACTCCTAGTTATGGAAAATGGAGGAATGGTTGTCATTGAATAAAATAGTTCTAGTACGGGGGCCATATCTCCCTAATGAACTATTGGATCGAACCAAATTTGAAATATGTTGGAGAGGGCCAAGTTGTACCAAATCTGACTGGAGTGATTGAATAAATTTGGTCAAGGTAAAAAGTTATGAATGTCTAAGTTTGGGTCTATGTAAGGGACAGCAACAGGGCAATTTGTGATGAATTTCCTTCATAAATAAAATGTTTTCTTCGCAACCAAATAAAAATTAACATACATATCTAGATTCTAATTTCAAGATTTCAATTTTTTTCATGGAGTATATTTAGACATATATAACAAACATGATGAAGACAGGAAGAGAAAGAGTGCAAATGGAATATGCGAAAATCACGAGTGCACTTGGATACTAATGCTAATTTGCTATGCCTCAAAAGTCCATAGAAAAAATCCCTTCCTTCTCCAACATATGTCATTCCTCCAAGAATCAAACCAACCAAAACTCCCAAGTGACTAGAAGTGCTTGTAGAAGCATATGAGTGTGTAGAAGCATATGAGCTTCTTGAATGCATGTAAGCTTGTCCAAACACACTAGGAGAGCCTCTATATAAAGGCCTCTAAGATGCATCTAGAATGTGTCTAGAAAGAACTAGGAAATAAGCATGACAACTAAGCATGTAACTTCCACAACAAGAAGATAGACATGATGAGGTCTATAGAATGTTGTAGATAACATGTGCTTAAATAGTATGCTAACTCCTAAGTGTAGACAACACGGGCATAATTAGAGTGCAAACTCCTGTGTTGTCAACATGACAACTCCCAAGAGCTCACATATTCCTATGTGAATAGATATTAAAACAATGCATATTAATTTATTTAATATTCACTTTACTCTTTTTAAATTAATTTATTAATTTTAAATCTTATGCACTCACTAATCCACTTGTTTTATCTTAATATATTTTAATCACATGCACGCATCACGTGATCTAGAATCTTTTAATAATTTTAATATCTTTTCCACTCTTAAATTTATTTTTGAAACTTTAATTGATAAAATATTACTTAAATAATAATATTATTTAGCACTTATTAAAAATCACCTCTATAAATAATTATTGTCACGTTCCAAATTTAAACTTATAACTTTTATCTTCAAATTTAATTTTTTTTATTTAATTAAATATTTTAATTAGACTTAATTAGTAGAAAATACCCCAAAGACTCATAAAGTAAAATACAAAAAACCCATCATAGCAAAACACATACAAAATCAAACTAAGGGGTTAATATCACGAATTACATCATCTGACGCATTCGGAGGGTACTCAACTTAGATACTTGTCCTAATTTTCAATTAGAACAAATGGCTTAAAGGGTTGGGATTTGGACTTGAGAATTTATCTCCCCTCTCTTACCATTGAGATAATGCGATAGGGTACACTCATCCTGGCAATTCAGGGAAGTTGATACCCAATACCTGCAACGTGCATAAAATCCACACATGTACAAGCACAACATATATTGAGCTAAACAGGCAATGGAAGGAAGTGGTGCATCATGTAGATCCCGACTAACAGGTGACTACGACTCCCTTCCTTAACCACATCAGAAATGCCATACATAAAGAAAATAAACACGCACACCATACACATGCAAGTATGGGGTAAGTATCAATAAGAAAACACATATGATAATAAATCATCATCAATAATTGCAAACACTGTAATAATCATCATGCATACATGAAATATAAAGTACCAAGTAATCTCATCATATAATAAGCTGAATCTGAGACAATATCAGATAATCTCAAAATAATGTCACTAATAATCATCAACATAAAACTGTCCTAAAAGAGTTTGGCAACAATAGCAAAAATGCGAACTAGGGCAGGCACTACATTTGGTTTGTACAACTAGAATTAATTGATTTTAACTTTTGTTATCAAACAAATATGTTGCATAACATAGATGCAAGATTTTTAACTTTACAATTTTTAGAAAATCTTTTGCTAAGATTTGATTGGGTGAATTCATTTAGCTCTTATATCAGTCGAGTTAGTTGATTTTTATTCAAGTGAATGCAATTCATTTTTTAATATATTTTTAATGTAAGCAAGTTGGTTTATATTTTTATATTTTAATATTACATTTTTTATAATATAATATTTGTCATTCAATTAAAATACTTAAACAACTATTTCTTATATTATATAATCCTTTAAGAAATATTATTATTATAAAGATATTATAATTTACTTATAATATAATAGTATTACATGATATATATGCAATAAAATATATATCAATAATTATATTAATAAATAATATATAAATTATTATTATAATTAATATCACTATAGAAAAATATAAATATATAATATTTTTATTAATTAAAATTTTAATAAACTATAATAAATTTATTAAATTAAAACTATATTTATATAAAAACTAAAGGCAAGTACTAAGCCACTATGTGACACTTGCTTAGAATTCTAATTCAAGTTTAGTTAAAGTTAGGAAATTTAAATTCACATTATTACATTCTATAAATACAATATTTCACCCAACATTATTGTATTGGCCAAAGACAATATTCACTTTCTTCTATTAGTAATTAATTTTCACTAATTAGAAATAACTAATTTTTTGGTCTTATAACTTATTATAAACAAAAATATATATAATTTATAAGATTAAAACTAATCTCTTACCATCTATAAATTCTATTACTTCTATAATATTACTATAGATAAATGAAAATTAATAATTGCAACTAATTCTAAAATACTTTTTAAAATTTATTTCAGTTAACTAATCTATTTTGTTTTCAAAAGATAGACTATTATAATAAAATTTCTATATTTATTATTTAAATTTTTAATTAAAATTACTACAAAAATTATAACGGCAAATATAAGCCACTATGTGGCACTTGTTAATTTAATACTTTGATTTTTATTCAAATGTTTATATGTCAAATCTTAATTTCTAAACTCAAGAAAGATATTAAACTTTAATTTCATAGGCTCATATACTTTGGGTCATAAGGAGAAGATTTGAAGGAACCATTACCCGATATTTAAGGATTCAAATATATATAAAAGATGAAACCTATAAAATAATTAAAATTTATTTTTGATTATAAATATTTTATATTAAAAAATATTATTCTTCAAATAGTTAAAGATGTATGTAATTTAAATAATAATTTAAATTAAATAAAGTAAATAGTAACATTATCTCTATATAAATTAATTTTTTATTACATATTTTTTATATTATAAACTATTTTTCTTCATGATAATTTTTTAATCTTAATCAACTATTGATTAAATTATATCAAATAGCGTCATTACAATTTACTATTCTCTATTAAATTTTTAATCTTAGAATAGTATAAATTATGGAAACTCGTTATTCTCTAACTATTAATTTTTAAAACTTAAACTATTACAACTTATGACAAATATATATATATACACATATATAAATGATTTATTATTATAAAATAAGTAAATTAAAATCTGAATTTTTTATTTTTTACATTATTATTTATGCATAAATTATATAGTTAAACTCTTACTATTGCTTAATTCTTCCTTCATTTCTACACTATGCTTTTATTATTTGCTATGTTTCTACACTATATTTTCATATTTTTTAATATTAAATATTAGAATTGTTATGACAAATAGTGGCCACTATGTAGCACTTGTTTGTTATGATATTATAAGATTTTACTATGTTATATTAATTGTAAGAGATTTTCATTATATTTTTAATATTTGGAGAATGAGCTATTAATATACATATCTTATGTGTTATTATATTTTACTTGTATTAATTATTATTTATTAATCATTAATCAACTAATCATTTATCATTTATAATTAGTATTTATTTATGTTATTTATTTATTATTTACTTGAGTCATGTATTTATGTTATCTTCAATCTTTTCATTTTATTATTTTGATTTCATTTTAAGTGGGACATTACAAATTTATATGATTTATGGGGTTAAATAAATGCGGTAACTTATAGTGAATTTATTTACATTTCATAAATATAGGAATTAATGTATAATATGAGATATTGAAGAATTTATATCTACTTATTACTTAAATTGACTGAAGAATATTAAAACACCTTAGGGGCATTATGGTTTACTTATGTTTATGGAATCATTGAGTAGACTTTTTTAATTGAATACTTAGTTTCATTTCTTTGGTGGCCCTTGTGTCTAATTTTCCTTCTAACCACAAGACCCCTCTCATGGTCACCGAAAGCTTTTTTTTTCCATGAGTGAGTCTTGAAGTGTTATAATATGTTCATTCATGTGTTCTATATGTACTAATGGTAAACAAATGGATTCTTATATGATGTTTTCACTATTTGTGGTATTTTCTTCCAACTATTGAAGTTGTAGTAAGTTTTTATATTCCAAATCATGTTATGAGTATTTTGGATGAAAATGGTGAGTTTTGGGGTAATTCTAAGACTGTGTTATCTTGATAGGGTCTTTTTTTTATTTAAGCCTTCTATGTTGATGAACTGTAGAGTAGGGTTAGGTGTTCTAGGTGAGTGGCTCACAATAGGTTCTAGGACCCATAAGTGATGCCTTAGTGGATCATATGTAGTAAAGGTCAAAACTTAGAGGATTTTGGCTCTACATATGATTTTGTAACAAAGTGGAAACATTAATTAATGAATGGATATGAGGGATTTGGGATTCACACATTAATCAAGACAAGTGATTCTTCGGGAAACACTTGTCTTGTTGGAGTACTGGGACTACATGACATCCTGTAGAAGGCCTCAAATGTGGAAGTGTCATGATTTCATGAGGTTGATCCAAACACTAAAGAAAGTATGATGACAGTCACCTAGATGCATCCTAAGCCCTTATTCTAAATTTTTTACCTCTAGAGGTCCATGTGAATATTTTTTCTTATTTGTTGAATGTTGGGTGGGTGTACTTTAGAATGCCTTAGAATTGTATGTAGATCATGATATCATCTCCTAGTTTAGGGGAGTGGACCATTAGTGGATCATGTGGTTGGGAGATAAACCTTTCTGAGGTTCTAGATGGGTTGTAAGTCAAACCTAGATAAAGATGATGATCTCCTTTTGCTACTTCAAATTTGGTGTCAAAGCAATGTAAATTTAAGAAAAAAAATGTAAACCATTGTATATGTAAAATTTAAGAAAAATTGATGTAATTCAAGAGGGTAGCTTTAGTAGGATGGAAGGGGAAATTCATATTATATACATGTATATGATTTGTAAATTATTTCTTTATTATGATAAGTAGTTTGATGGGGGAAAAAAAGAATATCATTTGTTATCTGCCTAATGTTTAAAAGGATGTTGTATTTGATAATGAAGTTAGAATTACATTTGACATAAAAAGTAATTTTCTATGATTTTCATTTTGGAAAGAAAAAGATGTTTTTATTTAAGTGAAATTTTTTCTTTATAAGTAATTTCCATTTGAAAGAGATAAATGTGATAAGGGATTGATAAGATAGTTTTCATTAATATAAATAGTTAGATCAATGAATTTTGTCATTGGAATACAAAGAATGTCATTAGGGAATTCATTAGGGCTAGTCATCATCTTGAAAATAATGTGTACTAGATGTTTCAAAAAAAAATATCAATAAAACTTAGTAACTTTTAGACTTGTCCTTGTATGTTTCCTAGTAGGGCATGACATACATAGCTTACAAGTTGGGTAGGCCAACCAATGACACGTTATGACACATAGTGATTACAAGTTGAGTTTGGTAGCCAATGACACATTTGGTATTCTCTTGCCTTGGAACTTCAATCATAGGTAGAAAAATATTTGCATAGTTTTTGGTTTGAGTACTTTTGTTAGTATATGCAATGCAATAATGACTTTTGAAGGGCCAAGATCTTGTTATGGTGTTTTTTTGGTGATGGATGTTTTTTTTGGTGGATTATTATTTTGGTTATCTTGATGAGGTGTTGTGTATTTATGTTGATCTAGGTCTTTCTATTTTTTTTAGTTCCTACTAAGGCAGGAAACTATTGCCAAGGCTCCTAGTTAAATCGTTATTAATCCTATTTTTCTCAACCAATCAAATTGGAAAATTCCTTTTTTCTCTTTCTATATTTCTAAAATTTTTAAAGTTAAAATTGAAAATTATGTACTCACAATATTGATATCAAGTATTTTGGAGCCTCTGATTGGCCTTGTAGAGGGTGGTTAGACCCCATCTCAAGAGAAGGCAGATCCTTTGAAGATCTATTCCATCAGTTGCAAGGAAACTTATATGATTTTTGATGACTATATACTAACAACATCCTATTGCTAGCTTTCTCTACCACTATCTCTAATGTGCTAAGAACTTAAGATTTCTTTGCATGCTACTATAACATGGATGTTTCTAGGTAGTGTACTTGTCTTAGGTTCTAATGGCTTGTTCATATACCCCTCTTCTAGCATTCAAATAATACAATTTTTCTTATTAGCCTTATATTTTTGCATGTTTTATATTCTACAATTTTGATTATATCCACTTCCTAATTGCATATTCTAACATGGTGGAATAGACAAAGCTCTACCTTTCTCTATGAGGTTGTGGTTTGGGGCTCTTTTGTGGTTTCATTATCTTTGGCGCTTCCTTCAAGATTCTCTTTCCCTTACTAGGATGGAGATAGTTTCTCTACTTCTATCCTTAGGTGCATAAATTTGAGGCCACTAGGGTCTTTGGGTTGTATGAATTCCTAGTGTTAGTCCTTTTAATTGAGTCCAAGGATGCAAGGAGTATATAGACTCTTAGTATTTGATCCTTTTTGGTCAATGGTCTTGGTTACAGATCTTCTGAATAAATGGCAATATAGATTTTGTGATGTCTCTAGTTGTGAGCTCTTGGTTGTGAGTCTCCTTGTAGCTCATCCTTGGATGCATGTTCATTTTGGGAGTCTATAGGGATAGATGCATAAGGGGACATCTTCTTGTGTCAAAAGTATGTTCTTGTTGGGGATTATTGTCAAAGGAAAAAAGATGTAAGAGTTCTCCTGTGGTCTAGATGAAGTAGAAGGTTTATGATGTGTTGGGAACTATAACTCTATTCAAACTAAAAAATGGTGTTTGAAGGTGCTAATGATAGCTCTGAGGTTACTTTATGGAGATGGATAAATTTGAAGGGGGGGCTTGTTTCTAGCTTCCCTTGCGGATTTGATGTGGGTATTTAAAGGTAAAATTTCTATTTAGTAGAAGATTTAACATATCTGGGATCTTAGTTTGGTTTTTACTTGATTTGATTCCTTGTAGTTTTGAGCCTTCTACTTGCTACATTGCATTTGATGCCTTGATTTCACTAACTATTTTTTGAAACTTTTAAATTTTTATGACAACGCTTTCTTTGAATCAACTACAATTCCATTTTAATTAAGATGTAGCTTATAGTAATGAAGTCTCATGGAAGCCATGTAAATTTTATTATTGGTCTCTTCAAAGTGAGGCCTAATTTCTATCCTTACCTTTGTGTAAATTTTTGTTTCTTCATTCAATGGGTAAATTTCATTAGGGCATAATTTATCCAAATTAAGAAAAATAAGAGAGTTAATACAAGTACATAGTGATAACATATTTATGGATTCCTTTACATGACTATATGTTTCATCATAATGTTTATTTTTTGGAGAAATGTATATTTCGAAACACTTCACATAGTCCAATTGTTCAAATAATTCGCAAAACAATGACACTTATTTTTAAATTTTTGCATAAATTTGATCATATTAGTGTGGGGATGAATTCTTGGAAGCGTCTATGCAACAGACTAAATTCTATTTTTATATATTTAATAATTAATTTCAAAATTAATTTACAATGCTTTTTTATATTTTTTAATATAAAAAGACAATAATAGCAATTGGGTCGGCTAGTTGGCCAAAAGCTGAATTCTTAGGCCAATTATTGTAGTTTGGAGTTTATTGTTACCCACCCAAATTTCCTTATGTACCTACACTAAAGCATTTTTAAACCAAAAGCAAGCTCTGCAGTGCAAATTTCTAGAGGATATGTTCCTATTGTCATTTCCTCTGGTACTCAAATTACATTCATAAATCTTAATAGTATACATCATGTCATCTCTAACTTGTGCTTGTTATTTATATGATGTCCATTAATTTATAGGCTACATAGTGTAGCGTGTTATGCATGTCCCTATGATGGTATTTTATAATAAGAATACTTCCTAACATGTTCTATTAAATATGTTTGTTTCTATGCAGCATAGAATTGAGCCTAGATTACTCTCTTACAAGTTCAAGGACTAACACTATGCGCCTCTTACTATAGTATTGGGTCAAATGTACTCATTTTCAATGTTTCATAATAACACTTATCAAAATTTTGAGACTTTTATGCATCAATTTTTTGAGGATTCAAGAGAAGGCTTTGGGGTGCACATAAGCAGGGACATGCATTAGTATTTTGATGGCTACTACAATAATATGTGGCATTCATTTTCAACCTATTTATCATAGTTCATACTCTTGTGTTGGGATTTTGATCCCTTCAATAAGATTGTATGAAGTATCCTCTAAGTTATGTGCCATGTTAGTGTAGTACAAATATTTTCAAGAGATTCTTGTACTCATGTTATGTTTTTTTATTTTTGATGACTTGAGGGTTAGATGTTATACCCTAATTTTAGTATCATAGATGTTAAACTATTGTGTTGTTTAGTTTATCATATTTGCATGATGATGCCATTTTGAGATGACAGTATGGTCGGTGATGATATCTAGTTATCTGGTATTTGGACATATCTCTGATTGTGTTATGTGATGGACTTAATGCTATGGTTATTTACTTCATTCTTGTTTCATTATGCTTTATGCAAACATGAGTGATGTAAATGGATTATTTTAGTATAATTGAATAAATGGTTAAATTAGGGGATTTAATGTGTTTATTGCTTTGGCTATGTTATTATATGCAATTGCAGTTGATCATGTGTTTTAGTGTGTAGGATTTATATCCCTGATAGTGGCACATGGAATTAGTGATTCAATTATTCATATTTGCCAATGTCATCCCTATATGGTCAACGCATCCTTATTTAATTATTTAAATTAAATTCTTCAGTGATTATTAAATCCAAACTCATTTGCATTATGTGACTATACTTGTGAACGTGTCTGTGCATTTAGAGATTTGCATTGTCATGAAAGTTGTTAAGGAATTTTTGTGATTTTTGGTTTTTGAGATTTATGTTAATTATTTTTAATTTTAGGTAGATTTTCCATAGATAAATTCCAATTACTTGGAATAGCCTATTTTTGTTTGCATCGATTCAAGATTTAACTAGGTTGGCTAGTTATTTACCCTAATTGACTATTCACTCAAAAAGAGAGTAAATATTGAAAGAGGAAATTAATTCCACACTTCTCACTTTTGGAAATTGAGAATTTGAGAGCTTTTTCCAAAATCCTCTTATGGAGGATTACATTTCTATTTTTGTGAGAGTTGTATGCATGGGATCTTTGTGAGGTCAATATTGTTGGATCCGGCTTGGGGAGACCTTGTTGTGTTATGATTTGTGGAAGTTGTTGTAGGTAATTTATTTTATTGTGTCATTTCCTATTTTAGCCCCTTTTGCTGTCAAGTAGGGCTCTCGCATTTTCATGTTTCAACTCAGTTTCTAGTTATGTTTCTGGTAACTATTTTTTAGGAGGCTGAGAACTAGTGTTTCCCTCCATTTCTGTTTGCTAGTTCTACCTGATTGGTTGGGTATGAGCATTTTCCCTATTTTTGGGATGAGGGTTTGGGATTTCACACTATTATGCTGATCATTTTTGCATAAGGTGTTTGAACCAAAATTTTATTGGATTTTCATGGCTTTTGTTCCCTAAAACCAAATGAATTTTATTTTTGAAGTTTTCCAATTTTGGGTTTATTACCTCATTTTGTGTGCCACCCTATTTTCTTGGATTTTCTTGGCATGATATTAGTCATGGACCTAGATCATCCATTGGGATGTCAGTTAGATCATTGTTGCACTTTTATGTTACATTGGGATGTGTGTCACATATGTTCTCCTAAGTTATTGTGGTTGAGTATTTTATTGCTTGTGTTCTCATCCAGCCCTTGTATTTTGATATTCATGATAGTGGTGCACCCACTCGTGAGCACATTTTCATGCATTTATTAGGTGACTTACAAGGCCCATACTCCTAGTGGTAATGCGGTTAAGTTATATCTTTGGGGTTGGGTTGGGAATATGCATTCCTACGGGCGCTCATCATTGGATGAGTATGGGTAGGGTAGGGTAGCTTCATGTAGGGGCTTCTCTCGCATCCCTAGTGACCTTGCCCAAATTAATAGATAGAAGGCTTAATTAAGTGATAACTAAATAAAATATTGGGTGGTAATAAACTTAAGATAATAAAATGTGTGAGCATTCGATTAAGTTTAAGGGACTAGTACATTTGGGGGTAATTTTTGATGTTAATTTTTTGGTAGCATGCCAATTTGGCTTGTCAATGTCATTTTAAAAATAAAAAAATTGATCCCAATAACATCATAATTTTAATGACAGTTAAGATTGGTGTTAAAATTTTGATGTTTTTGAGAATACAAACAAAAAAAAAGTGAAACTTCATTTCATATCATGCAGCAAAGTGTAGGTGAGAGGCTTCAAGCATGACCAATTAAGGGATTTTTAGGGCCATGAAAGTAAGCTTGATTGATTCATTTACATTATCCACATCCTCTTTTGTTTGGAACTTGCTTTCAAGGTAAGGTTTCATCCTCTTCTATTTTCTTTTTTAATTTCAACTTAAAGGTTGATGGTATTTTTCATTTTCATTGTAAGGGTTCAAGGTAATTTTTGTTTGCAACTTTCTTAATATCAAGGTAAGGATTCAAGGTAATTTTTACTTTGGCCATTGATTATGGCAATTCAAACATTGTTCATATTGACCAATTTTGAATAGATTGACTAATTAATCTAAATGTATAACACTAGAAAAAAATTGGGAGACTTGCTGACATTAAACTATTTCTCTTCCTTAATCCCCTAGTGAGAGTGTTAGTGAGGTATCTTCCATGGAGGCATTGATACCTTGGTAATGGATAGAGCCTATTAGAATCATCAAGTTTGAGGTGATATCTATCAAGATATTACAAGGATTCAATGTCTCGCTAGTTGACTTGACTTAGCTCATGATTCTATTCCAAAATATTCTTCTTCAGCAAAATAAATGTTCTATTTATCATACATGATTTTAAGTTTTAGAAAGACATTTTTTATCAATATTATTTCCATCTTTAACTAAATGCAATTTTCCATAGCATAATTTTTACCTTTCTAAAGATTGGACAAACTCCTAGATTTAGGATTTACCACAATTTTTTTATTAAGGTAAGCAAGGATTTTAAAAGGACCCAAACCCTTGAACAAAGCAATGGGAAAAAAGAATTTGACCCTCAATTGGATTCTATAAAGACCTAGTCGTCTAAGAATTTTAAGTATTTACTTAACCAAAAAAGTGTCCTTGATGTTATAAAATGATGATAAAATGGGTTTGTGCCTTCATGTTATTCATGATAAACCTAGGATACAAGACCTCAGAAATGTTTGAAATACACTTGATATTGGTTTTGTAGGTGCAATTGGACTTTGACATCTTACACCTTTTAATATTCAGTTGTGACTTTCTTTTGCATCTTCATTATATCCGAAAGTTTTAATTGATTAAACCTATTAGATTATAGAGATTGGTTCTAATTTGGATTCTTCCTTAGCTATGCATTGAACCATAGAAGTAATATCATCCTCTTTATCCTTTGCATGTCTATCATTGCTTCATTTCCAACATTGTCTTAGTCTATCTCCATTCTTTTCTTTGTTTCAATTTGGTTATTGTGTTTCCATCTTCCATTAATGAGTGCTCTTCATGATAAATATTTGTATTGAGAATCACAGAGATGGATTTTTTTTGGATAATGATTTATTCAGAATCTTCAAGGATGTTTCCTATTTAGGAATTTGTAATGGATGTTGGAAAGAAAATTGTGTTGTTATGGGTTTTGACGTTCATGTGACCATTATTTGAAACAACTTCTAGCCCAAATGTGATCTTTAGTCAAAATTTTCCATTGAATCATATGCAAAGTGGCGAATGTATCTTCCCACTCATTGTGGAAGATCAATAGTCTCTTCCCAAGTTTCTCATATACAAGTTGTATTTCCAACATCGGGCATTAATCCCTACAGCTAACCTTTTTTTTTGAAGAAAAACTTACAATATGCTACACATAACCTTGATTATTATAGGCTATGGAACTTGTCTACACATTGGAACCATGAACTTTCGATTTACAATTCAAGTGTAAACATCAAAATCATGATTTCTAAAATGAAAATTCTATAGAAATACTTGACAGACAACTTTGAAAAACAAAAATTCAATAGAAAAAGTCAATGAAATTTCTTCAATATCCTACTAAGGAGCAAGTAACCTGCAAATATTATTGTTGTACTTCTTTGATACCTATGACAATTTGTATTTCTAACATCAGGCATAAATCCCTACAACCAACCATTTTTTTTTAAGAAAATCCTTACAATATGCTATACATAACCTTGATTATTATAGGCTATGGAACCTATCTGCACATTGGAACCATGAAATTTCAATTTATAATTCAAGCATCATAATCATGATTTCCATAATGAAAATTCTATAGAAATGCTTGAAAAAAAACTTTGAAAAACAAAAATTCAATAGAAAAAAGCCAATGAAATTTCTTCAAAAGCCTATTAAGGAGAAAGTAACATGTACATACTATTATTGTACTTGTTTGATACCTATGACAAAAAATACATACTACAATAAACTTAATGCTACATTAGAAATAGCATTGTAGATAACAAGATCAAAATCATTTACAGTTTTACTCTCACATATATGATAAGGTGCACACAAGATTTGCAATAATTTCTACACCAAAAAAAAATTCAACAAGTAGTACATGGTAATGTGTATGTCTACATGTCCCCTACAATCAAATCATCAAATGAGATATTCTTGCATCTTAAGAAACAAAATAGAACTTTTTTTTATCACATATGATAGTATGTGGCACTCACAATAGGCATCAGCAAGAGTAAATATTTTATATATGTATATATGTATATGTTATGGTGGGATGAAGACCGAATCAACAACAGTAAGGATTTTCCCACCAAAAGGATTGTTATTTCATTTCAAATTCATAGAGTACTATTCCAACCCCAGACTAGGTTGAAGATAATCAATTTATAGGTCACAACTCTTGACCTTACAACTTCATCAATCCATGTTTGATCAAAATAATGATCTGACTATTACACTTCCAGATTGCAAGAAAAATTGCAAAAAGTTGCATGACAACTTTTATTGCATTTTTTGCAATTTTTACAACTTTACCACAAACTTCAAATAAAAGACTCCACATGCCTTCAAAACTATACCACAATATGCAAAAATATTATAAAACATAAAAATGGAGATTTTTGGTCAACTCATAATGTTTGACCAATTGTTGACCAACCTTTGACTTGCCTATAACCTTATTACAACATGTAAACAACTTGCCTAAATGCATGTTTGAGATTGTCTAAGCTATCTTGTGTCAACTTGCATGCTTATTGATCACCTTCTATACTATTCTACATGGTGTTTGACCACCTCATTTAGGACCTAGGGTCCCTACACCAAGATCTTAGATTTTGTTGTTGTGCCCTTTTGATCGATGTGTATGTATGTATGTATGTATGTACATATATATACATGTGTGTATATATATGTATGTATGTATGTATGTATGTATGTACAAATATATACATGTGTATATGTATATTTATGTATGTATGTATGTATATAAATAATAAAAGTCACTCAATAGGTAGCATGGCCACAAGCTTTTAAACATAATTATATAAGGAATGAGTTAGAATGTATACAAGTAAATTGGTCTAGTTGTTGATTAGCTGGGTTGATTACAAGTTCCTGTAGAACTATCATCAAATTAGGTACAATAAAATGAACAAACAATTGTTCCAAACTAGCATTAACTTGACTTGTCTATTTAGACCCATTTATTATTGTCACAAGCTTTAAAACATAACTATATAAGGAGTGAGTTAGGACATATATAGGTTAACCTTACATTAACTATAACCTACAACACAAAGGTTACACTAGGGTATTATAGGATTGTAACTATAGAAAATTGCTTGATTCACCCTAGTGGGTGTATGATGGTGAAGAGTTGTATTAGGTGAGTAAATCTCACTAGTGGTTATAGGAATATGGCTATATCAAAATAATTAGAAACCATAATTACATATTCATTAGAGTGAGTAGTTCAAGGGTCATGATCCCTTATATACAAGTACATAGGTAGCCTAGTAGGCAGAGTATGCCTCTAGTGTGCAAATACCTTGGACATAGTTAGGTAGCATGGATCATCACAATGTAGTATGCACTTACTCTCACCTTACCTCATGGATGTAATAGTTTAAAAGCTTTCTACCAAGTTGAATGAAGTCTAGAATCAATGCTAATGTTATATTGTTCAAAATCAATGCCAATATTTATATTATATATTTTATTTTATTTGTTTAGATGCCAAGGTAAAAGTACAAAATTATGTCACCTTTTAGGCTGACTTATCAAAGCGACTTAATTTGGGTATTTCTATCTAAAAATTATTATTTTTCAAATATATAATTTAGATAAATTTATTCTATCTAATTTATATATGGTCTCACACTATTCCAATTGTAAATGTCTATCAAATGCATGTTTTATACTAGTTTGTATTGAATTACTAAAGAAACAAATTTATTTCATAAAATAAATGTTTTAATAACTCGTACTATTTTTTTATGATTTTTTTTTGGTATCATATAAACACCATTTTATAGAGATTAAAGTCAAGAATATTCTCATATAAATTTTATAGTTTTTAATTAGATATAGTACATTGTAATTAAAAAATTCTACATTATGTATTTTAACACTCCAGAAGATGTCGATTTTGAGAAAGAAAAAATATTAAATAATTTTTTAAAAATTAAAAATCATATGACATTCTAGAGGAGAGAATCCTCTTCTAGAATGTATAAATTTTCTTTTGGTTAGAATAGAATTGTTTTGAAAAATATGGTGGGGGATGAAAACTATCGATTTCAAGTGAGTTGAAATTTCTTTTGTTATAAAAGATAAAATATAGGTCTAAATTCAATTTTTATTTTTGATTGTCTAGCTATATATGTTATCCACAACATAATCTAAGATCAAAGGGAAATAAGTTTATTTCCATATAGTTTTGTGGCAGGAACTAGACCCCTAATTTTTAACATTTTTTAGCAACTAAAAATTTGACTTTAATAATTAGGAAAATATATCAATTCTTATTCCAAATAATTATTAAACATTATAATCCTAAAATTCATTTGTTTCTACATATTTAATTAGTTTACTTCATTTCTAAATTCTAAATAGTACTACAAGTTCTATGTCATTTAATTTGAACAGATATACTTTTGTTAGCCTTGTCCTTTGTAAAAGGGTGTGACACGAGTTTGTTCTTTTACTTGCCATCTATACTAAAGAGATAGTAATATTAATTATTTTATTATTATCGATTATATGTACTACATACTACTAATTCTTGTATGTTTATGTTTTTTATAATTTTATAGCTCGAATATTTGCTTCTAAAGAAAGTTCATGCCTAACAATATGGACCCAAAACAAAATATAACGACAATTGCTAGATTGTGGTCTTAGTTCAAAAGAAATGGTGATGGAAAATGTTATTTTCCTTGAAAAAAATGCAAGTTCTTAAAGAATCAAAGAATTCTAATCACAACAACTAAGAGACATTATAGGCAACATGACCACATTGAAGGGGGAAAGGATTTTTGTCCTTTAGTGAATGTGAATTTGGAACTGGTGGAACATGAAGTTGTGAATATCGCAGTAGAAGGTAATGCTCCCATGGAAGAATATGATCATTAGGCAAAGAACACAATTGAATATTTCGGTATTGGTGTAGCTAATAATGTGTTAGAGAATAGGATTGAAGATGTTACTGGTGCAACTGATGAAGATGATGAAGACAATGATAGTCATGCATCTAATGATGATGATGAAGAGAACCTTTATATACTTGTAATTGAAAAGGCATACTAGCCCTTGTACCAAGGCTCCCAAAAAAAACTTCTCTTCACTATATTATTGTTGGTATAAACTTCAAGGTTGTAAATGGTATATCAAATGTAGAAATCTCACGTATGCTAAGGTATAGTATCATTTTTGTCATCTTCTATGTTAGCATACCATTAATGTTCTCTATATTAATATCAATATTTTTCCATAGGTTGATAGGTGAGTGTTTGTTACCACCATCAAACATTCTACCTCACTCTTACTAAGAATTATCAACCATTCTGAAAGATATTGGAATGGAGTATCAAACAATACATGAATGTCCCAATGATCATATTATATATCATAAACAAAATGAATTTACAATAGAATGCCTTGATTGTCACATTAGTAGATATTGATCAGATCAAATAATAAAAAAGGTGCCTCACAAGGTTCTTTGGTACATTCTCATTATTCCACGTTAGCAATGATTATTCAAGTGTACTAGCTTGCCACAATTTATGGATTACCATGCACGCAATATAAGTCAAGATGACATTATGTAAATGCTTATAGATGGTTATACATTTAAGGATGTAAAAGGTAGGTGGCTAGTATTTAAACAAGAACCTCCTAATTTGAAGCTTTTATTAGTAGAAAATAGTGTCAATCCATTTGGGGAGATGAGATATGTTTACTTGGTCTGGCTTATTTTTGTTATTAACAATAACATTCCTCCTTGGATGTCCATAAAGAGGGAGCACATAATGTTGAAAATGATTATACTAGGTATTTTTCCATTTAATATTCATCTAAATTAATTTATAAACATAGTATTGAAATGGTCGTAATAATTATATTTTGTTTATGTTCATTCAACTAGGTAAGTACCAAGTGAAAGTGATGAGTTGTTGGAGTTATGGAATGGGGTCACTATGTACAACTTCTCTAGACCAATTGGATTAGCCATGTTGATTATGGATTTATATAACTAATATTTTTCAAAGTTTACATATATAGGTTGCAGGACACATCGAAGGCAAAACAAGCTAGGAAAGAGAAGGTTGGTCAACACCATCTTGGCTCTGGTGGATATATGAAAATTCACCCATGCCTTGTAAGTAGGAGTAAATGAAATTTCATATCAATTTTTTTATATAAAATTACAAATAAACATTACATTAATTATTAATGATATTATGAAAAAAAATTAGGGCATTGAATTTAATCTAGCACTCATAGAAGAGGACAAACAAATTGGCTTCAAGCAAGGCTATAAAGTAGTGGTTTCCCACAACCACACAAATTTTAGTGGCCAAGCAGGCATAGAAGATTCTTGTGCAATAGTTAATACATGGGTAAATAGGATAGATGAATAATAGTAGTACTTGAGAACTTCATGATAAATAATCTATTTGATGTTAATTTCAAATAATAATAACAATGTGTGCAAGACATTTCACTACAACCTACTACTCTTGACATAGATCTTACTCATCATGACGAAGTCATAGATCCTACACATGATGAAGACCTCAATGTGCATCACAATGATACATGAACATATTCAATTTCTATCTCAAATTAATCATGTAATTATTAATAAAATTTAACATCTTAAATTGCAATTGTTGTAGCCTTTATGTGATATTTTTTGAGTATGCACAGTGTGATGTTAGTGTTGAGCATGTTGAGGTTGGTGTTGAATAGAATGTGATAGTAGATGATGTGGAACTATCAAGTAAAGAAAAATCCCTATTATGTTCTTTAGATTAATGAAATACTTATAACATTAAAAAAAAAGTTTAGAATTAAACCCATTTATTTCTTATTGCAGGGACGCATCAACCTTGTCCTCGATGAAAGAAGAGGAAGCCTCATGTCATAAGATCAAAACCACAAGATCCACAAGATGCTGAAGATAACTTCAGGATGTGCCTATTAGCTTTTATCTTCAAAAAAAGAAAAAAGAAAAGAAGAAATGAATGTTAAAAATCTTGTTTTCAATGATGAATGTGTTGATGGATATTTATGAATGTTTCTTATTAATCAATTTTTTTGATGATGAATGTTTCTTATTAATGGATTTTTATGGTGATGAATATTGCTTATTAATGGATTTTTATGAATGTTGCTTATTGATGATGAATGTTGATGGATTTTTATGAATGTTGATGAATTTTATGTCATGTTATTGATTATTGTTATGTGATTATAATGATTGACATGTTCACAAATTATTGATAAATTTTTATAGGTATTAATGAATTATATGTTGTGTTAATGAATATTATGTGAATATAATGATTAATGTGTTCACAAATTATTGATGAATGTTTATATGTATTAATTAATTGTATATCATGTTAATGTATGTTATGTGATTATAATGATTCAATGATATACTTCTAAAATGAATGAATGAATGAAATATTTACTTAGTTGTTAATGGGGAATTTAGAGTGATTACAGTGGAGGGGAGAGACCAAATGATCTTTCACCTTCACGTGGTTGACCTTGTTAAGTAGAGAATATGAAGGTATTCTCAAAACCAAGTCAAGCTCAAACCAAACTCATTAAAAGCATTTTAGTTGCAACTTATTTTTGTATCATGTCATTATTGACTCTCGCATGCATTATTGTCATTATTATAGATCATGGGGATGCTTGAACTTTGAAGTCTCCAACATGGTACTTACTTTTAGTGGGTGAACATAGCAGGTTCCAAGTGAATGCCTTAAAATGGCCTTAACATAAGTACTACAAATTACAACATGCTTCTTTCTTTATAAGTTCTATGTAAATTATGATTTGTTACTAATTGCCAATTTCTTCTCTAGTAGAAATGGAAAACATGTTGTTTTCTCTATAAGTTGTATGCAGATATGGAGATACTCTCACAAGAGATTGTGTATCACACTTGTCCACCAAGGAGGATAAAGTATTTGACTGTCAATATTAAGGTATATTAATCTTCTAAGTTTACTAGCTTCAAGTTTCTTATACTATCTTTCTTACTGTCAATATGTTATAGCAATAGTTTCTTAAGGTGGGGAATGTTGGCATATCACAATAGCAATAGTTTATTTTCCTTGGCTCTCTTGCATCCTAATGATGGATCATGTAGTGTGATTTGAGATGTTGATGTTGAACCCTGAAATAAAAAATATACATTGATATGGATTGTGGAAATCTGATAATGATGAACAATATTCTAGTTAGTTTGGTTTTGAGACTCTAGTTAGTTCAGTGCTGAATTTTTCATTAGAATGGATAGTTGTTCATCTTGTATTGCCTATTAAAGGTACAATTCAAAATAATAAATCATCAAAGCATGTCTTTCTATCAATTTCATACTTGTTGTGAACAAAGTTTTAGACTATAGAAGAAAATATTTATCATTTCCATTTAAAGAGAAACTTTGAGAAACATCCAAATTCTTATATTGGAATCAGAGAATCATCTCATGTCTACAACCACATGGGATAGGGAAAGTAGAATGTAGAAAAAAATTATAACCTCAGTCTCAAAGATTCCATTGATCAATTGAACAACTTCTTTAAGAATGGATACATCAATATCTCCTATGGGGAGTGGAACAATCATATTATCTAACATTATATGTATTACCATATATCTTCCTTGATCAATATATGACAAAACCTCTTTGAATTCTGCTAAGATTTTTTCTCAACCTTCACCAACTTTGTACAAAAAGAAAACATGATTTTTTTTTTCTTGAAATGTTATAGATACATCATCCTCAATATCCAATTGTATTTTTTTTAGAAAAATAGGCAAGGTTTCTCAACATGTGAAAACTTTAAACAATAATCATAAAGTAAATCAATTAATGAATAGATTGGTGTGAAGAATAATCAGTCAACAAATGATTTCTTAGTTTATTATTTCCTTTTCCAATTATAATTTCCTAGGGAACCTATCAAAACTACATTTTAGCATTGTCCAACACAGCAAAGGAAACTAGAAATTAGGATTTCTCATAAAAAGAACAAGTTGCTACACATTATGTGTATTAAAATGATCTTCCTTGATTAGGAGATGACAAAACCTTTTACTTCTTCTACAGTTCTAGCCTCTACCTTCACAAGTAAATTTAAAGATGTGTACAATTAGAATACAGAATAATGTCATCTTTCTCTAAATCTTATAGGTACATCATCTTCCATATCCAATTGTATAATTTATAAGAAAAATAGGCAATATCTCTTGAAACATGGAAACAATAATCATACACTAAAACAATTAATGAATAGAGATGTGTGAAGAACAATCAATCAACAAATGATTTCCCAATTTACTATTTCCTTTTCTAGTCATTACTTCCTAGTGAACCTATCAAATTTGTAGTTTAGATGTCTGACACACCAAAGGAAACTATAAGCAAGGATTCTCATAAAAAGAAGAATTTGCTAGACAATACGTCTACACACCATTTCTACTCATCCCTAGTAGTTGAAAGCTCACATGCTTGGGTAGGAATAAGAGCACCAAAAGAAATGTTTTAAGTTGTGATCAAAGAAAATCAATGTTCCTCAAGGGCACACCCATGTTTTCTACATTTCCTAAAAGGTAAACATTTTGGGGATAATTTGATAGGAGAACATGAGGCTTAACAAATGATGTCTAATATGTCATCTTTGGTAGCAATTATTTCAATATCAATTATTTTATAGAATTATTCTTGTTGCTGCATTTTTTATTTTAACTCTAACTACCTTTGCTATTTAAATGTTTACTGTCATCAATGGTATAAGCAACTCATTGAAACATCTCTATAGGTTGTCAATAGTTCGATGGATACTATTGTTGAGAGTATGAAAAATCCGTCACAACATATCTCCAAGTTGTCAATAGTTCGATGACTCCTACCATCGATGATGTGGACTACCCATCAAACCATCTCTCATAGGTGTCAATAGTTTGATGTTCTGAACTAGTTGTTTGGATTTTCCATGGGATAATGATGGTACTAATTTTCAATAGTTTTTGTTGTTAATATATCGACACCTATCTTGGTTGTTGAAATTTTGACTCTAGTTTAGTGAGGGTAGGTTTTGACATTTTTGAATCACAATTGCAACAGAAAAGCATCAAAAAATTGGTCCAAATTTACTTGTGACGACACAATGTATGACACTTCCATTGAGAAGTTGATTCCACACCATGTTAGCTTGGGCTACTTGATGCCATGCTATTTCCCCTCCAAGTGAGTCCCTACATAGTAATCCATTCAGTGTTTGACCAAGATGTTTTGTACTTGCATTGTCTCATGATCTTGGTTGCAATCATCTTATTGTCAGTGTTAGCCATAGATGTTTATTTTATGTATGGTTTTGGTTGGATCATTATCTCCATCAACATGACGAGAGTGGACCTATAGTTCTAATGTGGTTGAGAGTCATAGTTACCTATACCACTACTGGGGACTAGTGTATAGAAACAGTCTATTGTTAATGTTTTCACTTGATACTTTAGGTTTAAAAATATTCTTTCTTATAATTTATGCTTTCATTGGAATGCTTGGATATCATGTTTAGATGTTGGTTATGTGATGCATTCCCTTATTATGATGTTTAGCATAGGACTTAGATGATGTGATTTAATTAGTTGGAATATCTAATGCTTTACTTTTTAGCTTATTAGATTTCCTTATTCTTATGATGTAGTACCTTTTAGTAGTGGCATCTTCATAAGATAGCTCCGATGATCTGGTCAGTAGTTTGGGATGTTACTTTTTGCAAATATAAGATAGGCTAGGTTATTGAGAGGGGAGGGGTGAATCAGAAACTAATAAAACTTATTCTTATTTCACCAATTAATCCTTCATATATATTCTGATCTAATTACATGAATGAAAAATTGAAATTATTAAAACATTCATAACATTTTGACACAAGATATGATGACCCAAAAACCTTTCAAATAGAAAGTAAAACATGGGTAGGGATGATACCCACAAGATTTAGTACTTTATTATAAAGTTGGTTGGTTAAGGCTTACATTTGATCACTTCTGATGATCTACCTTGTTAGGAGCAATAAGGACTATTAGGTCCACCTTTTTTAAAGGATTTACAAAAAATACAATGAAGTATGCACTTGGTAAAGAGATTTGCAAAAGAATTCTAAGTCTACCTTATGAAAAGATTTAACTAATACACCTATTAGGATGAACTAGTGGCTGATCTTTGACCTACAACTCTAACTTGCTAGTTGAAATTCCTTTGGAGTGTAATGATCACCTTGTTGTGATAGATAAATCTTTGCTACCCTTTATACTACTTGTAGCCTTCTTAATTTTCCCTTCTACTCATATGATATCTCACATATTTTTTATTACTACTCTTTGGATGTGATACAATAAATTTCATATATACTAATCCAAACTACAACTCATCAAAGTCATCTACAATACAAGTTTCACCAAAATACACAGTCATCTTAAAAACTACCACTCAAGTTCTAAAGACAAATTCAGTGAGATTTTGATACATTTCAACCATTTTCAACACTTGGAATCATCATGCCCTTAATAGATGTGAATCTTGATTCATACTAATCACTTCCAAGTAGTCTGAAATCAATCAGCACTAGTGACTCAATGAATACTGTGAAACTTGACATATAAACTAAATCACTTGGTTGACACTACATGGCTCAGTCAACACTAACACTGCAAGCTTGGTATAAACTAAATCACTTGGTTGACACTTCCTAGCTCAGTCAACACTGGATTCACATCAGCTATGAACTCGGTAAACACTGGAGACCATGGTTGACACTATGTAACTTAGTTAATACTATGAAGCTTAGTTTGCACTATTACTTATCAACTTAGTAGATACTACTTGGTGTAAACTGAATACTAATTCTGGAACTCGATAGAACCTAAATTACTCAGTTAACACTGTAAATTACAAGATAAGCTCGATAGCTGCTAACTATTTGTCTAAGTGTGAGTCACTAATAAGCAAACATGACCATAATATCAAAAATCTCCTCATTTAGAATTAGTGACAAAAACACTTATCAATTAAAAACTAAATTCTCAAAATTTCAAGTATCCAAAACATTATTTTGTCTCCATCCTATGTATTCAACTCGGTAACATACTCTTTTTTTTAGATTTTTCAAATTTTCTTTTGTAAGAGATGTTTTCTAATTAACTGTACATGTATTTGTATAATATTAGGCTTTTCCCCCATACATATATCACATATTATACTTTACTCACTATATACATATATCTCATATCTTTATTTTCTCCCCTTTATATTACATCTTCTCCCCCTTTTTGACATAAATGCCAAAGGTGTATGCTGCATGGTAATGCCAAAATGTGAAAGAAGTCATAATGTACTTTCAAAATCAATTCCATTGTCTTGTCCCAATTTCCTTGTAATACCTTTCTTCCATGCAATGCAATATGTACTTCTACAGATAACTCTATCATGTGATCAACTATGGAGAAGTTATTATCATGAATGAGAGTTTTGGCATGTGCAATGTGTTTTTGCAATGCATCTATGTTCAAGAGAATCATACTTTAGATGTCAACAAGTGTGACCCTGATCTTGGCTTCTTCCCTTAATAATTATGCTTGCATATTAGTCAAAAATTTGATCTTTGAGTAGTGAGTAGAATTGTAGCTCAAGTCAAGTTACAATTGATGTGCACTTGCCTTCAAGTCTTCATCTATCTTAGATATTTTATCTTTGATTTCTTGAGTGAAGATAGATGTATCACATAACTTGTTGAATAATGAAGTTACATTATTCGTGGAGGTTTCCAATGAGCTAAGAATAGTAGTCAATTCTACTTGATTTATTACAATTTTCTATGCACCTTTCTCCAATACCTTGTTCTCAAATTTCCTCTCTGCTCTTTGTAACAACTTTTCTTGTCCATCCAGATCTTCATTGAATTTTTGGACAACTTTTGCTAACTAAACTAAAATAGGTTGTCTACTAGCAACCTCAATACTTAGTGCATCTACAAGTATGTTCTTCACATCTTCAAGCACTTGGTTTTCTTTTCTTTTCTCTTCTCTAATCTTATGTTGCTTAGCTTTCTTTTGCAATAGTTCACCTACAATGTTCATTTGATCAGGATTTAGATTAGAGATTTTCCAATTTGGGATAACTATATCCTCATCAAGATCAGTGTCTTCTTCTTTACCTTTGTATTTGCTTGAAACTTTAGTACTCAGTTGAGGCTTTCTCTCAACTATCTTTGTACTTACTATTTGCATACTTGGAATTGTAACAATAGTAGAAATAAAAGGACTAGAAACAAAAGTAGATATTGCACTGACACTAGAAATACCTTGTTTTTGTGTAGCCAAATATAATGATGGAGGAAGCACTAGTTGCTCAGTAGATGAAGTGTTGATCACTTCAATAAATATGGTATTTAGATGAATAGGTGCAGAGATTGGTTGGGTGCATGGTGTTGCAGTGGTTGCCGCAACCAACTTGGCATTAACTTTCTCTGAGCTTGATGGCATTAAATCTTTTCTCAGAGAGTGGGGAAATGAGGCCACAAATGTTGTTTCAATATTCTCTGGGTCATTTTCCTCAGTACTTTGAATCTCAGGGAGATTCTCCTTGGTAGCTTCTTATTCTTGCTCCTCATCATCTAGATTTACATCATCTGTTTCTATATCTTCTTCATCATTTTTGTTGTTTTCTTCCTTGTCATCTTCATCATCTATGTCACTAAAATGAACAACAAAATCACTCTGTTGATGAAGTTTGTAGATATTCTTCCATGTAACTGTAGCTAACTTCACTACAAATTCTATGTCTTTGAGAAGAATCATGCATGTGTTCATTTTGAGAGTGAACTTATGTTCATTCTTCTTAATGGAATATTTCACCTCTTTGTCACTAAGACTCGGCATTAGCTGCCTCAGAGTCTATTCAAATATATCTTTTATAATTTTCATAGCATTTTCCCATCTTGGGTTGATTGCTTGCATAAGCTCATTGGGACCTTTTTGTACAAGTTCATCAGGAGAGTATTTCCATCTTCCTAGTTTATTCATAATAGCATCCTCAATTTTCCTTTTCTCATCTACATTCCTTGATTCATATTTTAGAAATCTAAAACATGTCATACCAATTCCTTCTTCTAATTTCTTCAACTTTTCTTGAAGTGTATGATGATACTTTTTGAAAATAATTTCCTTGAAATCTTCTTCACCTAAGTTCAACTTCCTTTTGGTCTTAACTGACCCTCTTGTAAACATAGTTGGGGATGATTTGGTAGGTTTGGTTATGATAACCTTACCTTTCTTTATTATTGGCTCTTATTCCTTAGACTTTGTCACTTCTACTCCATCCTCTGCTTGATCTTCTTCCATATCATCTCCCTTTCCTTCTATTAATAGGAGAGTAGAACTTGCTTGCCTCAATTTTTCTATCCTCTTCTTACCTTTACTGACTACTTGAGGAAGCTCAATTTCAAGTTCTATTCTAGCTTTTGATTCATCAAAAAGTACCAAAATATGTGGCCTTGGGGTATACATGTTCATTCAATAGTACCTCAATGATATCCTTGGTGTCATCAATGTTAACCTCATAGCTTAGATGCTTAACCCACACCAATCTAGGTTTGACTAGTTGAATGTACACTTTGTCACAATCTTCCATGAAACAAACATCATCCTTGTAATATTATACAAGTTTCATTGCAATTCTATATCTATTATTCATCTTTTCCTTGAACGAATCAAAGTAATTTTCCATGATACTAACAAAGTTCTCACCCATCTCTGCTATATATTCATTAATCTAATATAGTACTAGTACATCTTTTATTCATACTACTATACCTTTTGAAGGAAAAAAATTTTGCACATAGAAGAATAAACAAGTTAGGAGTGAACCAAACTTACACTGGTTATTCTTTGAAGTTTTGATGCTCTCCATATTCTTGTTGAATTGATTCGGCATTAGTTCAAAAAGGTTAAAGGACATGTTGTTCTTCACCACCTTGAGAGCCAGATCAACTACATCACATGACATGTTGTTGAGATGCTTGGAGCTTTAGATCTTATGAGCTATCACATGAATTCCAAATTTCAGCTCCATTTCAATCACACTATTGATCTTCATACCTCTTCCATCCCATTCGGCAAGATTTTTGTTTTCTAGTTCTACCTAACTTTAGGTTTTAGTAGACTTTTCTTTGTTCAACATTGGGAGCCCTGTGATTCAATGAATCATTTTCTTTTTTATTTGAATGGACTACTCCAACCATAGGTACTTGTTGTATACACAACTAAGGATAAACCTTATCCATTTTATCTAAAAGTCTTGGGGTATATGTGGAATGTGTGTTAAACCTTTGGTCTCCAAATATTGATGCTTGAGTTTCAATACACCATTCACGCATAACTTTTTTAGAGTCTCATCCATCTCTAGGGTTCCAATATCTTGTATTTAACAATGAAAATGTGAATGAATATCATTAACAAGTAATACCTTTGGTGGAATCTATGACTAAGCTCTAGTTGGATCAAGTGCTTGTGCAATTATTGAACTCAATTTGAAGTCTGGTGCCTTCTAGTCAACCCCTCAAACCAACATCTCAGATCCTTTCCTATTCTTGCTACTGGAAGACACCATGCTTGGTAGGGTTTATGAAAATATGAAAATCTTCAACAAAAAATACATAGAGCACTTGGAAGCACATAAATCACCCTTCGCAAATATCTCCTTGAAAATTCACAGTAAAAAATGAATTCAGTTTCCTTCCTTTTAAGAATTTTTTACCTTTCAATTGCCATAAATGCTTGGTATGATCACTCATTCGATGACAGACTATCTTCCACTCAGTTCAATCTTAATGCTCGGTAGAGACATTCATAACTCAGTGTCCACACAATGTTTTGGTGTATCCTGACCTTGCTTAGTAGGGTCTTGCAACCCGACCTAGCTTGGTAAGGTGTCAATTTTCCTTAGTCACTCAGTGATCTCTTTGCATCTTGAATGTTGATATGGATCTTTCTTTCTAGCTGGCTAAAATTGATGTAAGATGTCTCCTTTAGAGTCTCAGTTCTAGTCATCCCTATGAGAGATCAAGTTGAAATGCTTGAGTCACCCAATTCTTGAGTGATATGTGCTTCATGGCTTGGACATGCATTTTCGAAAGATTTTGGAATCCATTGTTGCCTTATCTACTTTCTAATATTATTAGCTTTGGATTTCTTTTCATCTTCAATCCTTCTAGTATTCATCAGTTCTTGGCAAGATGTCTAATTTCTATACAAATAAAACATCTTCTAGTGGTGTTTCTTGTCCTCATGTGATGTTTTACACAATTTTCTCCAATGCGTCCAACTCTCAACAGTAGTGGCATTTACACCATGTGTTGGAGTTCCAACCAAATATAGCTTTCACAATCTATTCTATTGGGTTCAATATCTTGGTTTTACATTCAGAATATTTGTGTCCATGCTTCTTGCATTTGTGACATTTACCTTCAAATTTAGGTATATCTTTGCATTCATTTTCTTTATGACCATGTTTATTGAAATTGTAGCACTTTCTATTGAATTTTCCTTTACCATTACTCCAACATTTGTTTGATGTATGACCTAACTTACCACGGTGATTACAAGTAGGCTTTTGATTATTTTGAGCTCCTTGTTTGAATTATTCACCCTCTTCTATGTATCCTATTCTTGCTTTGCCTTTCTATTTGTATTGACTTTTCTCATTCAAATGATTCATTCTTTCTTGATATTTCATCATCTTCTCATTGGTTTTCTTTTCAATGTTTAGATCATTTTGCAATCTTTCATTCTTTTATGTTAGATTCATGATTTCTTCATTTGTATTAGTAAGATGATCAAATCAGTCTTCCTGTTGAAGGGTTAGATGTTGAATTTCATTGTTCTTTCCTTCTATCTCTTCTTTGGCTTTGTCTTTTTCTTCCATGACTTCACATAATCTTACTGACTAAATTTCTTGTTCTTTTTTCAGCTTTCTAACTTCTTCTTGAAGATTGCAATTCTTTTCCAATAGGTATTTGATTGCCTTGTCAGCTTCATCTAAGTTTCTTTCTAGATAGATATCTTCAATTATTTCTTTAGTGCAAATATTTTCATTCATTTGTACTAAAAGACCTTTTCTTCTTTTCAAGGATTAAGAGAGCTGCTCATTTTCTTTCTTTAGTTTCCAAATAGCTAATTCCAAATCTAGCTTTTCATTGTCAATAGCCTTGTCTAGCCTGTATACCTTCATTTCCTCTGATCTTTGCTCAAGCTATTAAACTTCTTGAAGAACCACAATGCTTTGATACCAATTGTTGGAAATATAGGATAGGCTAGGTTACTAAGAGGGGAGGGTTGAATCATGAACAAATAAAACTTATTCTTATTTCACCAATTAATCCTTCATATATATTCTGATCTAATTGCATTCAAGAAAAACTGAAAGCATTAAAAATTTCATAACACTTTGACACAAGATATGGTGACCCAAAAAATTTCCAAATAGAAAGTAAAACTAGGGTGGGGATGATACCCACAAGCTTTAGTACTATAGTATAAAGTTGGCCAATTAAGAATTATAATTGATCACTTCTAATGATCTTCCCTATTAGGAGCAATAAGGACTACTAGGTCCACCTTTTTTAAAGGATTTACAAAACATACAATGAAGTATGCACTCGGTAAAGAGATTTGAAAAAGACTGTTAAGTCTACCTTGTGAAAGAATTTAACTGATACACCTATTAGGATAAACTAGTGGCTAATCTTTGATCTACAACTCTGATTTGTTGGTTGAGATTCCTTTGGAGTGTAATGATCACCTTGTTGTGATTGATAAATCTTTGTTGCTTCTTATACTGCTTGTAACCATCTTGATTTGTGCTTCTACTCATATGATATCTCACATATTTTTATTATTATTCTTTAGATGTGATACAATACATTTCATATATATCAATCCAAACTACAACTCATAAAAGTTGACTACAATACAAGTTTCACCAAAATACACAGTCATCTCAATTGGTGGCACTTGGGTTTTGAAGACAAACTCAGTGAGGTTCTAATACACAGAAACCATTGTCAACACTTGGCATCATCATGCCCTTGGTAGATGTAGAAGATCTATTCATACTAATCACTTCCAAGTAGTTTGAACTCAGTCAGTACTACTGACTTAGTGAATACTATGAAACTCAACATATAAACTAAATCACTTGGGTGACGCTACATGGCTCGGTCAACACTAACATTGCAAGCTTGGTATAAACTAAACCACTTGGTTGACACTTCCTAGCTTGGTCAACAATGGATTTGCATCAATGATACTAAGAACTTGGTAAACACTGGAGACTACAGTTGACACTATGCAACTCAATTAATTCTACGAAGCTTGATTTGCACTGTCACTTATCAAATTGGTAGATAATGCTTGGTGTGAACTGAATACTGATTCTAGAACTCGGTAGCAATTGTAGAACTTGGTAGAACCTGAATTACTTGGTTAACATTGTAACCTACAAGATAAGCTTGGTAGCTACTAACTATTTGACTAAGTGTGAGTCACTAATAAACAAACTTGACCATAATGTCAATAGTAGTAAATTTTAGTAGTGACATCCTCATAAGACAGCTCTGATGATCTGGCTGCTAGTTTGGGATGTTACGTGGGGGGGATGGCTAGGACTTTCAAGGTCTCATGATGCTATTATGGTTGGGAGGAACCATGCATAATTTTTGTTATTCTTGTACATTGTGATGTTGCTTCTTTACACTATGATATTGCTTTTAGTACTTTCTTCTACTGCTATGTTTTAGATGGTTAGATGTAGTTTTAGTGTTATAGTTAGAGTGTTCGAGTGTATATGCCTTGATTTTTGGAACTCCCCAATGTGGAGGAAATTCATTTCTTACCTTTTCACCTTTATTTTTTCCCGCTAATTTGTTTCCTCATGTGAAATTGTACTTTCTCATGTGAGAGTGCAAAATTTTGCATAGTGTGTTGAGTTTCCTTGCGTAGTTCATAATGCTTCCTCGCTCAAAACTCCACACCAGTTATGGGTGTATTGGCTACTAGGCCAAGAATTTCCTCATGCTATTTGGTATATTTCCTCAAATGAAAGGCAGATCCTCACATGGCATGTTGTACTTCCTCACATGAAATTTTGTCAGTTGTGTTTCCTTGTGCAAAAAATAGGGGGCATTTCCACTAGTTTTCAGGGAACATAATTTGGCATTTAAGTAACTTTTGTGTTCACTTAATTTTCCATGCTCTGAAAAATTTGAGATTCTTTATTCTATTGTCATCTTTGGTCTTCATTTCTACATTTGAGTGTGTCAGTTTGGTAGTGGTGTTTGGAGACTTGTTAGATGTTAGGATTGTGGTTAAGTCTTCCATTGTGATCTTTGTGATCCTCATATGTTGAGTGGCATGTACACATCCATACTTTTTAAAAAAAATATTATTCTATCCATGGTTTTATCCTAACAAGTGGTATCAGAGACAGGTTTTCTTTCAGTTATCCTCTGCAGGAAAGTCTCACGGTTAAGTGGGAGTCTCATGGTTGAGTGGGAGCAATGGCAGATGAGGGTAACCTGAGGGTTGATAGGTTTAATGGGCAGAACTTCCAGTTATGGAAGATGCAAATGGAAGACTATCTTTATCAGAAGGATTTATGGAAGTCATTGGAAGGCAAAGCCAAGAATCGGGGATCTATGTCAAATGAGGAATGAGATCTTTTGGACAGAAAGGCACTTGGAAGCATTCGGCTATGCCTGGCACCATCAATTGCATTTAATATTACAAAAGCAAAGATGATAAAAGAGTTGATGAAAATCCTAGTGACACTATATGAAAAGCCTTCCGCTTCAAACAAGGTATTTCTCATGAAGCATTTATTTAATATGAAAATGGTAGAAGGTGGATCTATTGCAGATTATTTAAATGAGTTTAATACTATTACTAGTCAGTTATCTTCTGCGGGTATCAATTTTGATGAAGAAATTAGGGCTCTCTTGATTTTGTGTTCTTTGCTTGAAAGTTGGAATGGGTAATGGCAGTGAGTAATTTTGTTCCTAGATCTAGTACCCTAAAATATGATGATGTGATCGATGTTGTTTTGAGTGAGAAAACTCAGGAAATCCTCAGGTGGATCTATATCAGGAAGTGCTTTGAATGCACAAAGTAGGGGGAGAACAACTAAGAGAGGAAGTAACTTTAGAAATCATGGAAAATCAAGAGGAAGGTCAAAGGGGAAGAGGTCTCAATCGAGAGGACCAAATGACTGCTAGTACTGTGGGAAACTAGGTCATAAAAAGAAAGATTGTTGGAATCAAAAGAAAAATGAAGGAGATAAATCAGATGGAGACAAGGAGGCAAATGTGGTAAGTAACAAATCTAAAGAGGATGCTTTGCTTTTGCTTTTAGAAAGTGTTGATGATTCATGGGTTTTAGATTCTGGTGCTTCATTTCATGCTACACCTCATAGAGGTTATTTCATTGATTATGTCCAAGGGGATTTTGGGCTTGTTTATTTGGGGGATAATGAACCCTATCAGATTGTTTGGAAAGGGAAAAATTAAGATTAAGTTGCATAATGGGAATCATTTACTACTAAATGAGGTAAGAAACGTTCCAAGGCTAAGTAGGAATTTAATTTTAGTAGGGCAACTCAGTGATGAGGGTTGTGTAGTTATTTTAATGATAAAAATTTGAAGGTTTCAAAAGGTTCCCTTGTAGTAGCAAAAGGTGTGAAAGTAGGCACCTTATATCTCTGTACAAGTCATATTATTCCTTCTACTTTGATTGTTTTAGAGAAAAATGAATGTTCAAGAGCAATTGCTGCAGTTGAGCAGGGAGAACAAATAGCTGCTGTAGATTCTAATACAGCACTGTGGCACAACAGACTTGGACACATTAGTGAGAAATGTATGAAAGTACTTCATTCAAAGAAAGTTTTACCAGGTCTTAAATGTGTTAACATGGATTTATAGGAAAGTTGTGTGTATGGAAAACAAAAGAGAGTGAGTTTTGTAAAGATTGGGAAGGAAAACAAAAAGGAGAAATTAGAGCTTGTGCATACAGATGTATGGGGACTGGCTCAGGTATCTTCCCTTGGTGGCTATCATTATTATGTTACATTTATTAATGATGCAACTAGAAAAGTATGGATTTATTTCCTTAGACAAAAATTTGATGTATTTTAAACTTTTAAGAAATGGAAATGCTTGGTTGAAAATGAGACTGGTAAGAAATTAAAATGTCTTAGATCTGATAATGGTGGTGAGTATTGTAGTCATGAATTTGAATATTATTGCTCCACTAATGGTATTCATAGACAAAAAACTATTCCAAGGACTCCACAGGAAAATGGAGTGGCTAAACACGTGAACAAGACTATAATGGAGCACACAAGGAGCATGAGGTTGCATGTTGGGTTGCCCTTACACATGTAGGTGGAGGCTGTCAATACTATAGTATATTTGATTAATAGAGGTCCTTCTACTCCTTTGGGCTATGGTATTCCATAGGAGGCATGGACTGGTAAGAAGGTGAGTTATTCTTTTCTCAAAACCTTCGGTTGTGAAGCTTTTTCTCATATAGACTCTAAAAATAGAACCAAGCTAGAAGCTAAATCAAATAAATGTGTCTTTTTTGGATATGGCATTAATGAATTTGGTTATAGGCTTTGGGATTTTGAAAATCATAAAATTGTAAGAAGCCAAGATGTCATATTCAATGAGAAAGTTTTGTACAAAGATTTGTTGCAACAACATGAGAAGAAAGAAGATGATTATGTAGTGCTGAATGATACTCCAAAAGCTGATGTTCTAGCCATTCCTCATGATGTGCAACAACCACAACAACAAATACCACACACACCAGTGAATGTTAGACAATCAACAAGGCAAATTAGACCTCCACAAAGATTTTCTCCCTCTTTGTATTCTATTATACTTACTGATGTTGGTGAACCTGAAAGTTATGCTGAAGCTATGTAGGTGAATACTAAGATTCAGTGGGAGTCTGGAATGAAAGATGAAATGGAATCTTTGCTAAAGAATAAGACATGGGATTTATGCAAGTTGCCTGTAGGTAAAACATATTTATAGAATAAGTGGGTTTATAGGTTGAAATAAGAGGAAGGTGGTAAGAAAAGACTTAAGGCCAGGTTAGTTGTAAAAGGATTTGCACAGAAAAAGGGAATTGATTTTGATGAGATATTTTCTTTTGTTGATTAGAATGACTTCTATCCATACTGTTTAAAGTCTTGTGGCTACTGGATATTTGCATTTAGAGTAGTTGGATGTTAAAACATCCTTCCTTCATGGTGATTTGGATGAAGAAATATATATGGCTCAGCCATGGGGATTTGAGGTCAAAGGTAAGGAGAACTTAGTGTGCAAATTGAAGAAAAGTTTATATGGCTTGAAGCAAGCACCTCGGCAATGGTATCTGAAATTTGACAGGTTTATGCATGAGCATGGCTATAATAGGTGTCATTCATATTATTGTGTTTATTTTAAGAGGTTAGATGATGATAACTACATTATTTTATGTTTATATGTTGATGATATGCTTGTAGTTGGGTTTAACATGGATCATATTAAGGGGTTGAAACACTAGTTAGCACATGCCTTTGCTATGAAGGATTTGAGGGTAGCAAAACAAATCCTTGGTATGAAGATTTGTAGAGATAGGAAGCAAAAAAAATTGATGCTATCTTAGGCTGATTATGTTGAGAAGGTGTTGCAATGTTTCTCTATGGAGAATGCTAAAGCTGTCAGCACACCTTTACTTAGTCATTTGAAATTGACTAAGGAGATGTGTCCTAAGACACAGGAAGAAGAGGATAAGATGTCCAAGGTACCCTATGCTTTAGTTGTAGGAAGCTTGATGTATGCTATGGTATGCACTAGACCAGATATTTCCCATGCAGTGGGAGTCATTAGTAGGTATATGAGTCATCTAGGATTTGACTATTGGAATGCTGCCAAGTGGATTCTCAGATATTTGAGAGGAACATCCAATAAGTTTTTACACTTTGGGGGCTCTACTGCTGATTTATAGGGCTATGTTGACTCAGATTTGGCAAGGGATATTGATACCAGGCAGAGTACTATAGGTTATGTCTTTACTTTGGTGGGGTAGCCGTGAGCTGGGTTTCTAGGTTACAAAAGATTAATGCTCTATCCACTATAGAGGTAGAGTATGTTGCTACTACAAAGGAAGCCAAGGAGATGATATGGCTTCAGTTCTTCTTAGAAGAATTGGGACATCCTTACAAGGATACTTATTTGTTCATAGATAGTCAGAGTGCCATTCTTCTTGCCAAGAATTCAGCTCTGCATTCTAAGACCAAACACATATAGTTGTGGTACCATTTTTTTTGGTCATTTTTGGAGGATGGACAGTTAAAGCTGGAGAAGATACATACAAATGACAATCTAGCAGATATGTTGAAAAAAGTTGTAACAAAGGAGAAGTTGAACTCCTCTTCAACTTTAGTTGGTCTTCTAGACTAAACATGAATAAAAAAATAGTAGAGTCCAGGGTAGTTTGATTCAGTGGGAGCCCCATGTGGTAGTGGTATTGCTACAGGATCAGTCTCCAAGTGGGAGATTGTTGTTTAGTGTGGAGCTTGATCAGTCCCCAAGTGGGAGATTGTTAGATTGTGGTGACTAATTAGGAAAGTACTATACATACTCCATAATTTTTTGCCTGAAAAAAAATTTGGGCCCTATTTTATCAAGATTTTGGGACGACATTTAATTATTGATTATAACCCTAAAATGGCATAAAATACTTGTATAAAAGGGTTTAAGGTTAGGTATTTTTATTATTATGTTGTGATGTGAAATTGCTTCTTGCGGTGATATTGAGCTATAAGGGATTATAGATTGTAATCAAGTTGTAATCACTAGATTGTAATAATATTGGACTTGCAGTTTGGTGGATGTAGCCTAGGGATTGGGTGAACCACATTAAATCTTGATGCCTTGGTTCATTTTTGTGTGATTTATTATTTTCTGTTATTGGTTATATTTGCATGTAGTTTTTATTTCTGTCTGTAGTTTTATCCTAATAATAACAACGATTTGAACCAAATATGGTCATTAGGACTTCAAAATACAACTTTTACAAAAATTTGCTAAAGTTGCTTGACAACTTTTGCAAAAAATTTGCTAAAAGTTGCTTTACAACTTTTTAGCAACTTTACAATATTAGTGCAACTTTTGTCTATACTAACCAAATTGGTTTCTAACTAATCCAACATGGATAATAACATGTAAAAACATGAAAAACTAATCTATCCTAAAATTCTAGGCAATGTGACACCTTTGACCATAGTTGACCAAGGGCTTATAGAATGCCAATCTTGGAACTAGGTCTCACAAGCAGGTCAACATTAATAGTCAATATATCTAATAAAAACCTATACCAATGGACCTATACTCACTTATGATGTAAACTAAGGGGTTACAATATATCTTAATGAGTCCTAATGTTATCTAAGTGTTCCTATGATAGGGTGTGTGCACCAAGATGGTGTACAATTTAGTGACAAACAAAAAAAAAAACTAAAAATGTCAATACCCGATCAGTTTTGAAGAAATAAAAATAGGCTCCACTCTGAAAGCCATAAATTTCACATTTGCACTCTAATTGACTCCATTCAAAATGCATTGAAAAGATATTTAAAGAGATCTACAACATAATGAAACTAAAATAATATTATCAAGATTTTAATTTCCATCCATTATAATCAATCATGTCAAATAAGTAGTAATTATTTCCCAAACATGGAGCAAATATGTAGGTAAGAGTATTATCATAGTTTTTATCTTTCTATCATATTTCTCACTCCATCTATATCTTTCTCACACACAAAGACACTCACTCATTCACTCACTAACTCTTAATTTCTCTCTTACTAACTCTGAACTGCTCCCATTCTCACACCAACTCCTAACCTCTCTCTCTCGATCTCTCTCTCTCTCTCTCTCTCTCTCTCTCTCTCACACACACACACACACATCCCCTTCTCTATCTTACTCTCTCTATCCTATCCCCCCACCTCTCTCTCTCTCTCTCTCTCTCTCTCTCTCTCTCTCTCTCTCTCTCTCTCTCTCTCTCTCTCTCCTCTCTCTCTCTCTCTCTCTCTCTCTCTCCATCTTATTTCCCCCCCCCCTCTCCATCCTAACCCATTCTCTCCATATTTCTCACTCTCCCTCCCTCTCCATCTTATTTCCGCCCCTCTCTCCCCATCCTAACCCATTCTCTCTATATTTCTCACTCTCTCCATCCTATCCCACTATCTATTTCTCTCTCTCTCAAACTCTCCCTTTCTCTCTTATCCTACCTCTCCTCCTTTGATAGAGAGAGAGAGGAGGGGATAGGATAAGAGAGAGTTAGATAGAGATGGAGAGAGTGAGAGAGATATGAAGTGATGGATAGAGAAGGACATAGGGGAGGGGCGAGGAGAGAGAGAGAGAGAAGAGAGAGAGAGAGAGAGATGTAAGGAAACTCAGGTGTGGAAATAACTTCCTATACTTATAATCTCTCTCTTAAGGAAAATATTGTGCAAATTCTTTTAAAAGTCTTACAATTACAAATTCAATACTATGTAAACAATAATATTTCAATCAACCATGAATACAAAAAATAGATAGAGAAATAATAACACATAAACACAAAGATATGCCAGTGGGGAAAAATCTTTTGGTAAAACAACCCCACCCCTCCAAAACCTACACAATGTATTATCTTCAACTCAAAGGTTACAACACACTTGCAATGCAAGCTCCTTTAGGACATGGAAGACTTATCCAGTAGCAACCAAAAATACACTACTCACACTCACTCAACTATCTACAACCCTCAAAGTGCTTATATAATGTTCTTTCATTTTTAGGAATCTTCCAAAGATAGCTCTTACGCATCATAAGAATCAATCATAACCATTTCAGTCATGATTTCCTTACACATAATTAAATCTTCCAAAAATAGTTCTTACACATCATAGGAATCTATCATAAACCATTTTTAGTCATGATCTCTGTACACACAATTAAATATTCCAAAGATAGCTCTTACACGTCATAGGAATCCGTCATAGGAATCTATCATAGGAATTTGTCATAGGGAATCCTTCATTGGAATCTGTCATAATTCAAGATGCTGGCACATGCAGTCGAGTGACACATCAACATGCCAACTAGACATGTACACTCACACTTAATTACATTATTTGCAAAAAATACATTTACAAAAAAAATAATAAGAATAGGAATTATCCAAGGTTGAGACACCTTATTCGTAACGAGAGAGAGAGAGAGAGAGAGAGAGAGTAGGGGATATGATAGAGAGAGAGATATATATAATATTGAGAGAGAGAGAGAGAGAGAGTTTAGGGGTTAGTGAGAGAGTGGGGGCTTAGGGATTACTTAGTGAGAGATAACACTTAAGGGTAACAAGTTAGACAGAGAGAGGGTAGGAGTTAGTTAAATAATACAAGAGCTTAGGAGTTAGTAAGAGAGATATCTTAGGATTTATTTAGTTAGTGAGTGATTTTGTGTATGTTTTTTTTTTTTTGAGAGAGAGATAGAGAGAGAGAGAATTAACACTATGTTAGCATTTGAGTTTATCTGTTGATTACGCATTTGGAAAATAATGACTACCTATTTTAGATTAAGCTTAATTCAAAATGATGGGAAATAAAATTTTGATGACATATAATTAATTTATCTACATCATTTTGTAGATCTCTTCAATACATTTCCAACCCGTTTTGAACGGAGTCAATCAGATTCCGTATGTGAAAGTTATGGCCTTCAAAGTAAAGCCTACTTTTAATTCTTCAAAACCCGATCAAGTTTTGAACAAGTAAATTTAACTTCTTCAAAACCCAATCAGGTTTTTAATAACCCAATCAGTTTTGAATGCAGTTTTTCATTTTCATAACTTGATCAAGTTATTTGAATCTTAGAAACCTGATCAGGTTACGGCTTGGTGATAGCATAAGGAAACAACCCAAAGGCTTGGGAGATTGTTTTCCCTCTAATTTTTTTCCTTTAGATGTTTTTTCATCTTCTAAGATGAATTCTCATCTTTTCCTTCATTAGGTATTCTAATAGTGAAGTGGGTATCTCTAGAACTACTTCCATAATATTATATGTCTTCTTAGCTTTCTAACCATATAATTTTTTCTATTTTTGGACAATATTAACAATGCAAACTTTAATTACTTTTACCAATGCCTTGACATTCCTCACAAACATATGTCTACCATTTTTTAAATAACTTTTTATATGCTTAACCAAATTCAAAATAAATTATATATTATTGCTCTATACTTGATTCTATACACTTCTAAAAAAAAATTTTAAAAATCATTTTTTATTATTTCAATGCAAGTTTTGCTCAACACACGAACAGGTATCAAAATTTTTGGATGTAGTCAGTTCAATAATTCATAAAAAAAATTACTCATCATAAAATTACAAAAAATACAAAAATCCTTGATATGGATCTTAATTTTCATCCTACCAAAGGGTTATAAAAAATACTAAATATAAGTATGTCTTTTGTGTTGCACATGAAAACAACTATGTTATGTTTTCTAAAAAAAATTATGAATTATTTATCATGTGTGTAGGGTTTGACCCACCTAATCTTATCTATTTTGTAAAAAATCTAGTAATTTAGAAAGTAGATTCAAAGCACTACAATTTATATATTTTACACATATTGTCATTTTGAGTGGATGAACCTCAAATGTCTCCTCCAAGTTCAGATTTACCTGATTTCAGAAAAAAGGTATCCACTTATACCTCTCTTTTTGTACACCATCTTAGTGCACTCACTCGATACTGTATGGTCAATTAAGACCCCTTACAACCTATTTAAACATCTAAGAAGCAAATTCAACCCCTTAGAAAATACAAATCATCAAAAGACACTATATTTTAATAGTGTGACTCCTCTATAGTGCGTACGCACTACACAAACCACTACATTTAAGCAGTGTCATCACTCTATAGTGCATACATGCTACACAATCCACTATATTTTAGTAGTGTGATCACATTATTGAGTGATAAGTCTTTTTAAATGCATTGGAATTCACCAAACCTAAGGCTTGGATTTTCCTTGGAGATCCACCCCAAAGGTGTGGTGCTCTCAAACATTCCTTAGACATGTTAATCACTAAGCATTTCCTCCTTTCGAAAGAGAGTTAAGGAAGATCACATCCATTAACCTTCTTAAACCAAATAATACCATGAGAAATGGATTTAGGATCTTTATGTACAAAAAATTCTCAAGCCCTATTGGAAAAAAATTAAGAAATGAATGAACTACTGAACTTATCATCCAAGTCAATCAAAATAAAAGCAATAATTCATAACATAACTCATCCAATAAGAGGGATACTAACTCCAACCACTCTAAGAATAATAACACTTGGACCTGATGTTGGCGAACACTAGGAAAAAAGGACCTCCCTTCCTACCTATGGATGAGAACCCATAAGAGGTGGTGATGCAGGAACATCCTGTGTGTAAGAGCAATCTTGCATCAACCAACAATATTTCATTTTAGTTGTTTGAATAAGGGTTGTATTAATGCAGAGTTGTTGTTTCTAGAGGGTAAGTGCACAAATTTGTGGTGCCAAAAGGGGGGTATAAGTGGACACCTTTTTCCTGAAATCAAAAAATTTTGGACTTCAACAAGAATTTGAAGATAGTTACGCTCAAAATTTTAAGATATGACAAAAACAAAAGTCATAGTCCTTTGAATCTAGTTTCTAAACTACTAATTTTCTTCAAAATGGTTTAGTTTTAGGTCCTTAAAAAAGGGGGCCATAGAAAGTGGTACTGTTTATTCCAAAAAAACATAACATAATACAAAGTGTGGCCCCCCTAAAATTTTAACTTTTTTTTTGAAATTCTTTAATCACTCCAGTCAAAAGTTACCTAACACTATGTAGTTTATCCCAAATTTTTTGGGTAATTTTATAATGTGTATTTTTTTTTTAATGAATTTTTTAATTAGACCCATCCCAAAAATGTGAAATATCTGTGTGCTCCCCCTAGAAATGACTGAAAACTAATCTAAAATCAAAACTTCTTTTTTTCAAAGTGTGTAGAATGGAGTCTAGTTTCTAAAAAACTAAGTTGTTACAAAATTCGATGAATGAGCTAAAATCTACAGCCCAATTAGTACATGGTGGTTTTTGACAAAAAATGAACATACATTCAAAAGAAATTATAGATGAAAGACTTAATATAGTTCAAATTAAAAATAAATTATATGGTTAGATAGCTAACACAGAGACCTATAATGTTATGTAACCTGATCTTATCAATACCCAACCACGAGGAATCTTGAAGGGGAGCACACAAGAAAAATCAATCATTTTTTGTATGTTTGCTGGAAAACACGTCTTAGACCTATTGATAAACTCCAAATCTTTGGGTTGGATCTTCAAGGCAAAACAAAGCCTTAGGCTTGGTTTTAATGCAAAGCTTTGAATAGCGCGTGCACTCCATAGCGCGCACGCGCTATTAAAATGCTATTGAATTTGAGGTAGTGCGCACGCACTATTGAGACCTAAATTACAAACCAAAACCAAAAGAGAGCTAGGGGGGGTGGGGCGAGGGAATGGCTATTTGTTTGTGAGAGAGAGATAGAGAGAAAGTAGGGGATGGGAGAGGGGAGAGAGGAAGTGAGAAAGAGTAGGGGTGGAAGAGAGAGTATAGGATGGGAGATAGAGGAAATATGAGAGAGTATGGGTGGCAAAGAGAGTACAAGATGCAAGAGAGAGGAAGTGTGAGAGAGAGAGTAGAGGTGGCAAAGAGAGAGTATGGGATGGGGGAGAGAGATTGAAAGTAGGGGATGGGAGAGAGAGGAAGTGTGAGAGAGAGTACAAGTTGGGAGAGAGAGATTGAGAGTAGGGGATGGGGGAGAGAGAGAGTAGGTGGTGGGAGACGGAGTGGGAGAGCAAGAGTGAGAGAGAGGAGGATGGGAGTGCATGTGTGTGAAAGAGAGAGAGTAGGGAATGGGAGAGGGAGAAGATAGAGTAGCTTGAGAGAGAGTAGGGGAATGAAGAGAGAGTAGGGGATGGAAGAGAGAGTAGGCGATGGGAGAGGGAGTGGGAGAGGGAGAGAGAGAGGGGGGATGGAAATGTGTGTAAGAGAGAAAGAGAGAAAGTGTGAAAATGTGAGAGAGGGTAGGGGGTAGCAGAGAGAGAGTAGAGAGGGAGAGAGTGAGAGTGAGAGAGAGAGAGAGAGAGAGTGAGAGAGAGTGAGAGTAGGCAGTGGGAGAGGGAGAGCGAGTGAGAGAAAAATTAGAGGATGGGAGAGGAGAGAGGGGGGATGGGTGCGTGTGAAAGAGAGAGAGTAGGGAATGAGCGAGGGGAGAGAGAGATAGAGAGAGTAGGGGATGGGATAGAAAGAGAGTAGGTAATGGTAGAGGGAGTGGGAGAAGGAGAGAGAGAGTGGATGTAAGAGAAAGAGATTAGGCAATGGCAGAGGGAGTGGGAGAGGGAGAGAGAGGGGGGATGGAAGTGTGTGTAAGAGAGAAAGTATGGGATGGGAGAGAGTGTGAGAGTGTGATAGAGAGTAGGGGTGGCAAAGAGAGAGAGTGAGAGTAGGGGATGGGAGAGAGAGGGAGACAGTGAGAGAGAGAGAGATAGTAGGCGATGGGAGAGGGAGTGGGAGGGAGAGAGAGAGAGGGGGAATGGAAGTGTGTAAGAGAGATAGAGTTGGGGATGGGAGAGAGTAGGCAATGGGAGAGGGAGTGTGTGTGAGAGAGAGAGGGGGGAATGGGAATGTGTATAAGAGAGATAGAGTAGGGGATGGGAGAGAGTGTGAGAGTTTGAGAGAGAGTAGGGGGTGGTAGAGAGAGCTTGTATAGAATGGGGGTGAGAGAGAGAGAGAGAGAGTAGGGGATGGGAGAGAGTGTGAGAGAGAGTAGGGGATGGAAGAGAGAGAGTGAGAGTAGGGGATGGGAGAGAGAAAGTAAAAAGGGAAAGAGAGTACTTGAGAGAGAGAGAGATAGTAGGTGGTGCAAGAGGGAGTGGGAGAGGGAGAGAGAGGGGGGATGGGAGTGTGTGTGACAAATCTAGAGAGTAGGGGATGGGAGAGGAGAGAGAGAGGGGGGGATGGGAGTGTGTGTCTATGAGAGAGAGAGTAGGGGATGGGAGAAGCGAGAGAGAGTAGGGGATGGGGGAGAGAAAGTAGGCAGTGGGAGAGGGAGTGGGAGAGGGAGAGAGAGAGGGGGGGAATGGGAATGTTGTAAGAGAGACAGAGTAGGGTATGGGAGAGAGTGTGAGAGTGTGAGAGAGAGAGTAGGTGGTGGCAGAGAGAGCTCGTACAGGATGGAAGAGAGAGAGTGAGATTAGGGGATGGGAGTGTGAGAGAGAGTAGGGGATGGGAGAGAGAGAGAGAGTGAGAGTAAGGGATGGGATGGGAGAGAGAGAGAGAGTAGAGAGGGAGAGAGAGAACTTGAGAGAGAGAGATCTAGTAGGCAGTAGGAGAGGGAGAGGGAGAGAGATAGGGGGGATGGGAGTGTGCGTGACAGATGTAGAGAGTAGGGGATGGGAGAGAAGAGAGTGGGGGGAATAAGAGTGTGTGTGTCTGTGAAAGAGAGAGAGTAGGGGATGGGAGAGAGTGTGAGAGTGTGAGAGAGAGTAAGGGGTGTCAAAGAGAGAGTATGAGATGGGAGAGACAGAGTGAAAGGATGGGAGAGATAGAGTGAAAGGATGGGAGAGAGTGAGAGAGAGAGTAGGGGGCAGCAGAGAGAGAGTACAGGATGGGAGAGATAGAGTGAAAGGATGGGAGAGAGTGTGAGAGAGAGTAGGGGATGGGAGAGAGAGAGTAGAGAGGGAGAGAGAGAACTTGAGAGAGAGAGAAAGTAGGTGACCTAGGAGAGGGAGTGGGAGAGGAGGAGAGAGAGTGATGGGAGTGTGTGTGACAAATATAGAGAGTAGGGGATGGGAGAGAAGAGAGAGGGGGGATGGGAGTGTGTGTGTGTGTGTGTGTGTGTGTGTGTGTGTGTGTGTGTGTGTGTGTGTGTGTGTGTGTGTGTGTTTGTGTGTGTGTCTGTGAAAGAGAGAGAGTAGGGGATAGGAGAGAGGGTGAGAGTGTGAGAGAGAGTAGGGGTGGAAAAGAGAGAGTACGAGATGGGAGAGACAGAGTGAAAGGATGGGAAAGAGTGTGAGAGAGAGTAGGAGGTGGCAAAGAGAGAGAGAGTACGAGATGAGAGAGACAGAGTGAAAGGATGAGAGAGAGTGTCAGAGAGAGTAGGGGATGGGAGAGAGTGTGAGAGAGAGTTGGGGATTGGAGAGAGAGAGAGAGAGAGAGTAAGAGTAGTGGATGGGAGAGAGAGAGAGAGAGAGTAGATAGGGAGAGAGAGAACTTGATGGAGAGAGAGATAGTAGGTAGTGGGAGAGGGAGTGGGAGAGGAGGAGAGAGAGGGATGGGAGTGCGTGTGAGCGATCTAGAGAGTAAGGGATGGGAGAGGGGAGAGAGAGAGGGGGATGGGAGTGTGTATCTGCAAAAGAGATAGTTTAGGGGATGGGAGAGGGGAGAGAGAGAGTAGCCAAAGAGAGAGAGAGAGTAGCGGATGGGAGAGAGGGGCATATGGGAGTGTGTGTAAGGGAGAGTAGGGGATGGGAGAGAGTGTGAGAGAGAGTAGGAGGTGGCAGAGAGAGAGAATGGGATGGGGGAGAGAAAGAGAGTGAGAGTAGGGGATGGGAGAGAGTGTGAGAGAGAGTAGGGGATGGAAGAGAGTGTGAGAGGGAGATAGAGAGAGGGGGATAGGAGTGTATGTGATAAATCTAGAGAGTAGGGGATGGGAGAGAAGAGAGAGGGGGATGGGAGTGTGTGTGTGTGTGTGTGTGTGTGTGTGTGTGTGTGTGTGTGTGTGTGTGTGTGTGTGTGTCTATGAAAGAGAGAGAGTAGGGGATGGGAGAGAGTGTGAGAGTGTGAGAGAGAGTAGGGGGTAGCAAAGAGAGAGTACGAGATGGGAGAGACAGAGTGAAAGGATGGGAAAGAGTGTGAGAGAGAGTAGGAGGTGGCAGAGAGAGAGAGAGAGAGTACGAGATGAGAGAGACAGAGTGAAAGGATGAGAGAGAGTGTGAGAGAGAGTTCAGGATGGGAGAGAGTGTGAGAGAGAGTTGGGGATTCGAGAGAGAGAGAGTAAGAGTAGGGGATGGGAGAGAGAGAGTAGAGAGGGAGAGAGAGAGAGAGAGATAGTAGGTGGTGGGAGAGGGAAGAGAGAGAGAGAGAGCAGCCCAAGAGAGAGAGAGTAGCGGATGGGAGAGGGGCGGATAGGAGTGTGTGTAAGAGAGAGTAGGGGATGGGAGAGAGTGTGTGAGAGAGAGTAGGGGATGGGAGAGAGAGAGTAGAGAGTAGGGGATGGGAGAGGAGAGAGAGAGGGGGATGGGAGTATGTATCTGTAAAAGAGAGAGTTTAGGGGATGGGAGAGAGAGAGTAGCAGATGTGAGAGTGTGAGAGAGAGTAGGGAGATGGGGGAGAGAGAGAGAGAGATAGAGTAAGAAGTGGGAGAGGGAGGATGGGAGTTTTTGTGAGAGATCTAAAGAGTAGGAGATGGGAGAGGAGAGAGGGTGAGAGAGATAGAGAGAGTAGGCGATGGGAGAGGGAGAGCAAGAGAGAGTAAAGGATGGGAGAGGGGAGAGAGAGAGAGTGTAGGGGATGGGAGAGGGGAGAGAGAGTAGGAAGAGAGAGAGTATAGGGAGAGAGAGAGTAGGGAGGGTGGAGAGTGATTTGTTCTCACATAGTGCGTACACGCTATAGCGCGTATGCACTATGTGAAATCACCTAAAAATGGTCAAAAAACAACTTTGGGACCCATTTCATTCACTCTCTGCTTTTGTTTTGTTCTGCACTCTATTATCCCGACAAAAATTGTGGGTTTCAACACAACAAACACTCTTTCAAGGTGGCAAACACTAATTCAAGGTGGCAAACACTTCTGGAAGCTAGCAAACACCAAATTCAATCATTGGATACATGATTTGAAGACTTTTTGAATATTCCTTGTATAGAAAAGGTTAGTGCAATCTATTTTAAATATTGTTTGTTGATATATAGATACAAATTTGATTATAATTTGATATGTTGTTTAATATATAGTGAATTCATTGAAATTTGTATGTTTCAATGAAATGTTATTTCGAAATGGTTAGAAATTTGACAAGTCATTTTATATATATATATATTGTGTATTCATTCAAATAATTATAATTTTTATATGTATTTGAATAATTTGTAATTTACACATTTTAAGTAATTCAAATGTTTGAATAATTTGACATGTAGAAATCATCATCATGCCAAGGAAGAAACCAAAAAATCAAACAAATGAAGATAGGGAGAGAGATTTGGCAATTAAAAGAGATAAAATGAAATTACTACATGAGCAAAGAAAATTGCAAAGCAATAATGAAGAATTGACTTTCGAAGAGGATCAAGAACCACTGGTACAGAGAAACAAAGAGGAAGAATTGGAAAGACAAAGAGAACGAATGAGACTGTTATGCTCAAGAAGACAATTGAATTGTGAAGCTACACCATCTTCTAATGTTGGAGTCATATTGTCCGCTACACCATCTTCCAATGTTGAATTCATATCGTCCTCTCATGTTGAAGAGACACCAATTTGTAGATCCGACGATATACACACTCCATCATGTCATGTTGAAGGCACAACATCAACACATCAAGTAGGTGATATTCCATCTTTTGCATCTTATTGCCAAGGCACATCATCTTTGGTTCAAGGTATGCAATACACTCAACCTTATGTTGATGTTCAAAATGTTGAGAGAATTGAAGAGATTATAACACCTTCTAGAATTCATTTTAGAAGACCAAAATATTTGATTGATATTGATAGTAACATTTTGAAATCAATGCCTGACAAGATTAGCAAGTGTACTTGTCAAAGAAAAGTTAATCGTATGTGGAGATTATTTTTTGATGAATTAAATATTACAGGTCAATGCCAATTATTTGTTGAAATGATGAAAAATTTAAAAGTTAGGCCTATCATGAAGATTCTTGGGCTAAGAACGATGGATGATTCAAATGAAAAAAACATTATAAAGAATCTAATGAATGCTTATGACAAAGTGGGTTCTAAATCACACACCAAAGATAGCAATATCGCAAGACAAGTACTTACATCGACAATAGTAAGTAGCCAAATGAAGAAAGCTCGATTCATGAAAAAGACAAGCAAAACATTAAAAATTGGTAGAGGTACTCTAAGGAGAGCCATGATAAGGCTTGAGAGATTGGAAGATCCAACAAAAAATGAGTTATGGACATTTAGTGGTAGACTACCACGAAAGGATAAAGAAATTAGTGAAGCCTTGAAATCATTGATCGAAAATTTTTGGAAAAATAACACCCGTGTTTCCCCTAATCAAAGAGATGTTGTAAGAAGGAGGATTGGTAGCAAAAATCGCGAGCCACATGTGAAACATTTTTTGGACACAACTTAGACACAATTTTTTGCAAAATTTATTGGTATGTATCCTCAAATTTGAATAAGTCAAAAAAATTTTGAGATGGGTAAACCTTTTTATGTGAAGATAAATCACACACGCACAACTTGTTGTTGTAGGATACATATTGAATTTTCTAACCATTTTGATGTTTTTAGGCATATATGCGTAATTTTGCATTCTCAGTTTGTTTTGCAGGATTGTGACATAAATGAGCCACCAAGATCTTCAAGGGAATTCATATCCAACATTTTATGTGAAATAAGGGACGGCCAACAATTTTACAAGACATCATGCTTGGATGGTACGTGCTTATTTTGTGGTTCTTTGCAACTTTTATCAACTTGTCAACATATGGATAGTACACATGCAATTGGAAATGAAATAGTAGATTACGAAAAATTTAAGACAATGACATATGCTCTAAAAGATGGGAAACATGGTAAAAGATGTGATTTAGTCATTGAAAAGATTTCAGTGTATGAGTTCATGAAGATTTTTCATGAAAACATTATTTACGAGTATGCAAGGCATACCCATAGAGCTCGATGGCTGGATTTGCAATTCAAGTTGTGCAAGGATACGTTTCCACTAGATACCATTATTTTTGTTGTAGATTTCGCAAAGAACTACACACTCCAACCACAAAATGAGGTGCAAGCAAAGTATTATACTTCTCAACAGGTTTTCATATTTGTTCACATAACATTCATGCATTCACCTACAAGTAAAGAGGATGACAGGAAGATTTTGAGGAAGTACCATTTTTACATCAGCGATGATCGATCATATTCTACGGAGTTCGTACATGGTTCTTTTCAACTATTTTATGGAGATTTGGCTAACAGGGGCATCACATATCATCAGCACATTATTTGGTCAGACAATTGTGCATCTCAATTCAAGAATGCATGGATGTTCTATTGGTTGAGCAGGATGCACAAGTTGTGTAGAATTCAATACATGTGGAATTTCATAGAGGTTGGTCATGGAAAGGGAGAGCACGATGGTGCAGGCGCATGCATCAAAAGAGCCTTAGCTTGTGAAGAACTAAAGTACAAAGATGGAGCAATATTGACAGATGCAAAATCCATCGTCCAATGGTGTAACGCTACAATGGGTCCAGGTAAGGAAGGTGAGTCTACGGTTCGTAGATTTTTTTAGTTGATAGATAATACTAATGTTGCACCATATTAGGATTGTTGCACACTAACAGGATCTAGTGAGTTGCACTCTTTTAGAAGCTCTGATGCAGGTTCATGGAGTATCCACATACGAAAAATGGCATGCTATTGTCCATCATGTGTAGAGGAAAATTGGGATGACTGTGAGTCGACTGAATGGGTGGAAAAATGGGATATACAGGTTTTGGACCCAATTGACACTTATCGTCCCCCACAAGCACTGGAAATGGTACAGATGGAATCATCTATTGACTTTGACCGCTTGTCTGATCTAGTGCAACCTAGTAATATATATATTTATATATCTTTGTAATTTCAATATGTAACTTTATAACTTTTACGCAAGTATTTTCTGAATTAATGATCGCATTTTGTACATTTGTCACTGCAGGCCATGTTTTTGTTGTTATTGCACCTGAAGACAATGAAGAAGGGACAAATTATTATTTGTGTCATTGTGTTCAAGCCAAACAAAAATTGGATCACTCGGTTATAGATGGTGAAGGTTTAGAGTACCATGTCGGTGCGGTGGTTGTAACTGGCACATGGCTTAGACGATATTCTATGAAGAACCCTAACTTGTGGTTATTCAAGGATTGGCAAACAGAGAGGAAGATTCTTCATTATTCAAATCTTGTTGTTGCATCAAATGTCCACTTGATAAAATATGGTGGAAAACCACATAATAAGAATCTTTGGAAAGTTCGCGAGTCAGACCACGAGGCAATACTTGAGACATTAAAATGTCGAGCAAATCCAGTTGGCTCATTAGATTGAATATAGAGAGAGGGAGAGAGAGAAAGAGTGATCAACTGGATCCAAATACATTTTTGAAACCTATTCCCCAAGACTGTCCACATTACTAAGGTGGACCGTATTGTTATGATGCGTAAGTGATGAGATCTAGTTTAAATCATAGATTTTATGTTTTGATTTGTTTAGAATCTAGATTTTATGTTTTGATGTCTCCAATTTTTTTAAAGCTAGAACAATATTTTTCATATTTTCTTATTGTGATGATATTTTTCTTTTATTGCATGTTCTCTTCGATGACAGGAGGGAGAGAAGAAAAATAAGTAGATTTCCAAACAGCCAGTCACCCTTCTTCATGTAAATTATTCATTTAAGGTAAAAGTCCCATTTCCTTTGTTTGGCTTTGGTATTTGGTTATTTAAAGTCATTATTCTAGTTGGACCTTCGTATGTTTGAATTTGGGATTGTTTAGTGTCTATTTGTTATGATTATACTGAATTATTAATTCTATGATGTTTCTATTGTTTAATTATTTAAAATAAATTAAAACTTTTTGTATATAATTATTATTTTTTATTTCTATCTATTTGTTATGATTATTTCTATTATTTAAAATAAATTAATTCTATAATATCTCTATGATGAACTATTTATATTTCTAAACTTTACATATTTTAAATTAGATATCTCTCGACTTAATTTATCAAAAAAATTAATTAAAATTTTAGGTATGCTAGTAGTACACCATGACCAAAAATCAAACTATTATAACAATACAAATACATTTAAATAATAATGTAAGAATGGTTTAGTTCACATAAAAAATAAGTCTATCTTAGATATTCTAAATACATCACAAAACTTTATCGCTTCAAAAAAATTGGAATTTCTCCCATCTACTTGAGTTCCCATCAATTGTCCATAAAACTGGGAAAGGGAATAGGTGCTATGCTCCCAATACCAACATCCTCATGTCCACTACTAGGAGATGTGTGTAATGTAGGATTCAACTCCATCAACTTAGTCATTTTTTTCACTAGTTGATTGGGACTCTCACCATTTGTTGCCAACTATGGTGACAATGCTTGGGGTTACACTTATTAAGTAAGAATATTTCCTAATCTAGGGATTAGAGCATTGAACATATTAAAATGTGATTTATGCTATGGGAGAAGACGTATATCAGAATATTTTCTTCATGTAAAGTGCATTAGCCTCAAATAACTTCTTAGTCTCTCTTGTTCCTTAGAATTTTGTATCCTTTTCTTTGGTAGCTATAGGAATCTACTGGGTAAACCACTATGTTGTTTTCTGTTTAGTGGCATGTAACGTATAAAATAAACATCTCCATCATAGTCATTTTGGGCCTGGGTATCAAAAAATTGTTAACTATTTATTTCATCATGGTTGCCACCATTTGCAAAGCATTAGATGATGTCCTTGGGGTCAACATGTGGTGGGGATGGAATTAAAAGGGAAACATTTTCATCCCCACAAGTATTTGGTTACCCAAGGTTTGTGACAACCTCCTACAACCAATCTAGTTGTGAATCTTGCATTAGCAAGCTTAATCTAATATCAATGTTTGTTATATGCTCAAGGTTTTATCTCCTATAATAGTCCATTGGCTGGTTCAGGTTTTCTGGTTGGGTATTTTTAGGTGCAATTGTACCTAGTCCCTTCATATTTTGTCCATAACTCCTCAACAAAGTGTTAATTGGTTCATCTAATAAGCCATTGATTTTTAGGAAGGATTCAATAGTGATTTCCTCCCCCTCACTTTACAACTCATCAATATTTGCATCATCTACAGTAGTTGTTTCTTCCGATCCACTACTTGTGGGTTGTGGTTTAGATCCCTATTTTCCATCCTCATCAACAATGAAGCACTTTATTGGGCCTATATCATTCACTAAAACCTCCCTATTCAAAGACCATATCCCTATCCTATGGAAACCACTCATTATATTATTGGGTGTAAGTGCCAAATTGGAGGCTTTACTGGATAACATTCCTAACTCCTCACGACCAATATTGATTTGAGGGTTCCTAGCCTACCAAACATTCCAAATATGTTTTAAGTAAGATTTTAATGGTGAGAAAAAACTAACATCCAATGATTGACACCTATAGATGGTATACGCTACAAGTGACGCACAATCTATGCCCAACTTCTTTGCTTTATCAATTATTTTCCATGTCATATGGATTCCATGATCATCAAATACTAGAAGACACCTTTTTGAGAGAAACACCCCACATGGAATTGTTCTTACAAAGTGGTCTAGCCAATTCAAGAATAATTATTTCATCATCCATCCATGTACTTGGACTGCCATGCATGCCTTGAGATCATAATTGAAAATGTAGTTTTTTATATGTCTCTTAGCCTTGAACAAATAAAAATTGGAATTCTCTAACCAACAGTAATGTAAGGAGACCCACCCTGCTAATTTAGGCCACTATACCCAAACTAACCAATGACTTCTTTTGATCCTATAGGGTTTCTTCCTGACCCTATTCCCAAGAGGATATCTCCCAACTATCCCCTTCCCTAGGATCTATGCACACCAATTGACTATGTCAACTTCAACCACCCCAATATTCAAATGAAGGCATTTTCTCTCTACTAGGAAAAATTGAGCACAAACCCCAATGCAATATCTAGGGTTATTATATGGTCCTCAACATGATATTTCCAAACTCTCCTAATCATCACATGACTCCACTCACCAACCCAAATCATAGATGTCCTTTTCTTTCTTACTTGACCTACTAGGTCTAGAGCCCCAATTAGGCCAAAATTTTCAAACTCGCTAGGTGCTCTTGCACCATTCTCCCCATGTCACAAAGAACTCATGGTGGATAAATCTGAAGGAATTTCGTAGGAATAGCTTTCTTTCCAAAATCGCTCTCATCTATCAATGTTACTTCAGATTCTGGTTGATCCTTCCATTTGATAAGATGCTCCATACAGGTGCCATGACAAGTCTTCTTCTTGATTCTTGAATCATAACCTTTCAGCTTTTGGCTGAGATTATAATGGGATAGTGACTTCTTCAACCTTTGATTTTGTTTGTCCTTCTATGAATGTAGGCCCTTTATATTGAACTTAGTCCTTGACATTAAAGATAAGGTAAATTTCCAAGTTTGGTGGGAGTTCTATTTTGTCGGCATTAGAACCATAATTTGCAAGTACCTTACAAGGTCCTATCCTATGCATTTGTAGCTTGGTTGGAACACCCTATGCAAGTACCAAAACTCATCCTTGGCATCATATCATGGCCTCAACACCTTGGATCATCTCAAAACATCTCATCTAACATGTTCCAACTCCTTGCACACTCTCAGCAACTCATCTCTTACACTTTCTCAATTTTGCCTCTTCTAGGCTTGTACCAACTAGCCCTTGCCAGTCACTAATTTGTTGTTTTCTCCATAATTTTCCACAGAACTTCCTAAACTATTGGGTGATTAAAATACCCTTTTCCTCACTCTAAAATATACTCCAAAACCAACTACACTTATTTTTTTTAAATATCACTCAAAATTGGCTATTTCAGTCTGCCAACTAGGCCTAGTTTGAGGCCATTTACAAAGCAACTCACAATCCCTTGACTTTTGGAACTCCCATGACCCAAAAAATTCTTAAGACACGACTCAAATGCAAGGATTTTTCTATTTTTTTGGTCTCATGATCAACTTTACAATGGTTTTTACAAAACCCTCCTTTCTAGCCCCTTTACCCTAGGGCTTTCTAGAACTCTTACTTTGCAACATCTCTAGAACCCCAAAATGGTTCAAAAACCTTCACTTTGGTTATATTAGATGACTTCAAACATAAAATGCAACTCTTGTTTGGAGAAAACACTAAATCCACCTTGGGAGCAATCACATACCCCTTTTTATGCACTCAAATTTTAGAGAAAACTATGCAAATACTTCTTAAATGGTTTCAACACTCAACTTTTCAGATGTAAATGGTTATTATAGACTCAAACCAACAAGAAAAATCCCAAACTTGAGGTTTCTCAACACTCAACAATCAAATTTCAAAACTGTTACCAGCACTTACTACTAGGCCAATTTCTAGTTTTAACGGTCAAACTCCCAAACCATACAAAGGACCCCCCACTATTTTTGTATTTTTAAACACTATTTTTGGAGACCTACAATAACCTCTCTCACTTTTTGGAGATCACACTCCGTTTTCATTTTACGATGCCATCTCGGGTGATGCTGAAACTTGCAATGTCGGCTAGTACAAAGTTGCCAACTGCCAAATCTCTCTCACCTTTCCTCATGGGATTGAACTGTCTACTCTATTAGCTCCACGTGGCCAGGTAAACCCTATCCCAAACCTCTTCCTATCCCCTTCGATGCTTGAACGTTCTCAGGCACGCCAATCCAGAATGTGCCCAAGGGTCACTAAATGCCATAGGGCTGCGATCTTTGACGGGGCATATCTCGGAGCTCATACAAGGTATTGATGCAATTCTAGTTCCTACAGGACCATATTACGGAGACCTACAATAAACTCTCTCACTTTTTGGAGATCACACTCCATTTTTGTTTTACAACGCCATCTCGGGTGATGCTAAAACTTGCAGTGTGGGCCAGTAGAAAGTTGCCAACTGCCAAATCTCTCTCACCTTTCGTCATGGGATCGAACTGCCTACTCCGTTAGCTCCAAGTGGCCGGGTAAACCTTATCCCCAACATCATCCTATCCCCTTCAGTGCTTGAACGTTCTCAGGCACGCCAATCTGGAATGTCCCCAAGGGTCACTAAATGCCATAGGGCTGCGATATTTGACGAGGCATATCTTGGAGCTCGTGCAAGGTATGGATGCAATTCTAGTTCTTACAGGACCATGTTGTAAAGACCTACAATAACCTCTCTCGCTTTTTGGAGATCACATTCTATTTTCATTTTACAACGCCATCTCGGGTGATGCTGAAACTTGTAGTGTTGGCCAGTACAAAGTTACCAACTGCCAAATCTCTCTCATCTTTTGTCATGGGATCAAACTGTCTACTCCATTAGCTCTGGGTGGCCAGGTAAACCCTATCCCCAACCTTGTCTTGTCCCCTTCAATGCTTGAACGTTCTTAGGCACGCCGAACCCGAATGTCCCTAAGGGTCACTAAATGCCACAGGGCTGCGATCTTTGACCGGGCATATCTCGGAGCTTGTCCAAGATATGGATGAGATTCCAATTCCTACAGGACTGTGTTGCAAATACCTACAATAAAATCTCTCACTTTTTGGAGATCACATTCTGTTTTCATTCTACAATGCCATCTCTGGTGATGCTGAAACTTGTAGTGTTGGCCAGTACAAAGTTGCCAACTACCAAATCTCTCTCATCTTTCCTCGTGGGATCAAACTGTCTACTCCATTAGCTCCGGATGGCCGGGTAAACCCTATCCCCAACCTCTGCCTGTCCCCTTCAGTGCTCGAACGTTCTCAGGCACGCCGAACCCAAATGTCCGTAAGGGTCACTAAATGCCACAGGGCTGCGATCTTTGATGGGGCATATCTCAGAGCTCGTGCGAGATATGGATGAGATTCCAATTCCTATAGGACCATGTTGTAGAGACCTACAATAACCTCTCTCACTTTTTGGAGATCACATTTCATTTTCATTCTACAATGCCATCTCGGGTGATGCTGAAACTTGTAGTGTTGGCCAGTACAAAGTTGCCAACTGCCAAATCTCTCTCATCATTGGTCGTGGGATCAAACTATTTGCTCCATTAGCTCCGGGTGGCCGGGTAAACCCTATCCCCAGCCTCTTCCTGTCCCCTTCAGTGCTTGAACGTTCTCAGGCACGCCGAACCCGAATGTCCCTAAGGGTCACTAAATGCCACAGGGCTGCAATCTTTGACAGGGCATATTTCGGAGCTCGTGTGAGATATGGATGAGATTCCAATTCCTAAAAGACCGTGATGCGGAGATGTACAATAACCTCTCTCACTTTTTGGAGATCACATTCCGTTTTCATTCTACAATGCCATCTTGGGTGATGTTGAAACTTGTAGTGTTGGTCAGTACAAAGTTGCCAACTGCCAAATCTCTCTCATCTTTCATCGTGGGATCAAACTGTTTGCTCCATTAGCTCCTGGTGGCTGGGTAAACCCTATCCCCAACCTCTTCATGTCCCCTTCAGTGCTTGAACATTCTCAGGCACGTTGAACCAGAATGTCCCTAAGGGTCACTAAATGCCATAGGGCTGCGATCTTTGATGGGGCATATCTTGGAGCTCGTGTGAGGTATGGATGCAATTCTAGTTCCTACAGGACCATGTTGCAGAGACCTACAATAACCTCTCTCACTTTTTGGAGATCACATTCCATTTTCATTTTACAATGCCATCTCGGGTGATGCTGAAACTTGTAGTGTTGGCCAGTACAAAGTTGCCAACTGCCAAATCTCTCTCATCTTTCGTCGTGGGATCAAACTGTCTACTCCATTAGCTCTGGGTGGCTAGGTAAACCCTATCCCCAACCTTTTCTTGTCCCCTTCAATGCTCAAATGTTCTCAGGCACACCGAACCAAAATGTCCCTAAGGGTCACTAAATGCCACAGGGCTGCGATCTTTGATGGGGCATATCTCAGAGCTCGTGGGAGATATGGATGAGATTCCAATTCCTACAGGACTATGTTGTAGAGACCTACAATAACCTCTCTCACTTTTTGGAGATCACATTCCATTTTCATTCTACAATGCCATCTCGGGTGATGTTGAAACTTGTAGTGTTGGCCAGTACAAAGTTGCCAACTACCAAATCTCTCTCATCTTTCATCGTGGGATAAAACTGTCTGCTCCATTAGCTCCAGGTGGCCAGGTAAACCCTATCCCCAACCTCTTCCTGTCCCCTTCAGTGCTCGAACGTTCTCAGGCACGCTGAACCAGAATGTCCCTAAGGGTCACTAAATGCCACAGGGCTACGATCTTTGACGCGGCATATCTATGGGTTGTCAATACTTCGACTATACTTTAAGTCAACGATTATCAATATGTAAAAAAATGGAACTCGTTGTATTTTGAAGTACTCAGAAGATGGCCTTGCCCTTCCCCAGGAGTTTTAGAAATGGGAGACATTAGGTAAGAGAGTGAAAATGTTACTATCACTTCAACGCACATGACGTAATTGGAAATGCAAATTTTGATGGTAATCATTTTGTGATAAGGGAGAGACTAGGGATGATCATTGTTATTATCTCTTTAGTAGTGGAATTTTGTTTTCTCTTGAATTTGGTGGTGGGGGATCAGTGGTAAGTCTCCTTGGATATTCCTTCTTATGATGTTAGTGACAAGTGTTGCTCTTTGAAAACACTTGTACAATCTTTTTTAAATTATTAGATAAAAATAGAGAATAGTAAGTATTAAACATGATTAGCCTTTAGTTCCTAGAAGATCTTTATTTCCCCATCAATGCATTTAGAAAGTTAAGTTTTAAGAAGATCATAAATAGAAAAAATTAGAGAAGTGATTTAAACATTTATATTGATTGGAAACACGTGAGTCTTGAGTTTCCTCTACCTTTTAAATAACATTCCTTAGCTAGCAGACCTAATTCCACATTCCATAAGACTGTCATTGCGCTAAAGATTTAGGAAACCAACTGCTCTAAGATAAAGCTTCTCGGTCAATAATAATCTAGCCTATTGAAGAACATAATACTTCTCAATTAAACTTGTGTTAATTCAGTATTAATTTTGTAATTAACTACAATTTCAGTATCTGTGTACAGGGGGTGACTGAGAAAACTATTTGAGGTCCAATTTGAAAATATATTTGTAAGGATCTCAACCAAGGTTCACAACTTCGATGATTAATACATTCATTCAGGCTAGAACCTCACTACAAAAAAATAATATATATAAAAGGTAGTGAATAACGTCATGTCTAGACCCAAATCAACCAATGAAAGTCAAATTAGCATAATGTGGAACAACAATATATGCATTGAGTGGGTTGTCATAAAAAAGCTTCATAATAAAATTCATGTCTAGAATTAAAAGACCTTAAAGAACATTTATGCTTGTAACACAAATGGCCATTCAAAACTAAATATGATTACAATATGTGAAATAGCATTACAAGAACTTGTAATGCTCTTGTGAACATCCTGTTAATTCTTGTAAGAATCCCTAAGATGCTTGTTATACTCAAAATTTTGTTGAAATTGAATTAATTTTTATCCTGTCGGTTAATTGGCTTAGGGTGATATATGCTTCTTGGATGGAATAATGAGTTCGTGATTAACTCTGTATTAAGATTCATAGCATCTTCTAGTTATTTGCAAAGGAAATTTATAAATTACTTGCTAATGTCATATGGCTTGCTTGAGAAAGATGTTTGTGTTCTTATTGATGGGTACTAATGACTATCCACATATAGTTCTTCAATATCCTATTTGACAAGCTTTCCATAGACATTTCTTTGCCATACTAAGTATTTTTGAAAACATATTTGAGTAGAAGGACTACAGTAGATACTACATGATGTTTTAACAAATAAAGTAATGGGTTAAAGACTATTATTTCCAAGGTATTATGTCATAGTATTTTAATTGTAATGATCTTAGACTAATGATATTCTTGAAGGTAACTTCGACATGCAGCAAGAAAGACAACCTACAGCCAAGGCTATATTGTGCCTACAACCAAAGCCATAAATGCTCACAGCCAAAGCCACTAGTGCACATAGCCAAAGCAATGGATGCTTATAGCCAAAGTTACAAGTGTTCGCAGCCAAAGCCATGAGTACATGAAGTCGATGATCACAATTGTTTACAACTATTCACCAGAAACAGCATCTTTGCAGTTTTTGAGAAATACTAATAAAGCAAAAAAGAACATCTACTAGTTGGTAGACATAATGGAAACTCTCTAGCAATTGAATTTAATTTCATACATGCACATATCTAATTTAATGTCATACACGAACATATCTAATTTAACGTCATACATGAACAAACATATAATATAAAATGATAACCAATAATGTCATATACATTAACAAACACATAATATATTATGATAACCAATAATGTCATATATGAACAAACATATCATATATTAACCAATAATGTCATACATCAAGCATGTCATACATCAAATATAGAATCTCATATGTACATCAAATGTGTATCGAATATGTCTCTCAGATGCTTATATATATACATGGGGAAGGAAACAAGTCTCTATATATATGTATCAAATATCTCAACTACATCTTTTCCTTCCCACGAGGGGAAGGAAACAAGTCTCTCGACGTCCTCTGCCATCGTGTGGAGCGAGACAGTGGAGATGACGGGGCCCTCCTGACACGCTCACTTGACCTCTTGTTGAGGCTCTTCTCCAGGTCCAACTGATACAAAGAAAGTAGATATGAATCAATATTTATTATATGTTGAAATCAAATATATGTACTCACAAAATCAATTATTTTCTTACCACCAACAAATAGTCACTCTGTAAGTCCACATCAAATGCTCGTGGACGATCACGCATGACAAGACCCTACAACAATTCAATAAATATAATCACTTATAAATAACATTAGAAATTTTGAGATTAACTATTATAAACAACAACTAAAATGAAGAAAATTCTTTCATACCTCCGTCAGTGGCTGTGAGCTAGCCACAGCTGCGGCCACTCCACTATCAACAGACTATCGCATATGAGGAGGTGTGTCCGACATCATGAGCTACATGTCATACAATACACGTTATATCTAACATGAAACATGGAATAAATATAATCAATTGAATTAAATTAACATGAAACAATTGTACCTGTGTGAAGCTCATATGATGTCTCTGCTCTGCGTCTATGGTAAAGGATGAGGTTCCTATGGAGAACTGATGCACATGCATATTTTTTTTGGTCAATCCTTAATATGATTACGTAATCAATATATGTATTAATTAAAATGATTAAATTGATACATACGTCAGGACTCGTCGAAGGGACAAAAAATGGGCCTGAAGGATCGCTGCTAGGCCTAGGAACACTTTGACCCTAAATTTTGAACAATGTCAATAAATCCTAATTAATTATTCATTCACTATACGTATGAAATGTGATAAAATTAGTAATTTACCTGTGTGTCAATGCCAAATGTCTCGTTCAGGAACTGATCAGTGACAAGCCCATCATCTGCACCATCTCCGACATGAGTGCCAAATGTGCATAGGGATCCGCATGAAGTGCACATGTGACCACGATGTATAGAAGGCTCCCCCTCATTTAATGGCCTCGTGGAATGGCTGAGGGTCTGCGTCAAAGCATTAATGGTCCCTAGAGTGCTGGCCTCTACATGTTCTTTCACAACTGAAGGAATAATCACATGCTCGCGCTGTGGATGGACCACGGCTACCCTAACTACATTAGGGTCACGACGTGCTCCTGACCGCTCAAATGATGACCCCCCACCTCTACCCTGGGAGTCTAACATATCAAAATAATTGGGGATCTCCCCAAGGACAAACTCACAATATAATTTCTTCAAAAAATACATGGGAACCTCGTTATTCTTGCAAGGAGGGGCATCAAAAACCATCCACCATCTATCCCAAAAATTATTTCTAATAGCATCATGTATGCACCAATGGATGGGGAATCATTTAGTACCCTCTCTAATAGTATTTTGCTCACCGGGTTTTCTAAATAATGCACATATACTACCTTTTGGTATTTCCTTTTTTCTAACATCTTCATATGACAATTTATTTGCATAAGATCTTTTTTGTTCATCCCTCTTAGCCCGCCAAATATATAACTGACCACTAACTGAGGCTATCTGAGTGTTAATGGATTTGAGGGATGATGCCAATTGAGCCCTCATTGGATTGGTTTGTCCGAATTCTTTCAACCGAGCAATGATTCCTTCTAATTCAGTTTTGCCTCTCTCTATTTCATTTCTTATATTTTCTTGTGTGCCTGGTGGAGGTCTTGCAATTGGTTCGGGTTGTGGAATTTGTTCTTCTTCTTGAGGAGGGTTTTGGTTTTGGGGTTCTTGAGGGTTTTGATGTTCTTGTGGATTTTTTGGTTGATTATGAACATTTCCTGATAAAAAATCAATTGAAATTCAAATAAATAAACAAATCTAAATGAAATTTGTAAAAACCCTACAAAAGAATATAAAAAACTTATAAAACAATATGAAAAATATATCAAACAATGCAAAGTTAGGTTTATATCACTTATAGTGTCATCGTGGGTGTGCTTGTGGTCTTGGATTTCATCGACGAGAAGGCATTTTGGAAAATGGTGGTGCAAATGTTGAGTCTTCAACTCGCGTACGCGCTGCTCGCTGTAGGAGTAGAAGAAAATGTTGATGAAAATGATGGGCTGTGGGTTTACAGCCCATCATATATACTTTTTATTTTTAAAAAGCGTGTATGTGCTTTTTAAAATAGGAAAAAAAAATTCCTTGTCACCTTTTTGGCACCACAACTCGGTGCATATGTCCTAGAGGCTTTCTACTTTGAATGTCCTAATTCCAAAGGTGGATGTTCATCTTGGATATATCAGCCTACTAGTTGAGGCTCAGTGCCATATCATGAGTATTCATGGATTTATTGTGGATTTTTGTTGTGCAAAATTTTGGTATAAAAACTTCAAGCTCACCATTGAAGACTTAAATGTGCATGGATGAGGCCTTGAAAACATGGTAGATGGGCACTTGCATGGATTCAAGCTTGTAGATCAAAAGATGAGGATTCCAAAAAGTGGTTATAATAGGCAATTAGATTAAAGGTTTGAAAGTTATGGCCTTTAAAGTTGGGCCGACCAAAACTTCCAAAATAAATGTCAAAAGTGCATTTGGCCGATTGTATATATATTATTAGGGTCTGTCGGCCCTAGCTATTCATTTTGATTGTCTAGAAGTTTCTCAGGTAGCATAGATTATCTATTTAATAAATGCTTGTATATTGTCTAGGACAACTCAGGGTGATAGTTGGCAACTTTTTCTTACAGATTACTATAATGAAGGCACCCATGTGGGTTAACATATTGTAATTTTGGATTATGTAATTCTACATTTGCAGTGATAATAAGAAGCTCATATCTTGTTCTCACAAATCATTGTTATTTCTTTATTTTTGTTATGTGTTTAAGGTATTTGTTGTCACTTAGGTTTGCACCCTTGTCCAAGGCCTATGCATGAGGACAACCTAGTGAAACATGGAAACAACCTCCAAGCTATGGGACTTGAACTGCGAGGTTGAGTCTTCGGAGAAGGCCGGCTTCCTCTTACTATTAAGGTGCACCTAACTACTCTTGGAGAGGAAAAGGGATAAGGAGAGCACAAAAGTAAATCTACCTAGTTCTAATCTAAGGAGGTGATGCACCAAAATAGAGTATTCGAACCAATCTCTGCCCATACATGCGCTACTGAACCAGAATGAAACTAAGGATATACACATCCAGACTTGCTTTAATCAAATAACCACATACAGATCAGAAAACCAAGATGAATGACACAAGGAAGAAGTTCACTTATATATCATTCACAAGCCAGCAGAGATACAGTCATGCAGATTACAGATTTCCACAAAGCAATGGCACAGGCAAAGAACTTTTGCACTTTAATACCAATGGCTGAAGGAGATAAGTGGAGAATCAGACAGTTTAGAGGCACAGGGGAATTTACACTAGAATTGCAGAGCAATAGCAGAGGAAATTAGAGAGAAGGTCCCTCCTTTTTTAAAATTTACAAAATCTTGCCTTTATAGTTCAAGCATAACTGAGATCTTTTCCTACTGAAATGACTTCGCAGCTACCTGCCATTAAGTCCTACGGAGGAAAATCATGGGGATCTGAATAAAATCTGATCTTGCTATCAAATAATGCCCTGAGAAGATAGAAACGATGCCATAACTGCACTCTAACCAGGTAGATGGATCGACTGAGACGGTGGAGTGTCTCTCTATATTTTGCATTCATTTTTGGTAGGTCAGGATCGATTCAAGATCAGATCAAACAACAAAATAGATCACCTTCATTTTTTGGTTGATGAACCAGAGGGGCCAGAAAGTCAACTTAGTTTCACAAGCCAATTGGGCCACGCGGGCCAATCGCTTCTTTTCGTTCTGCCACCTGGGAAGTCCTCTGCGGTTGACCTCCTTTTATTGAACTAACTGCGCCACCCTTCAAACTGTTATCATTAACTATAATGATCACACTAACTGCCAATCGTTAACTGCCAACCTTGGCTGAGCCAGCGAGACACGTGTCAACAAGGTGCTATGTCACCATGGTATCCACCGTGCAGCTTTCGATGGCGAGATAGCGCCAACCGTTGATCGGCCTTAAATTTGACGATCATGAAGACTCGTCGTACCACTATACCATTCTTACCCTGGGCCCATCATACCTGGCACCACCTCAGCAACTGCACCACACTCGAATGACACCTGGCAATACCTGACAGGCGTACCTTGGTGAGACTTGGCCCCACTGATCTATGTGGCGAAAGGGCGCTATGTCGCTATGGTAAAGATCGTACAACTTCATCATAGCGAGATGGTGCCTATTGTTCATCTGACTTAATCTGATGATCGTGAAGACTCGTCGTACTTTGCACTTTGCTCCTCTGCTTCTGGGCTCGCGAAACGCTGTTAGCACACCTGGCATCACCCCTGAGGTTTATGAGATAACACGACCCCACCTGACACATGTCACTGAGGCACTATGTCGCCATGGTAAAGACCGTGCAACTTCAACATAGCAAGATGGCATCTATCGTTGATCTGAACTGATCTGACGGCAAGCAAGATAGATCATCCCCCTTAGTGCATTAATGAATGGGAACTGGCCACGTGCCAATTGTCTAATGGATCCTTGCTGACATCTGACCGAGCACACCTAAGACTCACTGGACACATGGCAGGAGGGTGCTATGTCGCCATCGTATCTGTCGTGCAACTTTCAAAAAGTGACATAGCGCCAACTGTCGATCTGCGTCGATCCAAGGGTGAAGAAAGCTATGTGAAACATCAAAGGATGGTGGGTCCAACCCTGCTGATGTCAAGGTCCACTGAGCTAGCGATGCATCAGAACTTCAAAACGACCACCCCTCCATGTCACCCATGGTTCCACCATGTCTTTGGCCGGCCGAGCGCTATGTCGCTATCGAAAAACTCGTGAGTTTTTCGATGGCGACATGGCGCCCCATCGGCATTTCTCGTCTCTAGTCCATGAAACTAACCACCCGTTGTGAAACTTTTCTGACCCATCAAAGAACCTTGGATGACCTGCAAACTGGACCCACCAGACACGCGTCGACAAGGAGCGATGTTGCTATGCTATCCATCGTGCAACTTCTGAAAAGTGACATAGCGCCAACCATCGATATCCTCAGATCTAACGATGGAGAACCTGCGGGCTACAGAAACCATGTTATAAGGCTTGATCGCTTAGGAATTAAAATAATATTAACTCTGGGACTAGCCGTTGGATGGGCTGGACGTTTGAAATTTGAATCTTGGTGGGACGAAAAAATGATAACAACTACATGTGTAATATCTAGCCTAGTACATACCATAGCATACATAAAGGTTCTTACAACTGAAGCATAAGGTACCTTAGACATCTTATCCTCCTCTTCTTTTGTCTTGGGACACATCTCCTTAGTCAACTTCAAATGACGAGGTAAAGGTGTGTTGGCAGCTTTAGCATTCTCCATAGAGAAATGTTGCAACACCTTCTCAATATAATTAGCCTGAGATAATGTCAAGATCTTATTCTTCCTATCTCTGCAAATCTTCATACCAAGGATTATTTTTTTTTCCCCCAAATCTTTCATATAAAATGCATGTGCTAACTGGCATTTCAACCCCTTAATATGATCTATGTTAGACCCAGCTACAAGCATATCATCAACATATAAACATAAAATAATGTAGCTTTAACAGAATGATCCAAGTGGCACCTACTATATCCATGCTCATGCATAAAAGAGTAAAATTTTAGATACCATTTTCGAGGTGCTTGCTTCAAGCCATATAAACTTTTCTTCAATCTGCACACTAAGTTCTCTTTATCTTTGACCTCAAATCTCTGTGGTTGAGCCATATATATGTCTTTATTCAAATCACCATGAAGGAAGGTTGTTTTAACATCAAGCTGCTCTAAATGCAAATCTTCAGTAGCCACAATACTTAAAACAATGTGAATAGAAGACATTTCAACAACAGGAGAGAATATCTCATCAAAATCGATGTCTTTTTTTTGTGCAAATCCTTTTAGAACTAACTTGGCTTTAAATCTTTTCTTACATCCATCCTCTTTTTTCAACCTATAAATCCACTTATTTTGTAAAGCCCTTTTACCCATAGGCAACTTGCATGAATCCCATGTCTTATTTTTCAACATAGAGTCCATTTCTTCTTTCATTGCAAACTCCCATTGAATCTTTGTATCCATGTACATAGCTTCATCATAACATTCAGATTCACTAGCATCAATAAGTAAAATAGAATACAAGGAAGGAAAGAATCTTTATGGAGGTCTACTCATTCTTCTTGACCATCTAACATCCATTGGGGTGTGTGGTATTTTTTGTTGTGGTTGTTTCATATCATAAGGAATTGCTAGAACATCAGCTTTTGGTGTATCATCTAGCACTAAATAATGATTTTCTTTCTTCTCATGTTACTGCAACATATCTTTGTACAACACTTTCTCATTGAATATGACATCCCTACTTCTTACAATTTTATTTTTTCAAAATCTCAAAGCCTATAACCAAATTCATTAATGCCATATCCAAAAAATACACATTTCTTTGACTTAGCTTCCACCTTGGTTCTATTTTCAACATCTATATGAGCAAATACTTCACAACCAAAGATTTTGAGAAAAGAATAACTCACCTTCTTACTAGTACATGGTTCCTCTAGAATACCACAACCCAAAGGAATATGGGGACCCCTATTAATCAAATATACATCAGTCTTAACAGCCTCCGCCCACATGTTTAAGGGCAACCTTGCATGCAACCTCATGCTTCTTTCACACTCCATTATACTGCTATTCAAGTGTTCAGCCACTCCATTTTCTTGTGGAGTCCTTGGAATATTTTTTTGTCTATGAATACCATTAGCGGAGCAATAATCTTCAAATTCATGACTGCAACACTCACCACCATTATCAGATCTGAGATATTTTAATCTTTTTCCAGTCTCATTTTCAACCAAGCATTTTCATTCCTTATTAGTTTGAAATACATTAGATTTTTGTTTAATAAAATAAACTCATGCTTTTCTAGTTGCATCATCAATAAATGTAACATAATAATGAGATCCACCAATGGAAGATACCTAAGCTAGTCCCCATACATCTATATGCACAAGCTCTAATTTCTCACTTTTATTTTCCTTCCCAATCTTCACAAAACTCACTCTCTTTTGTTTTCCATAAAACTTTCATAGAAATACATATTAACATATTTTAGACCTGGTAAATCTTTCTTTGAATGAAGTACTTTCATACCTTTCTCACTCATGTGCCCAAGTCTATTATGTCACAATGTTGTATCAGAATCTACATCAGCTATTTGTTCTCCCTACTCAATTACAACAACTATTACTGAAAATTCATTTTTCTCTTAAACAATCAAAGTAGAAGAAACAATATGACTAGTACAAAGATATTAGGTGCCTACTTTCACACATTTTGCTACTACAAGAGAACCTTTTGAAATCTTTCAATTTTTATCAGTAGAAGTAACTACACAACCCTCATCACCGAGTCGCCCTACTAAAATTAAATTTCTATTCTGTCTTGGAACATGTCTTACCTCATGTAGTAGCCAATGATTCTCATTCTACAACCTAATCTTAACTTTTCTCTTTCCAACAATCTAACATGGTTCATTATCCCCCAAATAAACAAACCCAAAATCCCCTTGGACATAATCAATGAAATAACCTCTATAAGGTGTAGCATGAAATGAAGCACCAGAATCTAAACCCATGAATCATCAACACTTTCTAAAGACAAAAACAAAGCATCCTCTTCGAATTTGTTACTTACCACATTTTTCTCTTTTTCCCTTTTGGTTTATCTCTTTTATTGTTCTTTTGAGTCCAGCAATCTTTCTTCTTATGCCTTGATTTTCCATAGTACCAGTAATCTCTTGGTCCTCTAGATTGAGACCTCTTCCCCTTTGACTTTCTTCTTGATTTCCCATGATTTCTAGAATTATTTCCTCTCTCAGTCATTTTTCCTTTACTTTGTGCATTCAAAGCACAACCTAATGTAGATCCACCTGAGGTTTTCCTACGATTTTTCTCACTTAAAATAACACCGGTCACATATCATATTTTAGGGTACTAGATCTAGAAATAGAATTACTCATAGCCATTACCAAACCATTCCAACTTTCAGGCAAAGAACACAAAATCAAGAGAGCCCTAATTTCTTCATCAAAATTTATACCCATAGAAGATAATTGACTAGTAATAGTATTAAACTCATTTAAATGATCCGCAATAGATCCACCTTCTATCATTTTCATATTAAATAAGCACTTCATGAGAAATACCTTATTTGAAGCGGAGGGCTTTTCATAAAATTTTGCTAGGCTTTCCATCAACTATTTTTTTGTCTTCGCTTTTGTAATATTAAATGCCACTGATCGTGCTAGGCATAATTGAATTCTTCCAAGTGCCTTTCTGTCCAAAAGATCCTAGTCATCATTTGTCATAGATCCCTGATTCTTGGTTTTTCCATCCAACAGCTTCCATAAATCCTTCTGATAAAGATAGTCCTCTATTTTCATTTTCCATAACTGAAAGTTCTGCCCATTAAACTTGTCAACCCTCAGCTTACCCTCATTTTCCATCGCTCCCACTCAACTATGAGACCTTCCTGCAGAAGATTGCCAAAAAAAATTAATTAATTAAATGATGATGGTCTGGCTAAAAGAAATTGACAACAACCTAGCTCTAATACCACTTGTTAGGATTAACCTCAGACAAAAATAATAGTTACATGCAAATATAACCAATACCAGAAAATAGTAGATCACATAAAAGAGAACACAAGACACCAAGATTTAACGTGGTTCACCCAATCTTTGGGCTACATCTACCAGTAGGAAGTTTAATATTATTATTATCTAGTGATTATAACCTGATTACAATCTGTAATCCCTTACAACTCAATACCACTACAAGAAGCTACAATATCACCATTCATAATGAAATTCCTAACCCTGAGCCTTTATATACAAGCTTTTGTCACTTACAAAATTAGGGTTAGAATAATAGAAAAATAGTAGCCGATGCCTTTTTACAATATAATAGAATTTTTGGTTTTGAGGGCACTGCCCCCCAAAACCCTTGTGAGGGCATTGCTCCTTGACCCCACCCTATGCTATGATAAGGAGCGCACCTGGGGTACAAGCCTAAGACCCCGCAGGACCCTATCTTGGGGGCACTACCCCCAAACCCCAGTAGAGATAATCTAGAGGGAAATCATGCCAAATAAACCTATGAATCTGATTAGGCTCCACATCACAACACTCTGAGCAAAGCATTACAAATAATATGTTGGCATGGTACAAATAGAAATGTTCAACACTATAGGATAAGTTCTATATTGATTTCTACATATATCACATTTTAGCTTTTTGAGTTATGCTTTTAGGAAGCATGTGTATCCTACTTTGTCTAGCTTTGTATATTGTATGAAAGTTAACAAGGATATAAATAGGTTTTCTAATGAGACATGTTTCTTGACTACTTCCTTGTCATTAATTTCCCTATTCTAAACTATTTAAAAGATGTTATGGAACAATATAGATGTCATTATAATTTTCTTTGAAAATTTAACATCTTTATTGATGCTCTCTCAATACTTATTTTCCTTGATTGTCTTATTACAATATTTATGTATATTTAACATAGTACCGAATGAATATGGTTTCCTCTAAGATTCAAGAAGCTTTCCTGATCACAAAGTACAAATTAATCCTTCTTTTTTTTATAGCTTGACCGTGTCTTTTTGTAAACTGCCTTGCACCCAACTCTTGTATAAATAAGTTTCATATTTGAGGTTTTGTATTAGCTTCACTTTCCTAGGAGGAAAGACAATATTGTATCAATTTCTTACTTTCATGGTGGGAATTGTTTGAAACTTTCCCGTTGTTCCTACAATTTTAGAAAGATTACTTGTCCGAAGATTTTGAGAGGTTTATAAATTTATAGTGGTTGATAAGCATTATATGTGTGTGATATTATAGATGTGCTCACGTAACATATTTTTATGTGAGTATCTATGCCAAAAGGCTCATTCACCACTTGTGTTTACAAGCCGGTAAGGGACAATACACTGGCTGATTTGTGATGTAGAGTTTTTTTTAGCATGATTTTTCTATGACGTTGATAGGGTATTCTCTAACATGCATACTACCTGATTTGGGTGATTTAGATTTCAAAACCTGATCTTATGTCTAGGTTGGTGTTTGGTGTTTGATTGCCTGGTTATCAGGCTGGGTTATATCTTTCATGTCATGAAAGATTCTGGGGAAGCTTAACATTTTTGTATTTTGATAACTGATTTATGGTATCTTTTAGAGCTTTTTCATTTTATCTCTTTTCTTCCCTACTTGTACATATAAATGTATTTATTTTAAATTAAAATTATTGTTGAGTGGTCAATATTCAAATGACTTTGACTGTATTTCTATCAAAATTTATTTGTTTCTATTGTTGAATTGGGAACTAGTTGAGGAGAATAATGTTTTAAGTAGGATGACACTAATAATGTAACTATGATCAATGCTATTGTGAAATTATTTTATTATTTTTTTAGACTAAATTGGAAATATATATATATATATATATATATATATATATATATATATATATGGCTTCCTTATTAATATGTGCTTTCTGGTGCATTGATAGTTTTATTGTTGATATTCATATTATTGGTATCATGATTGTTAAGTTTTGTATATTTAAATATTGCTTTATACTAATTTACTCTCTTTCTTAGAGTAAGCATGCTCTCTTCATATCTTTTATGAAAATTTGAAATATTTTTTCTACCAAGAACAATATAATATAAAAGTTGAAAATAGTGAAATCAAAAGAATTTCAAAAATAATCTCTTTATTGTTCCCAGATTTTCCTTTGAATAATATTTGTAAAGGTGAAATAAAAATTTAAAAAACATCCTTTTTTGTGTACCGAATTAGAAAATTGCTCAGAAAACATTATTTTTATCTATCTACTTATTAGACACTTTCACATTATATACAAAACAGCCCCCTAACAAAACGTGGGTTGCATCTCTTAAAAATCTGCACTAAAAAACAGCCCCCTAAAAAATGTGGATTGCATCTCTCAAAAATCTGCACTTGTGATATTCATGATCAAGATTTTAGGCACATCATCATCCACCGTCACAATTTTAGAATAGTAAGTTGTGATATTCATGATCAAGATTTTAGGTTACATCATCATCCACCATCACAATTGTAGAATAGCAAGTTGTAAGCACTTCCGAGCTTGTAAAAGAAGGGAGATTTGTATCCTTCATTTCACCCCACAATACACCATACAATCCTGCTACTATAACCACTGCTCCCACCACACTACAATTCATATGATTACATTAAATCATCTTGCGTGATGTGATTTAAAACTAGGTAAAACAGAAAAAAGTAACAAACCTACCCAAAGAGAGTCTCTGGTAAAGAATAATGGAGTCCATGATTGCTGTTATTATCATCCCCAATGGAACGAATGCTGTACCAAATACAGGCCCCTTTATCTCCATGCACAATCCTTGAAGATAATAAGCAACCCCTGTAACTATGACTCCCTGAAATCATTAAAAACAAATAACATTCCTCTCACTAATTTGTAGATATCACATCACCTCAATAAAAACTAGGTGGTAAGTTCCAATCTGAATACAACTTACAGAATATATAATAGTAACAAGTTTCATGTTGAATCCAACTGCCCAAGCATATGGGTCTGTTTCAATCGGCAAGATGATTGCAATTGACTGAATTGAGCCCATCAAGCATACTAGGGTAACAAGGGAAAGTTGTGCTGGATAACTCTTGAGAACCCAAGCCTGAATTCAACAATTACATAGATTTGAAATGTATTAGAGGAAAAACGTGCATAGGAACATGACATATTTGTGTTATAGGTCTAAAATAATAGTTGTAGTTACTCACATGAAAAACAAACAAGGAAGCCCAAGAAAGGTTAGATGCAATTAAACACAAGAAACCTTTGAGAATATCATAATTACCATCATCGTCATTATGATTCTTATGTCCTTTGTACAAGGTCATGAACATTGCTCCACTAACACAAATTAGGGTTCCCACTATCTTTGCTTGACTGGTCTTCTCTCGAATTCTTATTTTCTCTATTCTATATCATGCAGCATAATCCAATTTCAAGATTTCGAGACTAATATATAAAGTAGTCTGCATACTATTAACTATAATTACCTGAAGATAAGAGCAATCACAAAAGTAGTAACAGGAAGTAGATTGAGCTTTGTACTTCCAAATGTGGGAGAAGTAAATTTCAAACCCATGTGATACAAAATATTGGTAAGTGGTCTGCAGTAGAAAATATGATTCCATTACAAGACTTGTTAATTATGATAATAATTATGATAAAACAGTTAAGCTGAAGAAACTGAATGAAAACATGGATATTTACCCTAACAGACCGAGAACAAAATTCTGGAAAAAGATGGGAAGAGTGATTCTGGTTTGCAAATTCCTGTGATCCAATTTATTGGGACAAGTTATAAATTAATCAAGTATAACTAAGAAGCAAACAAAAAATTCATTGCTGTAGAAGCAAAATAAATATATACCTTTCAAGAAAATAAGAAAAAGGAGCAAAAACAATAGTGGCAACAATGTTCCTGTACACAGCTAAAACAAAAGGATTCGTTCCCTCATCAAAGAAATCTTGGTAAGTATTGAATTCCCTGCATACCCAAACTGAAAGCATGTCATTGCTAGATAAGGATTTGCTTTATCAAACATCTCCATGGCTACTATCACAAGTCTTCAGTCTTGCATTGTGTTTTGTGCTTCCTCACTTCTATGTATATAAATAAATATTTTTTTTTTTTTTTTTTAAAATGCGCCTGGTAAACTTTTTAACGCTCACAAACGGGGGACCTCATCCCCATGAGATTTGAACCTGGATGGCAAGGATAACAACGCAACAACTTAACCATCACAACATGCCACTATTGGCAAAGGGTTTGTGGTAAACCTAGTGTGACTCAAACTGGAGTTGATGCGTAGCACCGGGATCATTAGCCTAACACTACGCCTCACGACTCGCCTTCACACCAACTCGGCTACTCACTCGCCCTTAAAAGGGTTTGTGGTAAACCTAGTGTGACTCGAAACGGAGTTGATGCGTAGCACCGGGATCATTAGCCTAACACTACGCCTCACGACTCGCCTTCACACCAACTCGGCTACTCACTCACGATAAAGTTTAGACAATAAATAAATAAATATTTTAGACAATAAAGTTTTCTTTAGTAAGTACATGATTTTTAGGAGTTATTCCTATAAAACAGTATAAGAATGTTTATTTAGATATCATTAGACTATTAAATACTCTTTAGAATCTATATAATGTCTTTGCATCTTGAATTTTATATCATTACTTAACTAATTTAGATAATAAAGTTTTTTTTAAAGTACGTACATGATTTTTAGGAATAGTTCCTAATCCTATAAAATAGTATAAGAATGTTTATTTACATAGTATTAAACTATTAAGTACTTCTTTAAAATCTATATAAAAATATTTTTCATCTTGAATTTTATAGCATTACTTGTACATAATAATATTTAATATTTAGTCTTTTAATTTTAAATATTAATTTATTTATTTATTTTGAATTATAATAAATAATATAAATTTTGTTTTATATGATTTTTTATATTTTATTTTAGAAATTTGAAGATATTATCAATGTTATTTTTTTTATTAAAAGATTTTATAGTATATTTTATCTTAAATGTGTTTAGTTTTCATGCTTAAGCCTAATGAGATTGGTTGCAAAGAATATTTTATATTCTAAAGTTTTTAAAATTAGAATTTTAAAGAATATTTTAAATATTAAATTTGGTATTTATCAAAAACTAACAGGTATGTACAATTTATCCAAAATCCTCCAAGCAACAAAGTTAGGGTTCCTATTGACAAAAGGCTTCCTCTTTGGATGTCAATTATATGCTATGTGGTGAAACAAGTCACTCATCAACACCATATGTATTATTAATTTTATGGGAATTATCATAACTGTGCTCATATCACCCTCCATTTCCATTTTTATTTAGTCAAAGTGAAATTGTTGTTGATATTGAGATAATTTACAACAAAAATTGTAAGGGTTTCCCATGCACCTTTCCTCCTCAAGTTTTAATGTAAGCATCATAATATCATTTATGTAACATCTGAATTCTACTATATAGGAAATAATTTTTTCTTGCAAGGAAAGTAACTTATCATAACAATATAACTAAATAACCAACTCTGATGTTTTTATGAACATGAAAGGTGGCTTACATTAACTAACAAGAAGGAAGTAACTAACTACATTTCAAATGATTCATAATATAGCTAATTCATTTAGCATCATAGTAAATTGAGTGAAATATAACTAAAACATATTAAAGAAATTACATAATTAACTACAAAACATAGGACTTATACTTTTTGTTCCATATTCCTATTCCATATCTTTCTTCATCTCATTCTCAATGGGTGAAAAAGTACCATCCGAAGTTTTTTACTACCCAACATTGGATCTTTTGATTGTGACATAATAGTCACATGTATAACATCTAGGTTAAAGTAGTATCATCTCATACTTGATCTAAAACCCACAATAGTTGGAGCTAGCCATCCTATGGACATATTTGCAACTAGGTAACCTTAGTAACTAGACATTGCACTACTAATTGATGCATATCACCACTTTGCCCAACGTTTTTAAAAGTACAACCACATTCTATCACCACAAGACTCTTTTAAGGATCTTCTGCCCTGTTAATTAAAATATCCACAACTTTGTGGCTGCATTAATCAAATGAATCACGTGCTATAGAAATCTACACTTCTCATGTCAGAGTTGTTCTTAAACAAGTATCACATTTATACACAACTTGGGCTCAAGAAGTTTTTTTTAACTTAACAAGACTCATGGATAAGGTTTCCCTTCTATACAAAATCAATTTATGACTAAGACAAGGAGTTTTCATTTACTCTTTTTTTACATATTGTAGAATCAAACATTTAATGATGAACCACTAAGTGAATTCAATGTCTAAATTTCCAAATTCAAATAAAGAGATCATTCTTGAGAATCATTAATACAAATGAAAGGATATAATGAATCTTCTTAGATCTTCAATATTTATGCAAAACCTATGAATGAATCCTTCTACCATTTCAATATATAGATATATATGCATGACTACGAATAATCCTTCTACAAAGTAGAAATAAGAATGCATTCCTAAAATGAATATTTGTATCATTCAGTAATATGTATGTACCTCTTTATGAAAGATCTCTCTTCTCATTTCTAAACCATAAATTCAAACCTTCATTTGTATCTTTCCTGACATGCAAGTAAGCGAAAGCTTCTTTTCAATTCTCATATATGATTGCAAATATTCGAATGGATCTTCCTTTCAATTCTCAAATATGAATGCAAGGTTCAAATTCATCTTACAATTAAACAAGTATTATAAAATGTAACTACAATAAGTTTCGATCAATCAACCCACCCATGTAAGAATTATCATGGTTCAAAATGAAACATAAATCAAGTAAAATAAGAAAAATGTATTTCACAATAATATATATAAGTCATAAAAATAAAAATCCTTTTTTAGTGGACTGCAAAGACAAATATCATAAAATATTATAACAAGTATTGAGAGCATATCTAAAGGATTCATGCCTACACAAACAACTTTAAGTTGGATGACTTATGATAGAAACCAAAACCAATACTATACACTTTTTCTCTTTTGAATTCAATACACCAAAACCAAAATGTGGAGCTCTTCCCTCAAAAAGAAAATACAAATGAATGCATAAGAAAGCCAATGTGAATGTAGATGTAGTCAAGGAGTAACGCATGCTTGCTCATGGTGGAAAGAGTGGGTTATTCTTTCTACCCTCAACATCCACCACCAACCACCAAGGAATTAAACAAGACACACTAAATGAATAAAAAAATATTTATCTAATTGAGTAACAAACATGTTGGCAATGTGGCTAGGAGGATATGTAAAGATGATATAGAGTTGTCATTCATGGAAACATATACTTGTTGTGAGAAGGAAAAACATAATAGTAAGTTTTGGATACTTGTCTAAGCACTATTTAGGAAATAGTGAATAGTCCCAATATTTTCTTTAACTCCATTTACTAGAAGCCTTTGAGCTTATGTGTAGTCAAGGGAAGGAAGTACATGATGTAATGAGAACATGGTTAAGAGTGTGGTTAAGAGGTTTAAGAAGATTTGATATATAGAGACAAAGTTATGGATAGTTTTCCAAATTAGTTTGATAGGGCAACTAAGGTCCTACATAGGCTCAATTTTAAAAAAATAAAATTTACAAAAAATTGAACCCTAAATCACTTTCATGTGCATATGGATTGGGATGAAACTTTGAATTTTCACAATTCAAATATGTGTCCAAATGAGCTCAAACCATCTAAAAGTGCCCTTCTAAAAAGGTAAAACACTCTTTTAGAACCACAAGAGTTAGTAGGAACACAAATTTATATATCTACTATCATCCTATAAAAAAAATCTATTTTTTGATGGATGAGGAGAGAGATTTTTTTTTTTTTTTGATGAATAGTCCTTTTCTATTAATAAATAATATCATAAGTTACAATTCACAAAAAAAGGGCTAGAGGATACAAGATCACCCCACGAGAGTTTACACAATCTCAGCTGGAATCAACAACTATTCATCCAAAAAAAACTTATAAGAAACATCCTCAGGCTACCAAAGCAATGCTAGCCGAGGGTGGTGGTTCATCTCAATTGTGGAATCCCCAATCATATTTGGGATTGGGAGGCGGGCTAGGAACAGTCCAGCCATCAGCAACATCGTCATGGGCCTGAGCTTCATCCTTGTTATCAACTTGTGGTGGCGAGATGGAAAGATCCAAGCGGATGGGCCATTTACCATGTACAATACATCAACCACCAACCAAGGAAGCCACAGGGCCTAGAGACCACCTTGTGCCACCTCAAGGTAGAGAAACCAAGTGGCGACCCCAACCTCCACCACCATGCTAGGAGAGCGGTGATGGGAAGCCTGCAAGTGAGGCGTGTGCAAGCGGTGGCTTGAAGAGCTGCACACCCAGTGGTGGCCCCTTGGAAAAGTAGCGTCAACAAAGACATTGGGTGGAACTCTGGCAATCATACAAAGAGCATTTCCCTAGTGGTTAAGAAGCTCCTCAAAGTGGACCACCTCTAGAGCCACCTTGTTGGCTTGTATCTGCATCATTACATTATTACAAATGCATGCTTTAGTGTACATAGCGATATTTATGTTGAGAAAAGTGCGAGTGAAAATAACAACATTCCTTATTTTCCATAAAGTAAACATTTAATCTTCATCTGAAGGTATGCTAGATCTGAGTAAACTTCTTGGGAAACCTAGGGGAATCACCCAAAATAACCATATGCCAAGAAAAGGGTTCTGGCCGAAAGGGCTAAAAATATCATGAATCCAGTGCCAATACTATTGAGCACATCTACAGAACCAAAAGAGATGCAAAAATGTCTCTGGTTGCCTATAGAAAGGGCATTGAGGATTCGGAACCCCAATATGTTTGAGTTGAGGCCCAAGGGGAAGACCTTGAAAAACCAAACACCAAGCAAAGTGGACAATTTGGAGTTATGTAATGGCATTCTAAATAGTGTCAAAATGCTTTCTCCACTGTGAGAGAGAGAAGATAGCAAATGTCACCGCTAGTTGAGAGTATCCACCATAGGCATATAGGGAGAAAGCTAGTGATATCCCAAACTGGACTTATGGCTAGTGAAGGGAGTAGATGGATACCATTTCCAATTAGTCCACCAAGGACGAACAAACTGAATACCCACCTTATGAAGTAAATGATCTAGAATTGTAGCAATTAACAAATCAAAAGTCTACTAATCTCAATGGGCAAGATGAAACTGAATTTGCATATCTTTCTATGATCTGAGGCTCATAGTGACCCTGGAAAAGAGGTCCTCAAGGGTCTTGATGCCACATTAAAAAAAATGCAAGGTATCCCTTTGGTCTTGATGCTACCCAAGATATCCCTTTGGCCAAGAGGTGAGAGGTTTTATTGGCCAATATTACTCATTTCATTTTCTACAGCTAACTAAGTCAAAAAAGAAAGAAAGAAAGTGCATGTATGTGCTTAGTAAAGAAGACAGAACTTGAGATAATGATAATAGTCAAAAAGAACTAATTTCACTTAAACATTGATGGATATCATTTTTTAACTTTATGAAATGGATACGTTTGAGATGTATCATTATGCACGTTACAAACTAGAATAAGTTGCATTTGTACTTGGTTCATAAAAATTATGAAATGAACGAGCTAGGAATATCGAAGTGTGCATATGAGTTCACTTACGTACTAGAAATTGGCCTGCCGTGATTGTTGTGTGATCAATTGTTAATAACCCTCAAAGTTGGCCTTCTAATAGACTATTATACTATGCAACCAAAAACATGGAATAAATTATGTTATATTTGACCTTAGTAAATAGGCAGAGGAATTGAATGGTGTGTTAAAGTGGAGTTAGGGTTAGATTTCATGGTTAATACACGCTGAAGTGATTTTTTGGTTATGAAAATCAACCAGTTATGAGATGCAGACCTCTAAACTAGGCTACTTGGATTTTCTAGAAACTTGCATAGTGCAGGCTTGTATCAAACCACGATTTTATACTCATCAAATCTGATTGCAAGGGGCTATGAATGGAAAATAGGTTTAGTGATAGGAGTAGAGGTTGTCCCCAAAGCAAATTCTTATGCCAATTACTAGGTTTAAAATTATCAGCTCTTATAGTAGACTACTTAGAATAGTATTTAGTGGGCTACCTAGAAAAGTTTTCAAGATATTCCCAAAGAAAACCCAAACTATAACTGACATAATTCATATAGGCAGTATAATAGCAGTATAAACCTTCGCATAAATGATAAAAGTTATTATAATATCCATCAAAATTTAGTAGTCTATCAATATTTTAGCAGTTGTAATCAAGATCATCACATGGACTTAATTAGAAATGAAAACACTAATGAAACCATGGCCACGAAGGCCCGTACTAGAAAAGAAATAGAAATCCAAAAGATGAGCCATAATTATTTTTCTTCATTCATTCCGAGGCGACCAACATAGTTGCCCAGAAATCCATGAGGAGGTGTAATAGCTCCTTGTATTCCTTTGTATCGTTTATACTTTTTTCATTGCCAACGTACATAAATTGTAGGGAAGTGGCCGAGTTGTGAATCACTTTGATGGAAAAGTGATTGGTATTGTAAAGTTTCATATCCACCTCCACATTCTAGATCATTTTATCGACATTATCCAATCTGTTCTTCAACTCCTCAATCTCGTCCGTAGAGGGTTTAATTATGGCTCTATCCTTCTTCAAAGGGACCTTAGCTCTATCCTTGTTCATAGGAACAATCTTGGAAATAACCAAATCATTGGCGGTGCTCCTTGTAATGTCTTTTAGAGAATCCGGAAGGATAATTCTAAATGTTACTAAGTTTAGTGAGTAATTTTTTTCTTTGAACATGTTTACTTATTTATAAGTTTACTTAAACATAGATGTAAAGTCCTACCATGTTCCCTATCATATTAATTTGTAGTGGTAACATGGAGGATGGGTAATTAAATCATGAGATTGAACTCAAGAATTGTGAAGAGTACAAGAAGGACAAAAAAAAAATATGGACAAACATCTCTAATGAGAAGTTTGTTAAAGGTACAAAGGGGTTTTCATCCTAACCTCTTGAAGAACTTTATCATTTCCTACAATGAAAGGAAGGTAAGAAACAATGGTCCTGGAAATCACTTGGATTAGTTCAAGGAATATGTCTAGAAGCTGAGAAACTCTAAAGTTAGTTACAAAGAGCATTTTCATCATTTCCTAGACACTGGGGAAATAGCATCTATGTTGCATAATAATTCCTGAGGAATAGAAGGTCATTATGATAGTGTTGATCAAGTTCATTATACACTCAAGGGTTTATTCCACATGTTTCAAATGCTTAACTATTTAAAAAGCGACTTAAAAGTTTTTCTTCTATTTTTTTAAATTTTCTCATCTATAATTCAATATGTGTCTAAAGATAGAGTGAAAGAAGGTGTTCCTCTATGTTAGGGGATCATCTTGAGGTTGTATAAATCCCATCTTAGCCTTTCTCGCCAAGTGGATTCTAATCACCTCTTGCCTGTTGAGTTGATTAATCCCTGTTTTAGGCCGTGTAGCTTCCACAACAAAAACGAAGTGATTTCCCCTACTATTGGTTCTAGTAGGGTTAACTTGTACCATCAAGCTAAGAATAAAGCCTTCCTACTAAAGATCCAAAAGTTAGTCTTCCAAAAAAAAAATCCTCTATACTGAGAAATCTAAAGAGATCGTGGTGAGGATTTAGTGTCAAATTAGTCAACCAAATCTAGGTGGACCCTTGGGAATTCCATTGCCAACTCCACATCATTGTCTATTTTCCTTGATTCCCCCAAAACCATGTAGTCATCCAGGAGACCCCAAGATTCCTCCTCCTTTTCCCACCAAACACTCAAAATCTACTACTAATTATGACCTTGATGCTATGGGAAATAAAATTGATGAATTATGTGTCTTCCTTAATAGGAAAAAGAAAGTGACTAAGTGGTTCATTTTCCAACTAGAAATAGTCTGGTGAGAAATAAATAAGAAGGAAGTTCTAGCAGAGGCTGAAAGAAAATTGGAAGACTGGACAAAGGAAAAAGGTGATAACAGTATCTTGGAAGTTGTAAATAACTTTGGGAACAAGTTGAACAATTGTGATATCATAGAAGCAGATTATTCAATTAAAAAGCCAAGTGATCTGAAATAGAAATTCTCAATGCTCTGGCCAATATGAAGGACAACCAGGCTTAGTTGAGTATTCAACTCTAAGATTTGACTTCTTACAACAAAGAGATGCATGATAAGACCAATCAACCAATTAATTCCATCCAGGTTAAGTTGGAGGATAGAAAGATGAAAAGAAAAAAGAGGGAAGACAGTCTGCTGTTGTTGTTTGAAATTTCGTTTACTAGGCCTCCTAAGAAATCTTCTATCCTTGACAAGATTGAGGAACTTAACAAGTAGTTTTTCAGTGTCATGGTGCTAGTCTATTTGTTCGCTGGTATATGTGTGACATGTTTGTCCCTTGTCTTAATTATTTGGTTACTATTTTTTCTATCGGTGTTACATTTTCTTGTTCTATTTAGTTTGGTTTGTAGGATTCACTTCTTGTGAACTTCTTTTTGGCTGTTCACTAGACTTAATGTTAAGTTTTTATTAAAGGTCTAAGCTCTATCCCAATTTATCTAATCAGAACAAAAATGATGTTAGAACTTGCCAAGATTAAGACACCTTAATCCAACCACTTTTTTTTTCATTGTCCACTTCATTGATAACTAAAGGAATGTGAACCAAATCTAATTTTTTGAATTTTTAGCTTGTATTGTAGGTGTGTCATTGCAAAGTTATGATGTGATGTGGTGGCAACAAAAATATTGCAAGGCAATGCAAAGTGCATAACAATCCATAAAACTTGAATGAGGGCACACTAATATGAGAAAGATAACAATGAGGATGAAGATGATAGCCAAATTTGAACAAGATAGATAATATCTAGTCATGCATAATAATGTCATTCCTTCTTGCTTGAAAAAGTTGTATTTTCCTAAGATTGTTACAAATTTATGAAAATAAATTTAATCATATATATACATCTTTGTGTGTGTACATATATATGTGTGTGTTTGTGTGTGTGAAAGAGAGTGATCATATTAAACTAAATGATGTCTAATTATGTTCGACTGTTAGTATAGTAAATATGATAGATCATTTTTAGTAGATGTATGTATGAATATGAAACATGTACACACGTGTGTGTGTGTGTGTCTATATATATATGCATGCCAGCCAAAGAAGATTAAGAAATTCAATATATCAATTTTTTAAATATATCTTCCACTAAAATTTATGAATAAAATAAGAAACAATTCTGAATTAGTTCATTATATTTAATTTGGCCAAAGCAAGATTTTAGATTTCTTTTAAAAAATTGCTAAAAGTAAGACTCATTTCATATAAAATACTAAAAAGTAAAACTAAGATAAGAGATTATCTAGAATTATTTATCATATTCAATTTGGAGAAAGCTAGATTTTCCATTTCATTCAGAAAGATAGTAAAAGAATAAATAAGATAGAATACTAAAAGATTATCTAGAATTATTTATTATATTCAATTTGGAGAAAGCTAGATTTTCCATTTCATTCAGAAAGATAGTAAAAGAATGAATAAAATAGAATACTCAAAAAAGATAGATACGATAGAGACTATTCAGAATTACTTCATTATATTTAATTTGGAGAAAGCAAATTTTCCACTTCCTTCAAAAAAATTACTAAATGATAGCACTTCTTTCTTATAAAATATCCATAAAATGCACCAAAGATTATGGGATTAAAAAAATTCCCACTTCTTTCTCGAAATTTAGATAAAAATACGTCTCCTTTCGCTGGGTTTTGATATTCAGTGAACATTGTTATTTAATCAAGCATCATTGTTCTTCCGCAATAATATGTATATCTTTATCCTCTACATCTCCATCCATGATTGCTTCCTCGTGAGTTTGCATAGTGTTCTTCACTTTGCCCCACAAAACAGCGTACAATCCTACAACTATCACAACAGCTCCCAGCACGCTGCAAAGCGTTAAACTAAATTAAAAACATGCAAGCTATGTTATAATACATTTATTCAAATTAAAAATTCTAGGAAAACAAAAGACCTTCCCAAATAGATTCTCTGATGAAGAATAATGGAGTCCATTATAGCTGTAATTATCATGCCCAACGGAAAGAACGCGGTAGCAAAAACAGGCCCCTTTGTCTTCAGACACAACCCTTGAAGATAGTATCCCACGCCTGTAACTATCACTCCCTGAATTCATCGACAGAAAGTTAAGTTAAATTAAAACTATTTAACACATTTAACATAAGAAAATAGTTGTTAGCTTGTGACATTCACAGAAAAAGTTGCTTGATAGAAAACTACTAAACTTACAGAATAAACAGCTGTCAGAAGTTTCATGTCGAATCCAACCGCCCAGGAAGATGGATGTCGTTCAATAGCCCAGGTGATTGCAATTGACTGAACTGAGCCCATCAAGCATACTAGAGTGACAAGGGAGAGTTGTGCAGTATACTTCTTGAGAACCCAGGCCTGCATTCATAATTTGTACAGATTGAAATAAATTAGAGCAGGGTATCCAAAAAGATGAGATATCTTTTGTGGTAGAGAGTTTAGTTAAATGCTTATGTTATTTAATAACATATATTTGTTGGAATTTTAAATCATTTACCGTTGTTCTTGAGTCAAGGGCACACCTACTCTGGCAGGGGAATGACTAGTTTTTTGGTTTTGGATTTCATTCCCTGCTGGATTCTGATGCTGCATTAAATTTTGGTAGGTAATTTTGAATTCAGATTTTTGTATGGGAAAAGTTTGTGGACAGCTGGAAGACGAGAGAAAATGTTTTTCATTCCATTATTCTCTCATACAGTAGTTTCTGCAGCAGCGGACAATTCTGTGCAGCAACATTATTGGTGTTTTGTCTGTTTGAGCAGTGATTGCTCTAGACAATTTTTTGTGAGAGCTGTGAATAGCTCCAGGTTGTATTTATGCAGCTCAAGATTGCTGCGAGTTTAATTACATCAGTATAGTTTTATGTTTTATTATTTTATGAAGTTTGCACATCTCCAGCTGTTTGGTTGTTTGAATTTTTGGTGTCTCCATCCCTCATATTCAGCTGTGCATTTTGTTTATTGAGCAAAACAGAGCAGCAATCTGTGTTATTGCTCTTTCATATATGGGGATTTGTAGATTCTTGATTAAGGAAGTTTCAAAATAGCTAGTATCATCAATTATACACAAGATGCAATGAGTGGTGAGTATTCTATTTATTTTAATATGACATAGGTTCATGTGAACTACTATTCATGAAATATAAGTCAATAAACTGACACAAAAACTATAAAAGTTAAATCAAAATAACAGTATTATAAAACATGAAGAAGTTAAATACCTGAAGAACAAACAACGAAGCCCAGGAAAGGGTCATTGTAATCAGACACAGGCAACCTTTGACCATATCTTGATTATTGGCATTATCCTTTTTCAAGGGGTCATGTGAAGGCCAAGGCGTGGGAACAATTGGTCCTGTGTAGAAGGTCATGAGCATGGCTCCACCCACAGACAGTAGCGTTCCCAGTACTTTTGCTTGACTGTGTACTTCCCTAACTTTTATTCCCTCCATTCTAAGTAAACACACAAATTTTTGTTCTAGTGTGTTAAATATATAATAAAAAGTGACTTAAATAAAATGAAAGCTAAGTCTTTTATTTCTCAGTTCATAAGACAAAATACAATTGATTGTATTTTCTTATAGTTACCTGAAGATGAGAGCAAACACAAAAGTAGTCCCAGGAACGAGGTTAAACAGTGCACTTCCAAAAGTGGGAGAAGTAAAATCCAAACCCAGATAATAAAAGTTGTTACTGAGAGGCCTAAAAATTTCGAAAAACCCTTCCATAAGTATGATAACAAAAGTATGGTTCAAATAAATGAAAAAAATTTCTTTATATTTACCCTAACAGCCCAAGAACGAAAATTTGACAAAATATGGTAAAAGTGATTTTTGTTCGGGAATTCCTGCCATTCAACACATCGGACCAGGTTATAACTCATTCCAATATAACCCAAAATTAGCAATATAAAAATGTAGAAACATAGGTTTATTTAAGAAAATCCCATATACCTTTCAAGAAAAAAAGCGAAAGGAGCAAAAGCTATGGTTGCAAATATGTTCCTGTACACTGCCAAGACATAGCGATTCATTCTGTCACTTAAAGAAATTTTTGTCATTATGGAATTCCCAGCATATGCAAATTGCAATAGCATCATTGCTAAATAAGGCTTTGCTTCATCAAACATCTCCATTGCCTTCAACACAACTACTGTTGTTTTTAGTATTGTCTTTCTTCGATTTTGTCTATAGACCACTAAAAGCAATAGACCTAAGACAAATAGAGATGTAGAACGATAATTATTAATCTCGAAATCAGATTAAGTATAAAATTGCAGCATGATATTCAGCTCATCACTAAAATGTACGTGAAGTACTTTCAAACCCATGTACTGGAAGCTCTGAATAGGCAACGGCTAAAGGGTAAACTATTTTGTTTACCCTACCTATGCCGCCTAGCCCCTCGTATTTTGCCCCGGTCAAATCAAATTCCTCGCACCATACAATGTATGAGACATTACTTTCAAGCCGAGAAATGTACAGTTTAAATCCGTGGGCAGAAGTATGCAGAAGTCCGTCCCGTACATTAGAAATTGGAGGTCTTTGATTTGATTCTCCTACCTCATCATCATTCTTTCAAGTATTTGTTTTCTCTGGTTTTTATATTAGCTTATCCGCTCTGATCAGCCTTAGCTTTTTCCTTTTAATTTTTTCACTTTCGCTATCAGCCTATCACTATACAATGATCTTTGTTTGTTTGTTCCTATGATTTTTATGACTGCTTTGACTATTGGTTTAACTCATATTTAGCATTATTTTCGGTTCATACATTGAGTGGACTAGTTTCTTAAATAGTGTTTGTTTATTCAGATTCAAAGAGACATTATTTTTTAGGGTTATATTAAATATTAGACTAATGACTTCTCACTGTTATAGTATTCATTTGTTAAAACAAAATATATTCTGTATCTAGCTATAACTTATGAAAAATTGATATTTTATTTTATTTGGCCACATTCAACACTAGATTAATTCTATGTTATTATAATATCTAAGCACTAAAATAAGTTTTTCATTTTAATTTTCTATGATTCATTGATGTCTTACCTTGTAATTGTGGACATATTGCCTAATTGCTTTTCAAAGTATAATGTATCACATGATAGTCATATCTAATCTTTATCATATATCTTCTATCTTTTATAGTTTGATTACTATATTTATCTTAATAAAGTTTATGTGACATAATGTTACATTAACATATATTAATTTGAAGATTTATTCTATATCCTTATATGGGCTTACTTTGGAATGATTGTAGTATCATCCATATTTCTTAAGCTTAAATCATTATATCATTTTAGATATCATATAATACATTACATATCTTCAATCTCAAAATTTTCTTCATTCTTTTTCTGATGCAATTTTGATCTTTAATTGGTACATTTTAATGTTTAGATCATTTTATGTGCTTATAGCCTTATCATTTTCTTTTTATTTATGAAGTGCACAAATGAATAAATGAATAGAATAAAAAATACTACTTTTGACAATAAGTAGACTTTTATAGCAAGATACACATCACTTGAATGTCTCTACTATATTTATATAATCCCATTCTAATCAAATTATTTTTATATTAGGATAATTTGACTTAATTTTAATACTAGCATTAATTGATTACTAATTTATAATGTATTCATTTATAACATGATCTTATCCAACTTGTATTTTTTGTAAGTCATATCAATATTCACAAGCTAGGGACACTTGTCGTGATACAATGGGTCGAATGGTGTTGTAGATTAGCCTACAATCCCATTCAACACATATGATCAATTACCTTATGTCCTTAGGAGTCCTAGGACGCCTAGGGATACATGTCACGATGTAGTGGGTTGAATGGGGTTGTAGGTTAGCCTATGATCCCATTCAACCCATATGATCAATTAATCTATATCCCTAAGGGTCCTAGGACCCCTAAGGACACTTGTTACGATGCAATGGATGGAATGGCATTGTAGGTTAGCCTATGACCCCATTTGATCCATATGATCAATTACAGTATGTCCCTAGGGGTCCGAGGACCCCTAACAACACTTGTCACAATGCAATGGGTTGAATGAGGTCATAGGTTAGCTTACAACCCCATTCGACCCATATGATTGATTAGCATATGTCCCTAGGGGTCCTAAGGAAACTTGTCATGATGTAATGGGTCGAATGGGGTTGTAGGTTAGCCTATGACCCCATTCGCCCCATGTGATCAATTAGCATATGTCCTTAGGGGTCCTAGGACCCCTAGGGACACTTGTCATGATGCAATGGGTCAAATCGAATCATAGGTTAGCCTATGATCCCATTTGACCCATATGATTGAGTACCCTATGTCCTTAGGGGTCCTAGGACCCCTAGGGACACTTTTTGTAATGCAATAGGTTGAATGGGGTTATAGGTTATAGCCTATGACCCATTGATTTTATGTCCCTAGGGGCCCTAGGACCCCTAAGGACACTTGTCATAATCCAATGGGTCGTAGGTTAGCCTACAACCCCATTCCACCCATATAATTGATTACTATATGTCCTTAGGGGTCCTAGGACCACTAGGGACACTTGTCATGATGCAATAGGTCAAAGGGGGCTGTAGGTTTGCCTACGACCCCATTCAACTCATATTATCATTAACATATGTCAATAGGGATCCTTGGACCCCTAGGGACACTTGTCGAGATGCAATGGGTTGATTGTGGTCATAGGTTAGACTAGCACCCCATTCGACCAATATGATCAATTGCCTTATGTCGCTAGGGATCTTAGGACCGCTAAGGACACTTGTCACAATGAAATGTGTTAAATGGAGTCGTAAGTTAGTCTACAACACCATACAACTCATATGATTGATTACCATATATAGGACCCCTAAGGACACTTGTCATGATGCAATAGGTTAAATACGATCATAGGTTAGCCTACGACCCCACATGACCCACATGATTGATTACCTTATGTCCCTAGGGATCCTAGGACCCCTAGGGACACATGCTATGATGTAATGGCTCAAATGGGGCAGTAGGTTATTCTACAACCCCATTTAACCCATATGATTGATTATCATATGTCCTTTGGGGTCCTAGGACCCCTAGGGACACTTGCCATGATGCAATGGGTCAAATGGGATCATAGGTTAGCCTAAAACCCCATTCGACCCATATGATCAATTCCCATATGTCTCTAGGGATCCTAGGGCCCCTAGGACCCCTAGGGACACATGTCACGATGAAATGGATCGAATGGAGTCATAGATTAGTCTATGACCCCATTTAAACCATATGATTGATTACCATATGTCCTTAGGAGTCCTAGGAACCCCAAGGACACATGTTGCGATGTAATGGGTCAAATGTGGTCATAGTTTATAGCCTACGACCCCATTTGACCCATATGATTGATTTTGGTATGTGCCTAGGGGTCCTAGGGCCCCTAGGGATACATGTTATGATGCAATCCGTCAAATAGGGTTGTAGGTTAGCCTATGACCCCATTTGACCCATATGATCAATTACCCCATCTCCCTAGGGGCCCTAGAACCCCTAGGGACACTTGTCACAATGCAATGGATTGAATAGGGTTGCAGGTTAGCCTATGACCCCATTCAACCCATATGATTGATTACCGTATGTCCCTAGCGGTCCTAGGACCCTTAGGGACACATGTCATGATACAATGGATCGAACCTATGACCCCATTCAACCCATATGATTGATTGCCTTCTGGTCTTCATCATCCCTGATGTTCACCATTACTATCTTAGCTTATGGAATTTTATGGTCTTCATCATCCCTACTGTTCACCATTACTATTTGAGCTATCCCCATCGTCCCTACTGTCCAACACTACTTTTCAAAGTAGAGCCCAATTACCAATTACTATTTTCTCTGGTTTTTATATTAGCTTATCTACTCTTATCAGTCTTAGCTTTTTCCTTTTTATTTTTTCACTTTCGCTATCAGCCTATCACTATACAATGATCTTTGTTTTTTTGTTCTTATGATTTTCATGACTACTTTGACTATTGGTTTAACTCATATTTAGCATTATTTTCCGTTCATACATTGAGTCGACTAGTTTCTTAAAGAGTGTTCTTTTATTCAAATTAAAAGAGACATTATTTTTTAGGGTTATATTAAATATTAGACCAATGATTTCTTACTATTATAATATTCATTTGTTAAAACAAAATACATTCTGTATCTAACTATAACTCATCAAAAATTCATCTATTATTTTATTTGGCCACATTCAACACTAGATTAATTCTATGTTATTATAATATCTAAGCACTAAAATAAGTTTTTCATTTTAATTTTCTATGATTCATTGATGGCTTACCTTGTGATTGTGGACATATTGCCTAATTGCTTTTCAAAGTATAATGTATCACATGATAATCATATCTAATCTTTATCATATATCTTCTATCTTTTATAGTTTGACTACTATATTTATCTTAATAAAGTTTATGTGACATAATGTTACATTAACATATATTAATTTGAAGATTTATTCTATATCCTTATATGGGCTTACTTTGGAATGATTGTAGTATCATCCATATTTCTTAAGCTTAAATCATCATATCATTTTAGATATCATATAATACATTGCATATCTTCAATCTCAAAATTTTCTTCATACTTTTTCTGATGCAATTTTGATCTTTAATTGATACATTTTAATGTTTAGATCATTTTATGTGCTTATAGCCTTATCATTTTCTTTTGATTTATGACATTATTATGATTATCTCAAAATGTATTACATCACTAATGTAAATTTATGCACCACTTTTTGTAAGTAGTATATATGTTGAGATTCTAGTCCCTGAAATTAAATGAAGTGCACAAATGAATAAATTTTTTCTTATTGTTTATTTATTTAATTTATATTGAAATACAAAAGTTACATATAAAATCTTACTTTATCAATTTCTTGTGAGAATTTATGGAATAATATGTGTGAGAAAAAACATACAATGTTGTTGTTAAGCTTCATTGACCATAATCTCATATATCTAATATATTTTCTCTTTGTGTGTTTAAGAATATGATGCAGCTATAGATTAATGATGAGCACATGTATATATGAGCAAGGATTCTTCTATTTTTTTGGTCTCATGATCAACTTTACAATGGTTTTTACAAAACCCTCCTTTCTAGCCCCTTTACCCTAGGGCTTTCTAGAACTCTTACTTTACAACATCTCTAGAACCCCAAAATGGTTCAAAAACCTTCACTTTGGTTATATTAGATGACTTCAAACATAAAATGCAACTCTTGTTTGGAGAAAACACTAAATCCACCTTGGGAGCAATCACATACCCCTTTTTATGCACTCAAATTTTAGAGAAAACTATGCAAATACTTCTTAAATGGTTTCAACACTCAACTTTTCAGATGTAAATGGTTATTATAGACTCAAACCAACAAGAAAAATCCCAAACTTGAGGTTTCTCAACACTCAACAATCAAATTTCAAAATTGTTACCAGCACTTACTACTAGGCCAATTTCTAGTTTTAACGGTCAAACTCCCAAACCATACAAAGGACCCCCCACTATTTTTGCATTTTTAAACACTATTTTTGGAGACCTACAATAACCTCTCTCACTTTTTGGAGATCACACTCCGTTTTCATTTTACGATGCCATCTCGGGTGATGCTGAAACTTGCAATGTCGGCTAGTACAAAGTTGCCAACTGCCAAATCTCTCTCACCTTTCCTCATGGGATTGAACTGTCTACTCTGTTAGCTCCACATGGCCAGGTAAACCCTATCCCCAACCTCTTCCTATCCCCTTCGATGCTTGAACGTTCTCAGGCACGCCAATCCAGAATGTCCCCAAAGGTCACTAAATGCCATAGGCTGCGATCTTTGACGGGGCATATCTCGGAGCTCATACAAGGTATTGATGCGATTCTAGTTCCTACAGGACCATATTACGGAGACCTACAATAACCTCTCTCACTTTTTGGAGATCACACTCCATTTTTGTTTTACAACGCCATCTCGGGTGATGCTGAAACTTGCAGTCTGGGCCAGTAGAAAGTTGCCAACTGCCAAATCTCTCTCACCTTTCGTCATGGGATCGAACTGCCTGCTCCGTTAGCTCCAAGTGGCCGAGTAAACCTTATCCCCAACATCATCCTATCCCCTTCAGTGCTTGAACGTTCTCAGGCACGCCAATCTGGAATGTCCCCAAGGGTCACTAAATGCCATAGGGCTGCGATCTTTGACGAGGCATATCTTGGAGCTCGTGCAAGGTATGGATGCAATTCTAGTTCTTACAGGACCATGTTGTAAAGACCTACAATAACCTCTCTCGCTTTTTGGAGATCACATTCTATTTTCATTTTACAACGCCATCTCGGGTGATGCTGAAACTTGTAGTGTTGGCCAGTACAAAGTTACCAACTGCCAAATCTCTCTCATCTTTTGTCATGGGATCAAACTGTCTGCTCCATTAGCTCTGGGTGGCCAGGTAAACCCTATCCCCAACCTTGTCTTGTCCCCTTCAATGCTTGAACATTCTCAGGCACGCCGAACCCGAATGTCCCTAAGGGTCACTAAATGCCACAGGGCTGCGATCTTTGACCGGGCATATCTCGGAGCTTGTCCAAGATATGGATGAGATTCCAATTCCTACAGGACTGTGTTGCAAATACCTACAATAAAATCTCTCACTTTTTGGAGATCACATTCTGTTTTCATTCTACAATGCCATCTCTGGTGATGCTGAAACTTGTAGTGTTGGCCAGTACAAAGTTGCCAACTACCAAATCTCTCTCATCTTTCGTCGTGGGATCAAACTGTCTACTCCATTAGCTCCGGGTGGTCGGGTAAACCCTATCCCCAACCTCTGCCTGTCCCCTTCAGTGCTCGAACGTTCTCAGGCACGCCGAACCCAAATGTCCCTAAGGGTCACTAAATGCCACAGGGCTGCGATCTTTGATGGGGCATATCTCAGAGCTCGTGCGAGATATGGATGAGATTCCAATTCCTATAGGACCATGTTGTAGAGACCTACAATAACCTCTCTCACTTTTTGGAGATCACATTTCATTTTCATTCTACAATGCCATCTCGGGTGATGCTGAAACTTGTAGTGTTGGCCAGTACAAAGTTGCCAACTGCCAAATCTCTCTCATCTTTGGTCGTGGGATCAAACTGTTTGCTCCATTAGCTCCGGGTGGCCAGGTAAACCCTATCCCCAACCTCTTCCTGTCCCCTTCAGTGCTTGAACATTCTCAGGCATGCCGAACTCGAATGTCCCTAAGGGTCACTAAATGCCATAGGGCTGCGATCTTTGACGGGGCATATTTCGGAGCTCGTGTGAGATATGGATGAGATTCCAATTCCTACAAGACCGTGATGCAGAGATGTACAATAACCTCTCTCACTTTTTGGAGATCACATTCTGTTTTCATTCTACAATGCCATCTTGGGTGATGTTGAAACTTGTAGTGTTGGTCAGTACAAAGTTGCCAACTGCCAAATCTCTCTCATCTTTCATCGTGGGATCAAACTGTTTGCTCCATTAGCTCCTGGTGGCCGGGTAAACCCTATCCCCAACCTCTTCATGTCCCCTTCAATGCTTGAACATTCTTAGGCACGCTGAACCAGAATGTCCCTAAGGGTCACTAAATGCCATAGGGCTGCGATCTTTGATGGGGCATATCTTGGAGCTCGTGTGAGGTATGGATGCAATTCTAGTTCCTACAGGACCATGTTATAGAGACCTACAATAACCTCTCTCACTTTTTGGAGATCACATTCCGTTTTCATTTTACAATGCCATCTCGGGTGATGCTGAAACTTGTAGTGTTGGCCAGTACAAAGTTGCCAACTGCCAAATCTCTCTCATCTTTCGTCGTGGGATCAAACTGTCTACTCCATTAGCTCTGGGTGGCTAGGTAAACCCTATCCCCAACCTTGTCTTGTCCCCTTAAATGCTCAAATTTTCTCAGGCACGCCGAACCAAAATGTCCCTAAGGGTCACTAAATGCCACAGGGCTGCGATCTTTGATGGGGCATATCTCGGAGCTCGTGGGAGATATGGATGAGATTCCAATTCCTACAGGACTATGTTGTAGAGACCTACAATAACCTCTCTCACTTTTTGGAGATCACATTCTATTTTCATTCTACAATGCCATCTTGGGTGATGCTGAAACTTGTAGTGTTGGCCAGTACAAAGTTGCCAACTACCAAATCTCTCTCATCTTTCATCGTGGGATAAAACTGTCTGCTCCATTAGCTCCAGGTGGCCGGGTAAACCCTATCCCCAACCTCTTCCTGTCCCCTTCAGTGCTCGAACGTTCTCAGGCACGCTGAACTAGAATGTCCCTAAGGGTCACTAAATGCCACAGGGCTACGATCTTTGACACGGCATATCTATGGGTTGTCAATACTTCGACTATACTTTAAGTCAATGATTATCAATATGTAAAAAAATGGAACTCGTTGTATTTTGAAGTACTCAGAAGATGGCCTTGCCCTTCCCCAGGAGTTTTAGAAATGGGAGACATTAGGTAAGAGAGTGAAAATGTTACTATCACTTCAACGCACATGACGTAATTGGAAATGCAAATTTTGATGGTAATCATTTTGTGATAAGGGAGAGACTAGGGATGATCATTGTTATTATCTCTTTAGTAGTGGAATTTTGTTTTCTCTTGAATTTGGTGGTGGGGGATCAGTGGTAAGTCTCCTTGGATATTCCTTCTTATGATGTTAGTGATGAGTGTTGCTCTTTGAAAACACTTGTACAATATTTTTTGAATTATTAGATAAAAACAGAGAATAGTAAGTATTAAACATGATTAGCCTTTAGTTCCTAGAAGATCTTTATTTCCCCATCAATGCATTTAGAAAGTTAAGTTTTAAGAAGATCATAAATAGAAAAAATTAGAGAAGCGATTTAAACATTTATATTGATTGGAAACACATGAGTCTTGAGTTTCCTCTACCTTTTAAATAACATTCCTTAGCTAGCAGACCTAATTCCACATTCCATAAGACTGTCATTGCGCTAAAGATTTAGGAAACCAATTGCTCTAAGATAAAGCTTCTCGGTCAATAATAATCTAGCCTATTGAAGAACATAATACTTCTCAATTAAACTTGTGTTAATTTAGTTTTAATTTTGTAATTAACTACAATTTTAGTATCTGTGTACAGGGGGTGACTGAGAAAACTATTTGAGATCCAATTTGAAAATATATTTGTAAGGATCTCAACCAAGGTTCACAACTTTGATGATTAATACATTCATTCAGGCTAGAACCTCACTACAAAAAAATAATATACATAAAAGGTAGTGAATAACGTCATGTCTAGACCCAAATCAACCAATGAAAGTCAAATTATCATAATGTGGAACAAAAATATATGCATTGAGTGGGTTGTCATAAAAAAGCTTCATAATAAAATTCATGTCTAGAATTAAAAGACCTTAAAGAACATTCATGCTTGTAACACAAATGGCCATTCAAAACTAAATATGATTACAATATGTGAAATAGCATTACAAGAGCTTGTAATGCTCTTGTGAACATCCTGTTAATTCTTGTAAGAATCCCTAAGATGCTTGTTATACTCAAAATTTTGTTGAAATTGAATTAATTTTTATCCTGTCGGTTAATTGGCTTAGGGTGATATATGCTTCTTGGATGGAATAATGAGTTCGTGATTAACTCTGTATTAAGATTCATAGCATCTTCTAGTTATTTGCAAAGGAAATTTATAAATTACTTGCTAATGTCATATGGCTTGCTTGAGAAAGATGTTTGTGTTCTTATTGATGGGTACTAATGACTATCCACATTTAGTTCTTCAATATCCTATTTGACAAGCTTTCCATAGACATTTCTTTGCCATACTAAGTATTTTTGAAAACATATTTGAGTAGAAGGACTACAGTAGATACTACATGATGTTTTAACAAATAAAGTAATGGGTTAAAGACTATTATTTCCAAGGTATTATGTCATAGTATTTTAATTGTAATGATCTTAGACTAATGATATTCTTGAAGGTAACTTCGACATGCAGCAAGAAAGACAACCTACAGCCAAGGCTATATTGTGCCTACAACCAAAGCCATAAATGCTCACAGCCAAAGCCACTAGTGCACATAGCTAAAGCAATGGATGCTTATAGCCAAAGTTACAAGTGTTCGCAGCCAAAGCCATGAGTACATGAAGTCGATGATCACAATTGTTTACAACTATTCACCAGAAACAGCATCTTTGCAGTTTTTGAGAAATACTAATAAAGCAAAAAAGAACATCTACTAGTTGGTAGACATAATGGAAACTCTCTAGCAATTGAATTTAATTTCATACATGCACATATCTAATTTAATGTCATACACGAACATATCTAATTTAACATCATACATGAACAAACATATAATATAAAATGATAACCAATAATGTCATATACATTAACAAACACATAATATATTATGATAACCAATAATGTCATATATGAACAAACATATCATATATTAACCAATAATGTCATACATCAAACATGTCATACATCAAATATAGAATCTCATATGTACATCAAATGTGTATCGAATATGTCTCTCAGATGCTTATATATATACATGGGGAAGGAAACAAGTCTCTATATATATGTATCAAATATCTCAACTACATCTTTTCCTTCCCACGAGGGGAAGGAAACAAGTCTCTCGACGTCCTCTGCCATCGTGTGGAGGGAGACAGTGGAGATGACGGGGCCCTCCTGACACGCTCACTTGACCTCTTGTTGAGGCTCTTCTCCAGGTCCAACTGATACAAAGAAAGTAGATATGAATCAATATTTATTATATGTTGAAATCAAATATATGTACTCACAAAATCAATTATTTTCTTACCACCAACAAATAGTCACTCTGTAAGTCCACCTCAAATGCTCGTGGACAATCACGCATGACAAGACCCTACAACAATTCAATAAATATAATCACTTATAAATAACATTAGAAATTTTGAGATTAACTATTATAAACAACAACTAAAATGAAGAAAATTCTTTCATACCTCCGTCAGTGGCTGTGAGCTAGCCACAGCTGCGGCCACTCCACTATCAACAGACTATCGCATATGAGGAGGTGTGTCCGACATCATGAGCTACATGTCATAAAATACACGTTATATCTAACATGAAACATGGAATAAATATAATCAATTGAATTAAATTAACATGAAACAATTGTACCTGTGTGAAGCTCATATGATGTCTCTGCTCTGCGTCTATGGTAAAGGTTGAGGGTCCTATGGAGAACTGATGCACATGCATATTTTTTTTGGTCAATCCTTAATATGATTACGTAATCAATATATGTATTAATTAAAATGATTAAATTGATACATACCTCAGGACTCGTCGAAGGGACAAAAAATGGGCCTGAAGGATCGCTGCTAGGCCCAGGAACACTTTGACCCTAAATTTTGAACAATGTCAATAAATCCTAATTAATTATTCATTCACTATACGTATGAAATGTGATCGAATTAGTAATTTACCTGTGTGTCAATGCCAAATGTCTCGTTCAGGAACTGATCAGTGACAAGCCCATCATCTGCACCATCTCCGACATGAGTGCCAAATGTGCATAGGGATCCGCATGAAGTGCACATGTGACCACGATGTATAGAAGGCTCCCCCTCATTTAATGGCCTCGTGGAATGGCTGAGGGTCTGCGTCAAAGCATTAATGGTCCCTAGAGTGCTGGCCTCTACATGTTCTTTCACAACTGAAGGAATAATCACATGCTCGCGTTGTGGATGGACCACGGCTACCGTAACTACATTAGGGTCACGACGTGCTCCTGACCTCTCAAATGATGACCCCCCACCTCTACCCTGGGAGTCTAACATATCAAAATAATTGGGGATCTCCCCAAGGACAAACTCACAATATAATTTCTTCAAAAAATACATGGGAACCTCGTTATTCTTGCAAGGAGGGGCATCAAAAACCATCCACCATCTATCCCAAAAATTATTTCTAATAGCATCATGTATGCACCAATGGATGGGGAATCATTTAGTACCCTCTCTAATAGTATTTTGCTCATCGGGTTTTCTAAATAATGCACATATACTACCTTTTGGTATTTCCTTTTTTCTAACATCTTCATATGACAATTTATTTGCATAAGCTCTTTTTTGTTCATCCCTCTTAGCCCGCCAAATATCTAACTGACCACTAACTGAGGCTATCTGAGTGTTAATGGATTCGAGGGATGATGCCAATTGAGCCCTCATTGGATTGGTTTGTCCGAATTCTTTCAACCGAGCAATGATTCCTTCTAATTTAGTTTTGCCTCTCTCTATTTCATTTCTTATATTTTCTTGTGTGCCTGGTGGAGGTCTTGCAATTGGTTCGGGTTGTGGAATTTGTTCTTCTTCTTGAGGAGGGTTTTGGTTTTTGGGTTCTTGAGGGTTTTGATGTTCTTGTGGATTTTTTGGTTGATTATGAACATTTCCTGATAAAAAATCAATTGAAATTCAAATAAATAAACAAATCTAAATGAAATTTGTAAAAACCCTACAAAAGAATATAAAAATCTTATAAAACAATATGAAAAATATATCAAACAATGCAAAGTTAGGTTTATATCACTTATAGTGTCATCGTGGGTGTGCTTGTGGTCTTGGATTTCATCGACGAGAAGGCATTTTGGAAAATGGTGGTGCAAATGTTGAGTCTTCAACTCGCGTACGCGCTGCTCGCTGTAGGAGTAGAAGAAAATGTTGATGAAAATGATGGGTTGTGGGTTTACAGCCCATCATATATACTTTTTATTTTTAAAAAGCGTGTATGTGCTTTTTAAAATAGGAAAAAAAATTTCCTTGTCACCTTTTTGGCACCACAACTCGGTGCATATGTCCTAGAGGCTTTCTACTTTGAATGTCCTAATTCCAAAGGTGGATGTTCATCTTGGATATATCAGCCTACTAGTTGAGGCTCAGTGCCATATCATGAGTATTCATGGATTTATTGTGGATTTTTGTTGTGCAAAATTTTGGTATAAAAACTTCAAGCTCACCATTGAAGACTTAAATGTGCATGGATGAGGCCTTGAAAACATGGTAGATGGGCACTTGCATGGATTCAAGCTTGTAGATCAAAAGATGAGGATTCCAAAAAGTGGTTATAATAGGCAATTAGATTAAAGGTTTGAAAGTTATGGCCTTTAAAGTTGGGCCGACCAAAACTTCCAAAATAAATGTCAAAAGTGCATTTGGCCGATTGTATATATATTATTAGGGTCTGTCGGCCCTAGCTATTCATTTTGATTGTCTAGAAGTTTCTCAGGTAGCATAGATTATCTATTTAATAAATGCTTGTATATTGTCTAGGACAACTCAGGGTGATAGTTGGCAACTTTTTCTTACAGATTACTATAATGAAGGCACCCATGTGGGTTAACATATTGTAATTTTGGATTATGTAATTCTACATTTGCAGTGATAATAAGAAGCTCATATCTTGTTCTCACAAATCATTGTTATTTCTTTATTTTTGTTATGTGTTTAAGGTATTTGTTGTCACTTAGGTTTGCACCCTTGTCCAAGGCCTATGCATGAGGACAACCTAGTGAAACATGGAAACAACCTCCAAGCTATGGGACTTGAACTGCGAGGTTGAGTCTTCGGAGAAGGCCGGCTTCCTCTTACTATTAAGGTGCACCTAACTACTCTTGGAGAGGAAAAGGGATAAGGAGAGCACAAAAGTAAATCTACCTAGTTCTAATCTAAGGAGGTGATGCACCAAAATAGAGTATTCGAACCAATCTCTGCCCATACATGCGCTACTGAACCAGAATGAAACTAAGGATATACACATCCAGACTTGCTTTAATCAAATAACCACATACAGATCAGAAAACCAAGATGAATGACACAAGGAAGAAGTTCACTTATATATCATTCACAAGCCAGCAGAGATACAGTCATGCAGATTACAGATTTCCACAAAGCAATGGCACAGGCAAAGAATTTTTGCACTTTAATACCAATGGCTGAAGGAGATAAGTGGAGAATCAGACAGTTTAGAGGCACAGGGGAATTTACACTAGAATTGCAGAGCAATAGCAGAGGAAATTAGAGAGAAGGTCCCTCCTTTTTTAAAATTTACAAAATCTTGCCTTTATAGTTCAAGCATAACTGAGATCTTTTCCTACTGAAATGACTTCGCAGCTACCTGCCATTAAGTCCTGCGGAGGAAAATCATGGGGATCTGAATAAAATCTGATCTTGCTATCAAATAATGCCCTGAGAAGATAGAAACGATGCCATAACTGCACTCTAACCAGGTAGATGGATCGACTGAGACGGTGGAGTGTCTCTCTATATTTTGCATTCATTTTTGGTAGGTCAGGATCGATTCAAGATCAGATCAAACAACAAAATAGATCACCTTCATTTTTTGGTTGATGAACCAGAGGGGCCAGAAAGTCAACTTAGTTTCACAAGCCAATTGGGCCACGCGGGCCAATCGCTTCTTTTCGTTCTGCCACCTGGGAAGTCCTCTGCGGTTGACCTCCTTTTATTGAACTAACTGCGCCACCCTTCAAACTGTTATCATTAACTATAATGATCACACTAACTGCCAATCGTTAACTGCCAACCTTGGCTGAGCCAGCGAGACACGTGTCAACAAGGTGCTATGTCACCATGGTATCCACCGTGCAGCTTTCGATGGCGAGATAGCGCCAACCGTTGATCGGCCTTAAATTTGACGATCATGAAGACTCGTCGTACCACTATACCATTCTTACCCTGGGCCCATCATACCTGGCACCACCTCAGCAACCGCACCACACTCGAATGACACCTGGCAATACCTGACAGGCGTACCTTGGTGAGACTTGGCCCCACTGATCTATGTGGCGAAAGGGCGCTATGTCGCTATGGTAAAGATCGCACAACTTCATCATAGCGAGATGGTGCCTATTGTTCATCTGACTTAATCTGATGATCGTGAAGACTCGTCGTACTTTGCACTTTGCTCCTCTGCTTCTGGGCTTGCGAAACGCTGTTAGCACACCTGGCATCACCCCTGAGGTTTATGAGATAACACGACCCCACCTGACACATGTCACTGAGGCACTATGTCGCCATGGTAAAGACCGTGCAACTTCAACATAGCAAGATGGCATCTATCGTTGATCTGAACTGATCTGACGGCAAGCAAGATAGATCATCCCCCTTAGTGCATTAATGAATGGGAACTGGCCACGTGCCAACTGTCTAATGGATCCTTGCTGACATCTGACCGAGCACACCTAAGACTCACTGGACACATGGCAGGAGGGTGCTATGTCGCCATCGTATCTGTCGTGCAACTTTCAAAAAGTGACATAGCGCCAACTGTCGATCTGCGTCGATCCAAGGGTGAAGAAAGCTATGTGAAACATCAAAGGATGGTGGGTCCAACCCTGCTGATGTCAAGGTCCACTGAGCTAGCGATGCATCAGAACTTCAAAATGACCACCCCTCCATGTCACCCATGGTTCCACCATGTCTTTGGCCGGCCGAGCGCTATGTCGCTATCGAAAAACTCGTGAGTTTTTCGATGGCGACATGGCGCCCCATCGGCATTTCTCGTCTCTAGTCCATGAAACTAACCACCCGTTGTGAAACTTTTCTGACCCATCAAAGAACCTTGGATGACCTACAAACTGGACCCACCAGACACGCGTCGACAAGGAGCGATGTTGCTATGCTATCCATCGTGCAACTTCTGAAAAGTGACATAGCGCCAACCATCGATATCCTCAGATCTAACGATGGAGAAGCTGCGGGCTACAGAAACCATGTTATAAGGCTTGATCGCTTAGGAATTAAAATAATATTAACTCTGGGACTAGCCGTTGGATGGGCTGGACGTTTGAAATTTGAATCTTGGTGGGACGAAAAAATGATAACAACTACATGTGTAATATCTAGCCTAGTACATACCATAGCATACATAAAGGTTCTTACAACTGAAGCATAAGGTACCTTAGACATCTTATCCTCCTCTTCTTTTGTCTTGGGACACATCTCCTTAGTCAACTTCAAATGACGAGGTAAAGGTGTGTTGGCAGCTTTAGCATTCTCCATAGAGAAATGTTGCAACACCTTCTCAATATAATTAGCCTGAGATAATGTCAAGATCTTATTCTTCCTATCTCTGCAAATCTTCATACCAAGGATTATTTTTTTTGCCCCCAAATCTTTCATATAAAATGCATGTGCTAACTGGCATTTCAACCCCTTAATATGATCTATGTTAGACCCAGCTACAAGCATATCATCAACATATAAACATAAAATAATGTAGCTTTAACAGAATGATCCAAGTGGCACCTACTATATCCATGCTCATGCATAAAAGAGTAAAATTTTAGATACCATTTCCGAGGTGCTTGCTTCAAGCCATATAAACTTTTCTTCAATCTGCACACTAAGTTCTCTTTATCTTTGACCTCAAATCTCTGTGGTTGAGCCATATATATGTCTTTATTCAAATCACCATGAAGGAAGGTTGTTTTAACATCAAGCTGCTCTAAATGCAAATCTTCAGTAGCCACAATACTTAAAACAATGTGAATAGAAGACATTTCAACAACAGGAGAGAATATCTCATCAAAATCGATGTCTTTTTTTTGTGCAAATCCTTTTAGAACTAACTTGGCTTTAAATCTTTTCTTACATCCATCCTCTTTTTTCAACCTATAAATCCACTTATTTTGTAAAGCCCTTTTACCCATAGGCAACTTGCATGAATCCCATGTCTTATTTTTCAACATAGAGTCCATTTCTTCTTTCATTGCAAACTCCCATTGAATCTTTGTATCCATGTACATAGCTTCATCATAACATTCAGATTCACCAGCATCAATAAGTAAAATAGAATACAAGGAAGGAAAAAATCTTTATGGAGGTCTACTCATTCTTCTTGACCATCTAACATCCATTGGGGTGTGTGGTATTTTTTGTTGTGGTTGTTTCATATCATAAGGAATTGCTAGAACATCAGCTTTTGGTGTATCATCTAGCACTAAATAATGATTTTCTTTCTTCTCATGTTACTGCAACATATCTTTGTACAACACTTTCTCATTGAATATGACATCCCTACTTCTTACAATTTTATGTTTTCAAAATCTCAAAGCTTATAACCAAATTCATTAATGCCATATCCAAAAAATACACATTTCTTTGACTTAGCTTCCACCTTGGTTCTATTTTCAACATCTATATGAGCAAATACTTCACAACCAAAGATTTTGAGAAAAGAATAACTCACCTTCTTACTAGTACATGGTTCCTCTAGAATACCACAACCCAAAGGAATATGGGGACCCCTATTAATCAAATATACATCAGTCTTAACAGCCTCCGCCCACATGTTTAAGGGCAACCTTGCATGCAACCTCATGCTTCTTTCACACTCCATTATACTGCTATTCAAGTGTTCAGCCACTCCATTTTCTTGTGGAGTCCTTGGAATATTTTTTTGTCTATGAATACCATTAGCGGAGCAATAATCTTCAAATTCATGACTGCAACACTCACCACCATTATCAGATCTGAGATATTTTAATCTTTTTTCAGTCTCATTTTTAACCAAGCATTTTCATTCCTTAAAAGTTTGAAATACATTAGATTTTTGTTTAATAAAATAAACTCATGCTTTTCTAGTTGCATCATCAATAAATGTAACATAATAATGAGATCCACCAATGGAAGATACCTAAGCTAGTCCCCATACATCTATATGCACAAGCTCTAATTTCTCACTTTTATTTTCCTTCCCAATCTTCACAAAACTCACTCTCTTTTGTTTTCCATAAAACTTTCATAGAAATCCATATTAACATATTTTAGACCTGGTAAATCTTTCTTTGAATGAAGTACTTTCATACCTTTCTCACTCATGTGCCCAAGTCTATTATGCCACAATGTTGTATCAGAATCTACATCAGCTATTTGTTCTCCCTACTCAATTACAACAACTATTACTGAAAATTCATTTTTCTCTTAAACAATCAAAGTAGAAGAAAAAATATGACTAGTACAAAGATATTAGGTGCCTACTTTCACACATTTTGCTACTACAAGAGAACCTTTTGAAATCTTTCAATTTTTATCAGTAGAAGTAACTACACAACCCTCATCACCGAGTCGCCCTACTAAAATTAAATTTCTATTCTGTCTTGGAACATGTCTTACCTCATGTAGTAGCCAATGATTCTCATTCTACAACCTAATCTTAACTTTTCTCTTTCCAACAATCTAACATGGTTCATTATCCCCCAAATAAACAAACCCAAAATCCCCTTGGACATAATCAATGAAATAACCTCTATAAGGTGTAACATGAAATGAAGCACCAGAATCTAAACCCATGAATCATCAACACTTTCTAAAGACAAAAACAAAGCATCCTCTTCGAATTTGTTACTTACCACATTTTTCTCTTTTTCCCTTTTGGTTTATCTCATTTATTGTTCTTTTGAGTCCAGCAATCTTTCTTCTTATGCCCTGATTTTCCATAGTACCAGTAATCTCTTGGTCCTCTAGATTGAGACCTCTTCCCCTTTGACTTTCTTCTTGATTTCCCATGATTTCTAGAATTATTTCCTCTCTCAGTCATTTTGCCTTTACTTTGTGCATTCAAAGCACAACCTAATGTAGATCCACCTGAGGTTTTCCTACGATTTTTCTCACTTAAAATAACACTGATCACATATCATATTTTAGGGTACTAGATCTAGAAATAGAATTACTCATAGCCATTACCAAACCATTCCAACTTTCAAGCAAAGAACACAAAATCAAGAGAGCCCTAATTTCTTCATCAAAATTTATACCCATAGAAGATAATTGACTAGTAATAGTATTAAACTCATTTAAATGATCCGCAATAGATCCACCTTCTATCATTTTCATATTAAATAAGCACTTCATGAGAAATACCTTATTTGAAGCGGAGGGCTTTTCATAAAATTTTGCTAGGCTTTCCATCAACTATTTTTTTGTCTTCGCTTTTGTAATATTAAATGCCACTGATCGTGCTAGGCATAATTGAATTCTTCCAAGTGCCTTTCTGTCAAAAAGATCCTAGTCATCATTTTTCATAGATCCCTGATTCTTGGTTTTTCCTTCCAACAGCTTCCATAAATCCTTCTGATAAAGATAGTCCTCTATTTTCATTTTCCATAACTGAAAGTTCTGCCCATTAAACTTGTCAACCCTCAGCTTACCCTCATTTTCCATCGCTCCCACTCAACTATGAGACCTTCCTGCAGAAGATTGCCAAAAAAAATTAATTAATTAAATGATGATGGTCTGGCTAAAAGAAATTGACAACAACCTAGCTCTAATACCACTTGTTAGGATTAACCTCAGACAAAAATAATAGTTACATGCAAATATAACCAATACCAGAAAATAGTAGATCACATAAAAGAGAACACAAGACACCAAGATTTAACGTGGTTCACCCAATCTTTGGGCTACATCTACCAGTAGGAAGTTTAATATTATTATTATCTAGTGATTATAACCTGATTACAATCTGTAATCCCTTACAACTCAATACCACTACAAGAAGCTACAATATCACCATTCATAATGAAATTCCTAACCCTGAGCCTTTATATACAAGCTTTTGTCACTTACAAAATTAGGGTTAGAATAATAGAAAAATAGTAGCCGATGCCTTTTTACAATATAATAGAATTTTTGGGTTTGAGGGCACTGCCCCCCAAAACCCTTGTGAGGGCATTGCTCCTCAACCCCAACCTATGCTATGATAAGGAGCGCACCTGGGGTGCAAGCCTAAGACCCCGCAGGACCCTATCTTGGGGGCACTACCCCCAAACCCCAGTAGAGATAATCTAGAGGGAAATCATGCCAAATAAACCTGTGAATCTGATTAGGCTCCACATCACAACACTCTGAGAAAAGCATTACAAATAATATATTGGCATGGTACAAATAGAAATGTTCAACACTATAGGATAAGTTCTATATTGATTTCTACATATATCATATTTTAGCTTTTTGAGTTATGCTTTTAGGAAGCATGTGTATCCTACTTTGTCTAGCTTTGTATATTGTATGAAAGTTAACAAGGATATAAATAGGTTTTCTAATGAGACATGTTTCTTGACTACTTCCTTGTCATTAATTTCCCTATTCTAAACTATTTAAAAGATGTTATGGAACAATATAGATGTCATTATAATTTTCTTTGAAAATTTAACATCTTTATTGATGCTCTGTCAATACTTATTTTCCTTGATTGTCTTATTACAATATTTATGTATATTTAACATAGTACCGAATGAATATGGTTTCCTCTAAGATTCAAGAAGCTTTCCTGATCACAAAGTACAAATTAATCCTTCTTTTTTTTATAGCTTGACCGTGTCTTTTTGTAAACTGCCTTGCACCCAACTCTTGTATAAATAAGTTTCATATTTGAGGTTTTGTATTAGCTTCACTTTCCTAGGAGGAAAGACAATATTGTATTAATTTCTTACTTTCATGGTGGGAATTGTTTGAAACTTTCCCGTTGTTCCTACAATTTTAGAAAGATTACTTGTCCGAAGATTTTGAGAGGTTTATAAATTTATAGTGGTTGATAAGAATTATATGTGTGTGATATTGTAGATGTGCTCACGTAACATATTTTTATGTGAGTATCTATGCCAAAAGGCTCATTCACCACTTGTGTTTACAAGCCGGTAAGGGACAATACACTGGCTGATTTGTGATGTAGAGTTTTTTTTAGCATGATTTTTCTATGACGTTGATAGGGTATTCTCTAACATGCATACTACCTGATTTGGGTGATTTAGATTTCAAAACCTGATCTTATGTCTAGGTTGGTGTTTGGTGTTTGATTGCCTGGTTATCAGGCTGGGTTATATCTTTCATGTCATGAAAGATTCTGGGGAAGCTTAACATTTTTGTATATTGATAACTGATTTATGGTATCTTTTAGAGCTTTTTCATTTTATCTCTTTTCTTCCCTACTTGTACATATAAATGTATTTATTTTAAATTAAAATTATTGTTGAGTGGTCAATATTCAAATGACTTTGACTGTATTTCTATCAAAATTTATTTGTTTCTATTGTTGAATTGGGAACTAGTTGAGGAGAATAATGTTTTAAGTAGGATGACACTAATAATGTAACTATGATCAATGCTATTGTGAAATTATTTTATTATTTTTTTAGACTAAATTGGATATATATATATATATATATATATATATATATATATATATATGGCTTCCTTATTAATATGTGCTTTCTGGTGCATTGATAGTTTTATTGTTGATATTCATATTATTGGTATCATGATTGTTAAGTTTTGTATATTTAAATATTGCTTTATACTAATTTACTCTCTTTCTTAGAGTAAGCATGCTCTCTTCATATCTTTTATGAAAATTTGAAATATTTTTTCTACCAAGAACAATATAATATAAAAGTTGAAAATAGTGAAATCAAAAGAATTTCAAAAATAATCTCTTTATTGTTCCCAGATTTTCCTTTGAATAATATTTGTAAAGGTGAAATAAAAATTTAAAAAACATCCTTTTTTGTGTACCGAATTAGAAAATTGCTCAGAAAACATTATTTTTATCTATCTACTTATTAGACACTTTCACATTATATACAAAACAGCCCCCTAACAAAACGTGGGTTGCATCTGTTAAAAATCTGCACTAAAAAACAGCCCCCTAAAAAATGTGGATTGCATCTCTCAAAAATCTGCACTTGTGATATTCATGATCAAGATTTTAGGCACATCATCATCCACCGTCACAATTTTAGAATAGTAAGTTGTGATATTCATGATCAAGATTTTAGGTTACATCATCATCCACCATCACAATTGTAGAATAGCAAGTTGTAAGCACTTCCGAGCTTGTAAAAGAAGGGAGATTTGTATCGTTCATTTCACCCCACAATACACCATACAATCCTGCTACTATAACCACTGCTCCCACCACACTACAATTCATATGATTACATTAAATCATCTTGCGTGATGTGATTTAAAACTAGGTAAAACAGAAAAAAGTAACAAACCTACCCAAAGAGAGTCTCTGGTAAAGAATAATGGAGTCCATGATTGCTGTTATTATCATCCCCAATGGAACGAATGCTGTACCAAATACAGGCCCCTTTATCTCCATGCACAATCCTTGAAGATAATAAGCAACCCCTGTAACTATGACTCCCTGAAATCATTAAAAACAAATAACATTCCTCTCACTAATTTGTAGATATCACAACACCTCAATAAAAACTAGGTGGTAAGTTCCAATCTGAATACAACTTACAGAATATATAATAGTAACAAGTTTCATGTTGAATCCAACTGCCCAAGCATATGGGTCTGTTTCAATCGGCAAGATGATTGCAATTGACTGAATTGAGCCCATCAAGCATACTAGGGTAACAAGGGAAAGTTGTGCTGGATAACTCTTGAGAACCCAAGCCTGAATTCAACAATTACATAGATTTGAAATGTATTAGAGGAAAAACGTGCATAGGAACATGACATATTTGTGTTATAGGTCTAAAATAATAGTTGTAGTTACTCACCTGAAAAACAAACAAGGAAGCCCAAGAAAGGTTAGATGCAATTAAACACAAGAAACCTTTGAGAATATCATAATTACCATCATCGTCATTATGATTCTTATGTCCTTTGTACAAGGTCATGAACATTGCTCCACTAACACAAATTAGGGTTCCCACTATCTTTGCTTGACTGGTCTTCTCTCGAATTCTTATTTTCTCTATTCTATATCATGCAGCATAATCCAATTTCAAGATTTCGAGACTAATATATAAAGTAGTCTGCATACTATTAACTATAATTACCTGAAGATAAGAGCAATCACAAAAGTAGTAACAGGAAGTAGATTGAGCTTTGTACTTCCAAATGTGGGAGAAGTAAATTTCAAACCCATGTGATACAAAATATTGGTAAGTGGTCTGCAGTAGAAAATATGATTCCATTACAAGACTTGTTAATTATGATAATAATTATGATAAAACAGTTAAGCTGAAGAAACTGAATGAAAACATGGATATTTACCCTAACAGACCGAGAACAAAAATCTGGAAAAAGATGGGAAGAGTGATTCTGGTTTGCAAATTCCTGTGATCCAATTTATTGGGACGAGTTATAAATTAATCAAGTATAACTAAGAAGCAAACAAAAAATTCATTGCTGTAGAAGCAAAATAAATATATACCTTTCAAGAAAATAAGCAAAAGGAGCAAAAACAATAGTGGCAACAATGTTCCTGTACACAGCTAAAACAAAAGGATTCGTTCCCTCATCAAAGAAATCTTGGTAAGTATTGAATTCCCTGCATACCCAAACTGCACGCATGTCATTGCTAGATAAGGATTTGCTTTATCAAACATCTCCATGGCTACTATCACAAGTCTTCAGTCTTGCATTGTGTTTTGTGCTTCCTCACTTCTATGTATATAAATAAATATTTTTTTTTTTTTTTTTTAAATGCGCCTGGTAAACTTTTTAACGTGACTGGTAGCGCTGGCGCGACACGCCCACCGGTACCACCAATGCTCACAAACGGGGGACCTCATCCCCATGAGATTTGAACCTGGATGGCAAGGATAACAACGCAACAACTTAACCATCACAACATGCCACTATTGGCAAAGGGTTTGTGGTAAACCTAGTGTGACTCGAACTGGAGTTGATGCGTAGCACCGGGATCATTAGCCTAACACTACGCCTCACGACTCGCCTTCACACCAACTCGGCTACTCACTCACCCTTAAAAGGGTTTGTGGTAAACCTAGTGTGACTCGAAACAGAGTTGATGCGTAGCACCGGGATCATTAGCCTAACACTACGCCTCACGACTCGCCTTCACACCAACTCGGCTACTCACTCACGATAAAGTTTAGACAATAAATAAATAAATATTTTAGACAATAAAGTTTTCTTTAGTAAGTACAGTATTTTTAGGAGTTATTCCTATAAAACAGTATAAGAATGTTTATTTAGATATCATTAGACTATTAAATACTCTTTAGAATCTATATAATGTCTTTGCATCTTGAATTTTATATCATTACTTAACTAATTTAGATAATAAAGTTTTTTTTAAAGTACGTACATGATTTTTAGGAATAGTTCCTAATCCTATAAAATAGTATAAGAATGTTTATTTACATAGTATTAAACTATTAAGTACTTCTTTAAAATCTATATAAAAATATTTTTCATCTTGAATTTTATAGCATTACTTGTACATAATAATATTTAATATTTAGTCTTTTAATTTTAAATATTAATTTATTTATTTATTTTGAATTATAATAAATAATATAAATTTTGTTTTATATGATTTTTTATATTTTATTTTAGAAATTTGAAGATATTATCAATGTTATTTTTTTTATTAAAAGATTTTATAGTATATTTTATCTTAAATGTGTTTAGTTTTCATGCTTAAGCCTAATGAGATTGGTTGCAAAGAATATTTTATATTCTAAAGTTTTTAAAATTAGAATTTTAAAGAATATTTTAAATATTAAATTTGGTATTTATCAAAAACTAACAGGTATGTACAATTTATCCAAAATCCTCCAAGCAACAAAGTTAGGGTTCCTATTGACAAAAGGCTTCCTCTTTGGATGTCAATTATATGCTATGTGGTGAAACAAGTCACTCATCAACACCATATGTATTATTAATTTTATGGGAATTATCATAACTGTGCTCATATCACCCTCCATTTCCATTTTTATTTAGTCAAAGTGAAATTGTTGTTGATATTGAGATAATTTACAACAAAAATTGTAAGGGTTTCCCATGCACCTTTCCTCCTCAAGTTTTAATGTAAGCATCATAATATCATTTATGTAACATCTGAATTCTACTATATAGGAAATAATTTTTTCTTGCAAGGAAAGTAACTTATCATAACAATATAACTAAATAACCAACTCTGATGTTTTTATGAACATGAAAGGTGGCTTACATTAACTAACAAGAAGGAAGTAACTAACTACATTTCAAATGATTCATAATATAGCTAATTCATTTAGCATCATAGTAAATTGAGTGAAATATAACTAAAACATATTAAAGAAATTACATAATTAACTACAAAACATAGGACTTATACTTTTTGTTCCATATTCCTATTCCATATCTTTCTTCATCTCATTCTCCATGGGTGAAAAAGTACCATCTGAAGTTTTTTACTACCCAACATTGGATCTTTTGATTGTGACATAATAGTCACATGTATAACATCTAGGTTAAAGTAGTATCATCTCATACTTGATCTAAAACCCACAATAGTTGGAGCTAGCCATCCTATGGACATATTTGCAACTAGGTAACCTTAGTAACTAGACATTGCACTACTAATTGATGCATATCACCACTTTGCCCAACGTTTTTAAAAGTACAACCACATTCTATCACCACAAGACTCTTTTAAGGATCTTCTGCCCTGTTAATTAAAATATCCACAACTTTGTGGCTGCATTAATCAAATGAATCACGTGCTATAGAAATCTACACTTCTCATGTCAGAGTTGTTCTTAAACAAGTATCACATTTATACACAACTTGGGCTCAAGAAGTTTTTTTTAACTTAACAAGACTCATGGATAAGGTTTCCCTTCTATACAAAATCAATTTATGACTAAGACAAGGAGTTTTCATTTACTCTTTTTTTACATATTGTAGAATCAAACATTTAATGATGAACCACTAAGTGAATTCAATGTCTAAATTTCCAAATTCAAATAAAGAGATCATTCTTGAGAATCATTAATACAAATGAAAGGATATAATGAATCTTCTTAGATCTTCAATATTTATGCAAAACCTATGAATGAATCCTTCTACCATTTCAATATATAGATATATATGCATGACTACGAATAATCCTTCTACAAAGTAGAAATAAGAATGCATTCCTAAAATGAATATTTGTATCATTCAGTAATATGTATGTACCTCTTTATGAAAGATCTCTCTTCTCATTTCTAAACCATAAATTCAAACCTTCATTTGTATCTTTCCTGACATGCAAGTAAGCGAAAGCTTCTTTTCAATTCTCATATATGATTGCAAATATTCGAATGGATCTTCCTTTCAATTCTCAAATATGAATGCAAGGTTCAAATTCATCTTACAATTAAACAAGTATTATAAAATGTAACTACAATAAGTTTCGATCAATCAACCCACCCATGTAAGAATTATCATGGTTCAAAATGAAACATAAATCAAGTAAAATAAGAAAAATGTATTTCACAATAATATATATAAGTCATAAAAATAAAAATCCTTTTTTAGTGGACTGCAAAGACAAATATCATAAAATATTATAACAAGTATTGAGAGCATATCTAAAGGATTCATGCCTACACAAACAACTTTAAGTTGGATGACTTATGATAGAAACCAAAACCAATACTATACACTTTTTCTCTTTTGAATTCAATACACCAAAACCAAAATGTGGAGCTCTTCCCTCAAAAAGAAAATACAAATGAATGCATAAGAAAGCCAATGTGAATGTAGATGTAGTCAAGGAGTAACGCATGCTTGCTCATGGTGGAAAGAGTGGGTTATTCTTTCTACCCTCAACATCCACCACCAACCACCAAGGAATTAAACAAGACACACTAAATGAATAAAAAAATATTTATCTAATTGAGTAACAAACATGTTGGCAATGTGGCTAGGAGGATATGTAAAGATGATATAGAGTTGTCATTCATGGAAACATATACTTGTTGTGAGAAGGAAAAACATAATAGTAAGTTTTGGATACTTGTCTAAGCACTATTTAGGAAATAGTGAATAGTCCCAATATTTTCTTTAACTCCATTTACTAGAAGCCTTTGAGCTTATGTGTAGTCAAGGGAAGGAAGTACATGATGTAATGAGAACATGGTTAAGAGTGTGGTTAAGAGGTTTAAGAAGATTTGATGTATAGAGACAAAGTTATGGATAGTTTTCCAAATTAGTTTGATAGGGAAACTAAGGTCCTACATAGGCTCAATTTTAAAAAAATAAAATTTACAAAAAATTGAACCCTAAATCACTTTCATGTGCATATGGATTGGGATGAAACTTTGAATTTTCACAATTCAAATATGTGTCCAAATGAGCTCAAACCATCTAAAAGTGCCCTTCTAAAAAGGTAAAACACTCTTTTAGAACCACAAGAGTTAGTAGGAACACAAATTTATATATCTACTATCATCCTATAAAAAAAATCTATTTTTTGATGGATGAGGAGAGAGATTTTTTTTTTTTTTTGATGAATAGTCCTTTTCTATTAATAAATAATATCATAAGTTACAATTCACAAAAAAAGGGCTAGAGGATACAAGATCACCCCACGAGAGTTTACACAATCTCAGCTGGAATCAACAACTATTCATCCAAAAAAAACTTATAAGAAACATCCTCAGGCTACCAAAGCAATGCTAGCCGAGGGTGGTGGTTCATCTCAATTGTGGAATCCCCAATCATATTTGGGATTGGGAGGCGGGCTAGGAACAGTCCAGCCATCAGCAACATCGTCATGGGCCTGAGCTTCATCCTTGTTATCAACTTGTGGTGGCGAGATGGAAAGATCCAAGCGGATGGGCCATTTACCATGTACAATACATCAACCACCAACCAAGGAAGCCACAGGGCCTAGAGACCACCTTGTGCCACCTCAAGGTAGAGAAACCAAGTGGCGACCCCAACCTCCACCACCATGCTAGGAGAGCGGTGATGGGAAGCCTGCAAGTGAGGCGTGTGCAAGCGGTGGCTTGAAGAGCTGCACACCCAGTGGTGGCCCCTTGGCAAAGTAGCGTCAACAAAGACATTGGGTGGAACTCTGGCAATCATACAAAGAGCATTTCCCTAGTGGTTAAGAAGCTCCTCAAAGTGGACCACCTCTAGAGCCACCTTGTTGGCTTGTATCTGCATCATTACATTATTACAAATGCATGCTTTAGTGTACATAGCGATATTTATGTTGAGAAAAGTGCGAGTGAAAATAACAACATTCCTTATTTTCCATAAAGTAAACATTTAATCTTCATCTGAAGGTATGCTAGATCTGAGTAAACTTCTTGGGAAACCTAGGGGAATCACCCAAAATAACCATATGCCAAGAAAAGGGTTCTGGCCGAAAGGGCTAAAAATATCATGAATCCAGTGCCAATACTATTGAGCACATCTACAGAACCAAAAGAGATGCAAAAATGTCTCTGGTTGCCTACAGAAAGGGCATTGCGGATTCGGAACCCCAATATGTTTGAGTTGAGGCCCAAGGGGAAGACCTTGAAAAACCAAACACCAAGCAAAGTGGACAATCTGGAGTTATGTAATGGCATTCTAAATAGTGTCAAAATGCTTTCTCCACTGTGAGAGAGAGAAGATAGCAAATGTCACCGCTAGTTGAGAGTATCCACCATAGGCATATAGGGAGAAAGCTAGTGATATCCCAAACTGGACTTATGGCTAGTGAAGGGAGTAGATGGATACCATTTCCAATTAGTCCACCAAGGACGAACAAACTGAATACCCACCTTATGAAGTAAATGATCTAGAATTGTAGCAATTAACAAATCAAAAGTCTACTAATCTCAATGGGCAAGATGAAACTGAATTTGCATATCTTTCTATGATCTGAGGCTCATAGTGACCCTGGAAAAGAGGTCCTCAAGGGTCTTGATGCCACATTAAAAAAAATGCAAGGTATCCCTTTGGTCTTGATGCTACCCAAGATATCCCTTTGGCCAAGAGGTGAGAGGTTTTATTGGCCAATATTACTCATTTCATTTTCTACAGCTAACCAAGTCAAAAAAGAAAGAAAGAAAGTGCATGTATGTGCTTAGTAAAGAAGACAGAACTTGAGATAATGATAATAGTCAAAAAGAACTAATTTCACTTAAACATTGATGGATATCATTTTTTAACTTTATGAAATGGATACGTTTGAGATGTATCATTATGCACGTTACAAACTAGAATAAGTTGCATTTGTACTTGGTTCATAAAAATTATGAAATGAACGAGCTAGGAATATCGAAGTGTGCATATGAGTTCACTTACGTACTAGAAATTGGCCTGCCGTGATTGTTGTGTGATCAATTGTTAATAACCCTCAAAGTTGGCCTTCTAATAGACTATTATACTATGCAACCAAAAACATGGAATAAATTATGTTATATTTGACCTTAGTAAATAGGCAGAGGAATTGAATGGTGTGTTAAAGTGGAGTTAGGGTTAGATTTCATGGTTAATACACGCTGAAGTGATTTTCTGGTTATGAAAATCAACCAGTTATGAGATGCAGACCTCTAAACTAGGCTACTTGGATTTTCTAGAAACTTGCATAGTGCAGGCTTGTATCAAACCATGATTTTATACTCATCAAATCTGATTGCAAGGGGCTATGAATGGAAAATAGGTTTAGTGATAGGAGTAGAGGTTGTCCCCAAAGCAAATTCTTATGCCAATTACTAGGTTTAAAATTATCAGCTCTTATAGTAGACTACTTAGAATAGTATTTAGTGGGCTACCTAGAAAAGTTTTCAAGATATTCCCAAAGAAAACCCAAACTATAACTGACATAATTCATATAGGCAGTATAATAGCAGTATAAACCTTCGCATAAATGATAAAAGTTATTATAATATCCATCAAAATTTAGTAGTCTATCAATATTTTAGCAGTTGTAATCAAGATCATCACATGGACTTAATTAGAAACAAAAACACTAATGAAACCATGGCCACGAAGGCCCGTACTAGAAAAGAAATAGAAATCCAAAAGATGAGCCATAATTATTTTTCTTCATTCATTCTGAGGCGACCACCATAGTTGCCCAGAAATCCATCAGGAGGTGTAATAGCTCCTTGTATTCCTTTGTATCGTTTATACTTTTTTCATTGCCAACGTACATAAATTGTAGGGAAGTGGCCGAGTTGTGAATCACTTTGATGGAAAAGTGATTGGTATTGTAAAGTTTCATATCCACCTCCACATTCTAGATCATTTTATCGACATTATCCAATCTGTTCTTCAACCCCTCAATCTCGTCCGTAGAGGGTTTAATTATGGCTCTATCCTTCTTCAAAGGGACCTTAGCTCTATCCTTGTTCATAGGAACAATCTTGGAAATAACCAAATCATTGGCGGTGCTCCCTGTAATGTCTTTTAGAGAATCCGGAAGGATAATTCTAAATGTTACTAAGTTTAGTGAGTAATTTTTTTCTTTGAACATGTTTACTTATTTATAAGTTTACTTAAACATAGATGTAAAGTCCTACCATGTTCCCTATCATATTAATTTGTAGTGGTAACATGGAGGATGGGTAATTAAATCATGAGATTGAACCCAAGAATTGTGAAGAGTACAAGGACAAAAAAAAAATATGGACAAACATCTCTAATGAGAAGTTTGTCAAAGGTACAAAGGGGTTTTCATCCTAACCTCTTGAAGAACTTTATCATTTCCTACAATGAAAGGAAGGTAAGAAACGATGGTATTTATTTTGTCATCACAATAGAAATGATCGTGGAAATCACTTGGATTAGTTCAAGGAATATCTCTAGAAGCTGAGAAACTCTAAAGTTAGTTACAAAGAGCATTTTCATCATTTCCTAGACACTGGGGAAATAGCATCTATGTTGCAGAATAATTCCTAAGGAATAGGAGGTCATTATGATAGTGTTGATCAAGTTCATTATACACTCAAGGGTTTATTCCACATGTTTCAAATGCTTAACTATTTAAAAAGCGACTTAAAAGTTTTTCTTCTATTTTTTTAAATTTTCTCATCTATAATTCAATATGTGTCTAAAGATAGAGTGAAAGAAGGTGTTCCTCTATGTTAGGGCATCATCTTGAGGTTGTATAAATCCCATCTTAGCCTTTCTCGCCAAGTGGATTCTAATCACCTCTTGCCTGTTGAGTTGATTAATCCTTGTTTTAGGCCATGTAGGTTCCACAACAAAAACGAAGTGATTTCCCCTACTATTGGTTCTAGTAGGGTTAACTTGTACCATCAAGCCAAGAATAAAGCCTTCCTACTAAAGATCCAAAAGTTAGTCTTCCAAAAAAAAAAATCCTCTATACTGAGAAATCTGAAGAGATCGTGGTGAGGATTTAGTGTCAAATTAGTCAACCAAATCTAGGTGGACCCTTGGGAATTCCATTGCCAACTCCACATCATTGTCTATTTTCCTTGATTCCCCCAAAACCATGTAGTCATCCAGGAGACCCCAAGATTTCTCCTCCTTTTCCCACCAAACACTCAAAATCTACTACTAATTATGACCTTGATGCTATGGGAAATAAAATTGATGAATTATGTGTCTTCCTTAATAGGAAAAAGAAAGTGACTAAGTGGTTCGTTTTCCAACTAGAAATAGTCTGGTGAAAAATAAATAAGAAGGAAGTTCTAGTAGAGGCTGAAAGAAAATTGGAAGACTGGACAAAGGAAAAAGGTTATAACAGTATCTTGGAAGTTGTAAATAACTTTGGGAACAAGTTGAACAATTGTGATATCATAGAAGCAGATTATTCAATTAAAAAGCCAAGTGATCTGAAATAGAAATTCTCAATGCTCTAGCCAATATGAAGGACAACTAGGCTTAGTTGAGTATTCAACTCTAAGATTTGACTTCTTACAACAAAGAGATGCATGATAAGACCAATCAACCAATTAATTCCATCCAGGTTAAGTTGGAGGATAGAAAGATGAAAAGAAAAAAGAGGGAAGACAGTCTGTTGTTGTTGTTTGAAATTTTGTTTACTAGGCCTCCTAAGAAATCTTCTATCCTTGACAAGATTGAGGAACTTAACAAGTAGTTTTTCAGTGTCATGGTGCTAGTCTATTTGTTTGCTAGTATATGTGTGACATGTTTGTCCCTTGTCTTAATTATTTGGTTACTATTTTTTCTATCGGTGTTACATTTTCTTGTTCTATTTAGTTTGGTTTGTAGGATTCACTTCTTGTGAACTTCTTTTTGGCTGTCCACTAGACTTAATGTTAAGTTTTTATTAAAGGTCTAAGCTCTATCCTAATTTATCTAATCAGAACAAAAATGATGTTAGAACTTGCCAAGACTAAGACACCTTAATCCAACCACTTTTTTTTTCATTGTCCACTTCATTGATAACTAAAGGAATGTGAACCAAATCTAATTTTTTGAATTTTTAGCTTGTATTGTAGGTGTGTCATTGCAATGTTATGATGTGATGTGGTGGCAACAAAAATATTGCAAGGCAATGCAAAGTGCATAACAATCCATAAAACTTGAATGAGGGCACACTAATATGAGAAAGATAACAATGAGGATGAAGATGATAGCCAAATTTGAACAAGATAGATAATATCTAGTCATGCATAATAATGTCATTCCTTCTTGCTTGAAAAAGTTGTATTTTCCTAAGATTGTTACAAATTTATGAAAATAAATTTAATCATATATATACATCTTTGTGTGTGTACATATATATGTGTGTGTTTGTGTGTGTGAAAGAGAGTGATCATATTAAACTAAATGATGTCTAATTATGTTCGACTGTTAGTATAGTAAATATAATAGATCATTTTTAGTAGATGTATGTATGTATATGAAACATGTACACACCTGTGTGTGTGTGTGTCTATATATATATATATATACACATGCCAGCCAAAGAAGATTAAGAAAGTCAATATATCAATTTTTTAAATATATCTTCCACTAAAATTTATGAATAAAATAAGAAACAATTCTGAATTACTTCATTATATTTAATTTGGCCAAAGCAAGATTTTAGATTTCTTTTAAAAAATTGCTAAAAGTAAGACTCATTTCATATAAAATACTAAAAAGTAAAACTAAGATAAGAGATTATCTAGAATTATTTATTATATTCAATTTGGAGAAAGCTAGATTTTCCATTTCATTCAGAAAGATAGTAAAAGAATAAATAAGATAGAATACTAAAAGATTATCTAGAATTATTTATTATATTCAATTTGGAGAAAACTAGATTTTCCATTTCATTCAGAAAGATAGTAAAAGAATGAATAAAATAGAATACTCAAAAAAGATAGATACGATAGAGACTATTCAGAATTACTTCATTATATTTAATTTGGAGAAAGCAAATTTTCCACTTCCTTCAAAAAAATTACTAAATGATAGCACTTCTTTCTTATAAAATATCCATAAAATGCACCAAAGATTATGGGATTTAAAAAATTCCCACTTCTTTCTCCAAATTTAGATAAAAATACGTCTGCTTTCGCTGGGTTTTGATATTCAGTGAACATCGTTATTTAATCAAGCATCATTGTTGTTCCGCAATAATGTGTATATCTTTATCCTCTACATCTCCATCCATGATTGCTTCCTCGTGAGTTTGCATAGTGTTCTTCACTTTGCCCCACAAAACAGCGTACAATCCTACAACTATCACAACAGCTCCCAGCACGCTGCAAAGCGTTAAACTAAATTAAAAACATGCAAGCTATGTTATAATACATTTATTCAAATTTAAAATTCTAGGAAAACAAAAGACCTTCCCAAATAGATTCTCTGATGAAGAATAATGGAGTCCATTATAGCTGTAATTATCATGCCCAACGGAAAGAACGCGGTAGCAAAAACAGGCCCCTTTGTCTTCAGACACAACCCTTGAAGATAGTATCCCACGCCTGTAACTATCACTCCCTGAATTCATCGACAGAAAGTTAAGTTAAATTAAAACTATTTAACACATTTAACATAAGAAAATAGTTGTTAGCTTGTGACATTCACAGAAAAAGTTGCTTGATAGAAAACTACTAAACTTACAGAATAAACAGCTGTCAGAAGTTTCATGTCGAATCCAACCGCCCAGGAAGATGGATGTCGTTCAATAGCCCAGGTGATTGCAATTGACTGAACTGAGCCCATCAAGCATACTAGAGTGACAAGGGAGAGTTGTGCAGTATACTTCTTGAGAACCCAGGCCTGCATTCATAATTTGTACAGATTGAAATAAATTAGAGCAGGGTATCCAAAAAGATGAGATATCTTTTGTGGTAGAGAGTTTAGTTAAATGCTTATGTTATTTAATAACATATATTTGTTGGAATTTTAAATCATTTACCGTTGTTCTTGAGTCAAGGGCACACCTACTCTGGCAGGGGAATGACTAGTTTTTTGGTTTTGGATTTCATTCCCAGCTGGATTCTGATGCTGCATTAAATTTTGGTAGGTAATTTTGAATTCAGATTTTTGTATGGGAAAAGTTTGTGGACAGCTGGAAGACGAGAGAAAATGTTTTTCATTCCATTATTCTCTCATACAGTAGTTTCTGCAGCAGCGGACAATTCTGTGCAGCAACATTATTGGTGTTTTGTCTGTTTGAGCAGTGATTGCTCTAGACAATTTTTTGTGAGAGCTGTGAATAGCTCCAGGTTGTATTTATGCAGCTCAAGATTGCTGCGAGTTTAATTACATCAGTATAGTTTTATGTTTTATTATTTTATGAAGTTTGCACATCTCCAGCTGTTTGGTTGTTTGAATTTTTGGTGTCTCCATCCCTCATATTCAGCTGTGCATTTTGTTTATTGAGCAAAACAGAGCAGCAATCTGTGTTATTGCTCTTTCATATATGGGGATTTGTAGATTCTTGATTAAGGAAGTTTCAAAATAGCTAGTATCATCAATTATACACAAGATGCAATGAGTGGTGAGTATTCTATTTATTTTAATATGACATAGGTTCATGTAAACTACTATTCATGAAATATAAGTCAATAAACTGACACAAAAACTATAAAAGTTAAATCAAAATAACAGTATTATAAAACATGAAGAAGTTAAATACCTGAAGAACAAACAACGAAGCCCAGGAAAGGGTCATTGTAATCAGACACAGGCAACCTTTGACCATATCTTGATTATTGGCATTATCCTTTTTCAAGGGGTCATGTGAAGGCCAAGGCGTGGGAACAATTGGTCCTGTGTAGAAGGTCATGAGCATGGCTCCACCCACAGACAGTAGCGTTCCCAGTACTTTTGCTTGACTGTGTACTTCCCTAACTTTTATTCCCTCCATTCTAAGTAATCACACAAATTTTTGTTCTAGTGTGTTAAATATATAATAAAAAGTGACTTAGATAAAATGAAAGCTAAGTCTTTTATTTCTCAGTTCATAAGACAAAATACAATTGATTGTATTTTCTTATAGTTACCTGAAGATGAGAGCAAACACAAAAGTAGTCCCAGGAACGAGGTTAAACAGTGCACTTCCAAAAGTGGGAGAAGTAAAATCCAAACCCAGATAATAAAAGTTGTTACTGAGAGGCCTAAAAATTTCGAAAAACCCTTCCATAAGTATGATAACAAAAGTATGGTTCAAATAAATGAAAAAAATTTCTTTATATTTACCCTAACAGCCCAAGAACGAAAATTTGACAAAATATGGTAAAAGTGATTTTTGTTCGGGAATTCCTGCCATTCAACACATCGGACCAGGTTATAACTCATTCCAATATAACCCAAAATTAGCAATATAAAAATGTAGAAACATAGGTTTATTTAAGAAAATCCCATATACCTTTCAAGAAAAAAAGCGAAAGGAGCAAAAGCTATGGTTGCAAATATGTTCCTGTACACTGCCAAGACATAGCGATTCATTCTGTCACTTAAAGAAATTTTTGTCATTATGGAATTCCCAGCATATGCAAATTGCAATAGCATCATTGCTAAATAAGGCTTCGCTTCATCAAACATCTCCATTGCCTTCAACACAACTACTGTTGTTTTTCGTATTGTCTTTCTTCGATTTTGTCTATAGACCACTAAAAGCAATAGACCTAAGACAAATAGAGATGTAGAACGATAATTATTAATCTCGAAATCAGATTAAGTATAAAATTGCAGCATGATATTCAGCTCATCACTAAAATGTACGTGAAGTACTTTCAAACCCATGTACTGGAAGCTCTGAATATACTTTTCATCTTGATCTGGGTTTGAAAGACATTATAATAATGAATGGACCAGGAGAAGAAATGGTAAAATGGAGGCAACATGTATATCCCAACAAACCCTGTTCAAATATCTTACTGACAATTTGAATTAATGTGATTTTTGGTTGTACTTGTCTGCAAATCCTAAAGACAAAATGAATTTGAGAGGTACCTTTATGCAATTCAAGGAAAATCTAAAACTAACTTATGCCAACAAACACAGTACAACTTACATATAGAATATTGAAATGTGATTTTAGATGGTACCTTTCTTAGCTTGTTAGGATAAAATAGATTAATAATATATCTGTATGACAACATATTTGAAATGTGATTTTCAGCTGTATGTTAATGTAAATTATTAATGCTAAATAGTTTTATCTTTTATCTAGCTGAGAGAACATTTGAAATAGAATTTTGAACGATACCCAAGAACAATTCAAAGAAACAAAATGGATTAATTCTGTATCTGATTTTTTCTTTGCATACCCAAACTGCATGTAGGCCATTGCTTTATGAAACATTTCTATCCATTTGAAACACGATATTTGCTGCAACACACCCAAGCTGCATGTAGGCCATTGCTTTCTAAAACATCTCTATCCATTTGAAACACAGTATTTGCTGCGACACAACCTTTTTCAGGAGAAATCATTGTAATTATGAGTATCTCTAGATACCCAACTGCCTGAACATCACTATCACTCTGCTATGACTAGTCCACTGATTCACTTCAGAACACAATATGTTCATGCTTAAAAAACCACCAATTAAGATAATTATAAAAACATTATCTCCATAAGTATTTCTTTGCAAATATTCATGCCTTCTACTTTATTCATTCCTGGGATTCTCTTTCATTAATCTAAAATATAAGCTGAATTTATATTAAAGATCGGTAAACAAAATGAGTAAAAAAAGGTCAGGCTAGGGGCAAAGGTAACCGAGTTGCTTGGCAAGGGAGGGTGCCGAGTCACTCAGTCGCCAAGGAGTAACTCAGCAAGGAGGGTGTCGAGTCACTCAATCACCAAGGAGTAACTGAGTCACCAAGGAGTAACTCGGCAAGGAGGAAGGAGTTACTCGGTGAATAGGAATAGAGTCTCTGGGCAAGAACACAAGCCAAGATATAGTTATCACTCAGCTAAGACAAGACTGAGTTAAAACAACGTTTTAGGAAAGACACCCAAACAAAGAGATCTACTCTTCAGTTTTGATAAGTAACTAAATGCACAGCGAAACAGATAAATGGAAATAAGATCAAAACATAATACATTGGAGATGAGAAAGTTTGCTTGATTGCTTGCCATTAACCGTATCAAACTATTACTAATCTGGAGAGTGAACTACAAATCCAAAAAATAAAATATCTAAATACTAAAGTAAACTTACAACAACGTAAGGATGCATACAATAAGTTAGGAGCAATCATTGCTCATGCATGTCAACTTTCACTTTCACAAAAAACCTAGAAAAACTTCCAACCCATGTTGCTGCACATTTTGAGAAAAATCGCTATTGTTTTTGCTCTACAAGACTCTCTAAATGATTGAATAATCTTGAATAGAATGAAACATTCCCTCCTTTTGTCATTTTGCTACTCACAAAATTTTCCCTCATTGTCAAAATTTGAACTCAACTACCCTCATTGAATACCATGACTGTTGGAGCTGCAAACAGGGATGTCATGTCTAGGAGGCTGGCTCATGAGAGGCTCACGAGACAATTAGAATTCCAACACTCCCCTTTGTCCCAAACCGACAAAAAAAGGATCACTGCTGATCCAAATCAACTATGTCAAGACTCCTTCTTAGCTACACAAAACTTGCTATGCCCAATGGCTTAGTAAAGATGTCTGCTAGCTGCTACTCAAACTTATAATATGAAATATCCCTTGTAGGATTATAACTTCTTCTCAACACCTAAGATCTTACTATTTCGTAGGTTGGGCATTTCGTCAAGCAAATAACAGACAAACTTGAAATCACTAATTTAAACGGGTATCTTGGTTGTGACTGAATAAACAAGTCAATGCTATTGATATTAAACTTCAACTCTACTATAGAAATAAACAGCTGAATTACCCTTTTCTTGTGCACTTTCAATTCCAACTGTTGGGGCGTATGCAATCTATGAGTCTGAAGCAAGCTTCGGTATTCTGTGCAGTATGTTATTTATAGCTGATAATGTGAGGTCATCATATAATTGGTCTATTTTGGCTCGGAAAACCTTTTAAACCGTTGGCATTGACTGAAGTAGTAAGAAACCTGATCCATGTCCGATTCCCATGAGTCGATTGAAGCCGATAATGTTCAGACCCCGCGGGAAGATAATCTACTGCTCCAACTGAAAATGCGGCTCAATAATCCCAGATCTGCGTATCGCGTGGTCCCTAAAAATGTTTGTGAGGCGTCTCCTCCAGTTAATCTGCGGCCCTCGCGCCCTATTCCGATCATGCGTGGCTCTGTTGTTATCGGTGCCTACTGATCCTGTCTGAACACCCGTGCTGGAATCTGCCGCTGAGGTTTATAATTCCGAGAGGGAAGTGGTTCGATCTTAAACTGCCGTCCCTTTTTTTCCTTGGAGTACTGCTGACGGATGAAGCCCTTATCTTTGTGATCAGGGGTTAGAAGATCTGTGGATCCGAATTTCCTTCCTCAGGTTTGTCCGAAAATGCTTGTTGTAGGACAGTCGGGTCTTCAGAGAGTCAGCTGCTGATGATAACCCCAACTCCTCCGGCCGGCTCTTCCTGCTGCCAACAAGTTTTATTCACAAATATCGTTGTTACTTTCGGTGTCAAGCTCACCAGTCCTCAAACTTCAAGACATCACGTAAATGCAAATAATTCACAACATGAAACGGCTGAAAACCATCTCCAATGTGCAACCCTTCGGGGGAATATTTCACCTCCTCAGTTATGCGGATCCAAGAGAGTTTTCGTTCTCAGAGACCTCTAGGAATTTGCAAGCCGGGGACTACAAATTGCTCCAACTGATAATTAAAAATCAATCCACAAAAACGCTTGTGCCAAATGGGAGCCCTATGTCCTCTATTTATTCCCTTTGCTGAGAAGTTTCTGGAAATTATCCGGAATCATCTTGTACTACAATTATTAACTTTATAAAATTAAATAAATAACTTTATAAAGTTAGAGTACAACCTTAATTTAATATTAGAACGAGTAGGCCCCACTTACTTAATCGGAAGACAAAATTGACCCTCTTCCCATAATCATTTGCCTACGAGAGTCGATGATAGGCAAATCCCTTGTTACAATTATGTCGCTAAAAAGGGGACATGACAGTCCGTCCTTCCTGAAATTGCTTGTCCTCAAGCAATCTCAGAGCTGGATGCTGCAAAATGGTCTCATTCTCCCAAGTAGCATCTTCAACTGGTAGATCCTTCCATTTAACCAAATATTCTCTGATTACTCTTCTGCGGAGCTGTTTTTCTCTGCTTTCTAAAATGAATTCCGGTACTAGGATCAATTTCCCTTCATCATCCAAAGGCGGTAATACTGCAGAAGGTATTACATTCTGTCCCAACGCCCTCTTGAGGCATGATACATGAAACACATTATATACTTTGCTATCTGCTGGTAGCTCAAGCTCATAAGCCAATTCCCCTATTCGCCTGATGATCCTGAAAGGTCCATAATATCTAGGCTTAAGCTTTTTTGACCCACTCTTTTTGAGAGTAGATTGTCGAAATGGCTGGAGCATTAAATAAACCATGTCGCCCACCTCAAAGCTCCTCTTCTTCCTCTTTTGATCTGCATATTGCTTATACTGATTCTGTGCCCGAGCGATGTTATCACGTAGAGAGCTAATAATATCTTTACTTTCTTGCATCAAATCCCCAGCACGTGGAACCCGAACATCACTCATCAATAAGTCAATGAAATTGGGTGTATCATAGCCGTATAATGCTCGAAAAGGTGTCATTTGGATAGACATGTGGAAAGTGGTGTTATAGCAATACTCACACAAATAAATCCATCTTACCCAAGCCTTCTGCTGATCAGCTACGTAATTCCTCAAGTAGCCTTCCACCCATTCGTTTACTATTTCCGTCTGTCCATCGGTTTGCGGGTGATAACTAGTACTGGGTGTGAGCTCAGTGCCGCATAATCGAAACACCTCTTGCCAGAAATGACTCAAGAATCTACTATCCCTGTCACTGACAATACTGTGGGGTATCCCATGTAACCTGAAAACCTCCCTGAAGAATACTTCAGCTACCTGTACTGCAGTATAAGTAGTGGTGATGGGAAAGAAATGAGCATATTTTGTTAGCCTATCCACCACCACATAAATGCAATCACGTCCTTGAGCCTTGGGCAACCCGGTAATGAAGTCCATGGATATGCATTCCCACTTCTGACACGGAATGGGAAGTGGCTGTAGAAGCCCCGCTGGAAAAGTGTGCTCCTGTTTATTCTGTTGGCAAACGGAACACTCACGAACATACTGCAAAACATCCTTCTTAAGTCCTTTCCATGTAAACCGTTCTCGAACCTGTCTATATGTTTTAAAGTATCCGGGGTGACCAGCTATAGGTGAATCATGAAGAGCTCGCATAATGAACTGCTTCACCTTCAATCCTGGGACTAAAAATATCCTGTTCTTGTAAACAATCAACTCATCCATAAGTGTATACCTGGTATCAACAACTGTCTCGTCAACTATTCCAGATGCCCATGGATCTCTGGCATATTCTGCAATAATCAAATGCTTCCAATCCTCAGAGATCTCAATCATTGAACTAAGATGTGGTCTGCGTGACAAGACATCTACTACCACATTCTGTGTGCCCTTAACATAAGATATATCGAAGTCATATACCTGTAACTTACTGACCCATTTCTGCTGCCTATCATTGAGATCCCTTTGCCCAAGGAAATGTCTTAAACTGTTGTGGTCAGTTTTTATGCAAAATTTTCCACCTACTAAGTACTGCCTGAACTTAGCTAGTGCATGCATGATAGCTAACATCTCCTTGTCGTAAATGCTGAATGATCTCTCTGGCCCACGAAGTTTCCTTGCTTCATATGCAATTGGGTGTTTATCCTGCATCAAAACAGCCCCAATACCATCTCCTGAGGCATCACACTGAAGTTCAAATGGTTTTGAGAAATCAGGCAACGCTAGTACCGGACATGAAGTCATGATCTCCTTGAATCTGTCAAAACAAGCCTGTGCCTTTGCTGTCCAAACGAAAGCTCCCTTTTTAAGCAAATCTGTTATAGGAGCCGCGTGACGTGAATACCCGCAAACAAATCTGCGGTAAAAGCCACATAAACCAAGGAATCCTCTTAACTGAGTTAGGTTCTCAGGAGTAGGCCACTCCACAATAGCACGAATCTTATCAGGATCCATCCGTACTCCTTCACGGCTGATAATATGACCTAAGTATAACAACTCAATCATTCCCAAATCGCATTTGGATTCTTTGGCATACAAGGACTCTTCTTGCAAGGTCTTCAATACTGTTTCTAGATGCTCCATATGCTCATGCCATGTTCGGCTATATACCAAGATATCATCAAAGAAGACTAATACAAACTTCCTCAGTTGACGATGAAAAACCTTATTCATGGTGGACTGGAAAGTAGCTGGTGCATTGGTCAATCCGAATGGCATTACTACAAACTCAAAATGCCCACAGTGACACCTGAATGCAGTCTTCTCAATGTCCTGTTCTCTGACTCTAATCTGGTGGTAACCTGATCTCAAATCAATCTTATTAAAGTAACATGCCCCATGCAGTTCATCTATTAACTCATCAATCCGTGGGATAGGATATCTATTCTTAATGGTTTTCTTATTCAGCATCCTGTAATCTATACACATCTGTAACGAACCATCTTTCTTCTTAACCAAAACTACTGAGGAAGCAAAAGGAGACTTACTGGGTCTGATGTGTCCCATCGCGAGAAGCTCCTTGATGGTTTTTTCTATTTCATCTTTGAGCCTTTTTGGATGCCTGTATGGAGTGATCATGATTGGTTTAGCACCTTCCTCTAATTCGATGATGTGCTCAATCCCTCTATCAGGTGGTGTACCAGGTGGAATATCGCTGAATACCTTACTATACTTTTCCCTCAATGTTCGTATGTCAGGATGATACTCCGTCTTTTGTTGTTCCCCCTGTGTAGGCATAAGAGTACACATGGCTGCCCATTCAAGATCCTCATGTCTTACCAATCTTTCCAATCGTCTAAGAGAGATCATTCGGATATCACTATTCCGAATAGCTCTCAATACGTGTTGCCTCCCATCTACTTCGAACTTAATCTCCATGTCCTTGAGTCGAAAGGTAACCTCACCCAATAAACGTAACCATGTCATACCCAAGACAATATCCAAGTCACCCATATTGACCATGTGGTAGTTCGCTTTGAACTCATAATTATTCAGGCATAAAGGCATGTTTCTGACTATCCTATTACACTTAAGAGTGTATCCATCAGCAATCTGTACTCGAAGACCTTCAAATTCTTCTGTCTTAATACCACGACGCTCAACCAATCGTGCATCAATGAAGTTATGTGTAGCTCCGGTATCAACCAATGTAATCACCTTCTGTCCTGCTAGAACACCACGTAATCTGAAAGATCCTTCCTATTGAATGCTAGACAAACGCCCTTGCTGTAGATGCAATTCAGGTTCTTCTTTTTGTTCTGACTTTCCTGTCTCCTCCTCAGATTCTGAACCAGTGTGTTCTTCCTCTTTTGTCGCACTGTCGGAATCCGATTCTTCGTAATATGCCCACATAACCCTATTGGCTTTCAATTTTGGTCGCAAGGGACAATCATGATCCCTGTCATATGGACCTTTGCAATAGAAGCATAATTTCTTCCTTCGCAAATCATTTAATGCCTCTGTATCTAGGGGTATGGTAGATTTCCCTTTGGTTTCAATGCTCTTCCCTTTATTTTTATCAAACTTCCTATTGTCTCTGAAAGAGGTAGTACTCCTAGGAGTGAACCTGCTAGAAGGGGCTATAAGCTCCATACTTTGCGCTTTCCTCATGGCTTCCTGCAGTGTTGATGGGTCAAATGCCTTAATCCATCCCTTGAGGGGTTCAGACAATCCTTCTGTAAATAAGATAATTAACCTCCTTTCCGATACATCTGGTACCATGACTGACAACCTCTGAAATTCACTAATATAAACCTCCAAATTGTCAGTCTGTCTTAACTGTGCAAGGTCGCGAAAATAAATTTCCGGATCCTTCTTATCAAAATGTTCAACTAATCTATCCACAAAGTCTTGATACACTGTTACCTGGTTGTGTTGCAAAGTAACCATTCCATGTGACCACCAGTCATGAGCTGCGCCTTCCAGATGCAAGGTAGCATATCTGATGGCATCTATTTCAGACATAGGCCTTAACGCTAGAAAGGTGTCCAACTTATGAATCCAAGCTTGTGCTGTCATCTGACCACTACCATCGAAAAAGGGTAAAGTAAGTTTACTGACAGCTCGCTGTAACTCGCTATCATAACCTCCTCTAGGTCTCCTATTCTGGCGGTTGTTCCTCATATGTTCCCTTCTTTGGTTTAAATATCGATCGAAGTTTAATAATTCACGCACATGCGGGGGTAATGCTTGCCATTCTGCCGTGGCAGCCCTAAGATCATCCTGGAAATCTTCTGGTGCATCGTCTTCTCCCATCTCCTGAGCCTCTTCCCTTAGGAAGGTAGGACGAGTAGGCCTATTTGCTGTCCATGATCTGCGCCTAGGAGCACCTTGTGATCTTGCCACACTCCTATCATCGTGATCAGATGTGCCTCTTCCTTGATCCTGAATCATGGCCTGAATAACTCTTTCCATTATGGTAGTCAAAGCCTGTAGTGTCTGAGTTATTTCTTGTTGTCCAGTAGTCATGATTCTATAAAATTCTCTGGTTTCATCACCATCGACTCTAGGAAATCTTGGTGGACTCTGTGTTTGTCTTTCACCCATATCTCCGTTCTTGAATATGGTTCTCTTGTGAATATAACACTGGGAATAAAAGTACTTTTACCCAATCAGGATGGCAGGACTACTGCTCTGATACCACTGAAATATCCCTTGTAGGATTATAACTTCTTCTCAACACCTAAGATCTTACTATTTCGTAGGTTGGGCATTTCGTCAAGCAAATAACAGACAAACTTGAAATCACTAATTTAAACGGGTATCTTGGTTGTGACTGAATAAACAAGTCAATGCTATTGATATTAAACTTCAACTCTACTATAGAAATAAACAGCTGAATTACCCTTTTCTTGTGCACTTTCAATTCCAACTGTTGGGGCGTATGCAATCTGTGAGTCTGAAGCAAGCTTCGGTATTCTGTGCAGTATGTTATTTATAGCTGATAATGTGAGGTCATCATATAATCGGTCTATTTTGGCTCAAAAAACCTTTTAAACCGTTGGCATTGACTGAAGTAGTAAGAAACCTGATCCATGTTCGATTCCCATGAGTCGATTGAAGCCGATAATGTTCAGACCCCGCGAGAAGATAATCTACTGCTCCAACTGAAAATGCGGCTCAATAATCCCGGATCTGCGTATCGCGTGGTCCCTAAAAATGTTTGTGAGGCGTCTCCTCCAGTTAATCTGTGGCCCTCGCGCCCTATTCCGATCATGCGCGGCTCTGTTGTTATCGGTGCCTACTGATCCCGTCTGAACACCCGTGCTGGAATCTGCCGCTGAGGTTTATAATTCCGAGAGGGAAGTGGTTCGATCTTAAACTGCCGTCCCTTTTTTTCCTTGGAGTACTACTGACGGATGAAGCCCTTATCTTTGTGATCAGGGGTTAGGAGATCTGTGGATCCGAATTTTCTTCCTCAGGTTTGTCCGGAAATGCTTGCTGTAGGACAGTCGGGTCTTCAGAGAGTCGGCTGCTGATGATAACCCCAACTCCTCCGGCCGGCTCTTCCTGCTGCCAACAAGTTTTATTCACAAATATCGCTGTTACTTTCGGTGTCAAGCTCACCAGTCCTCAAACTTCAAGACATCACGTAAATGCAAATAATTCACAACATGAAACGGCTGAAAACCATCTCCAATATGCAACCCTTCGGGGGAATATTTCACCTCCTCAGTTATGCGGATCCAAGAGAGTTTTCGTTCTCAGAGACCTCTAGGAATTTGCAGGCCGGGGACTACAAATTGCTCCAACTGATAATTAAAAATCAATCCACAAAAACGCTTGTGCCAAATGGGAGCCCTATGTCCTCTATTTATTCCCTTTGCTGAGAAGTTTCTGGAAATTATCCGGAATCATCTTGTACTACAATTATTAACTTTATAAAATTAAATAAATAACTTTATAAAGTTAGAGTACAACCTTAATTTAATATTAGAACGAGTAGGCCCCACTTACTTAATCGGAAGACAAAATTGACCCTCTTCCCATAATCATTTGCCTACGAGAGTCGATGATAGGCAAATCCATTGTTACAATTATGTCGCTAAAAAGGGGACATGACATAATACTCTATCTTAATATCACCACTTTCAACCAGCTCTTTAAAGAAATGATACCTGATTTCTATATGCTTGTTTCTTCCATTAAATATTGGATTCTTTATCAATGCTATTAAGAAAATATTGTCACAATAGATTGTGGTGTCATTCTCTTGTTTTTCCTTCGAATCTGCCAAGATTCTTCTCAGCCAAATAGCTTGAGATGCTACTGCATTTGCTGCTATGTATTCATCCTCTTTTGTAGATTGAGTAATAGTTAGTTGCTTCTTGGATGCACATGAAATTGCACCCAAACCCATATGGAATACATAATTGTAAGTGCTCTTTCGATCATCCAAATTTCTAGCCCAATCACTATCTGTATTAACCAACCAACCCAAATTCATTTTCAACAATATAAAAAATACCAAATCCTTTGGTGCCATTCACATACCTCAAGATCCTCTTTCCTTCTTGCCAATAGGAATCCTTTGGAGTTTTCATAAATCTGGAAATGAAACTTACTACATGCATCATATCAGGTCAAGTTGTTGTCAAATACATCAAGCTTCCAACCATGTTTTTATGCAATGTTAGATTCACATTACTACTGCAATCTTTCTTGCTCAACTTCAAACCTACAACTATTGGTGTTGGGGTTGCCTTAGTATTTTGCATTTAAAATCTCTCCAAGATCTAATCTACATATTTTTCTTGAGAGATAAAGATATCATCATGCATTTGTTTTACTTCTATATCAAGAAAGTACTTCAAGAGACCTAAGTCTTTCATCTCAAACTCACTCTTCATGGGCTATTTGAAATCATCAAGAAGGAAATTATGATTTCCAATAAAAACTAAATCATCTACATACAATACAATAATCAAAACTGTATTATCTGTGCACCTTGATGTAGATTGTGGGCTCACCATCACTTTTTCTATAGTCATTGCTCATTAAATATGAGTCAATAGACTACTATACCATGTCTATAGAGCTTATTTCAACCCATAAAGAGCTCTTTTCAGCCTATACACCTTGTGTTCTTCATCATGAACTTCATAACCAAGTGGCTGCTCCACATTGACCTCTTCCTTCAATACTCCATTCAAGAAGGCAGACTTCACATCCATTTAAAATACCTTACATTTGTGTTGGGTTGCAATTGCTATGACAACATGTATGGTTTCTAGTCTTGCAACCAAGGCATGAGTCTCATCATAATCTCTACCATACTGATGTTTGTACCCCTTGACCATTAATCGTGCCTTATGCCTATCTATTTTTCCTTCAACATTGCATTTGGTCTTATAGACCCATTTAACTATAAAAATTTATTTCTTGGAAGGCAAAACAATTAGCTATCATGTCTCATTTCTCTCTATTGCATCTATTTTCTCATCCATGACCTACCTTCACAACGTCCTCAAAATCAATTAGATCACTATGAGAAAATAATACAAAGTTTACACTCTCATCAATCACTTCATCATACCTTTCATCTTAGTATATCTCCCTTAGACTCTTGGTTCTTCTTAGTAATAGGGAGGTGAGAGTAGGGTCTCAAATTTAACTATTATTGTTGCTACTATTCAATACATGTTGTACACCAATTTGGAGTTGTCTAGTGCTATTCGGAGATGAATCTCTTACTGCTAGTGGTTGATTGCCTTTCAACCTGTTTCTATAAAGAGCAATCTAAAACTATCTGAAGTTGTCTGTAATTTTTTTTGCTTCATCATGTTGATTACCAACTTCAATTTCCTCATCAATTATTTGCACTTTACTTGAATTGCTTACTAATTTATCCACTAAGCCATCCCATGACTAATTTTCAATGAACTCTACATCTCTTGAAATTATGATGTTCTTGGTGACAGGTTCATACAATCTATATGCCTTTGGTTCTGAACTATAACCAGTGAATATGCACTTCACAACCTTGTCATCCAACTTTTGTCTTTTCTCCTTTGGCATGTGTGCATATGCTACACACCCAAACACCCTCAAATGCTCAACCATCCATCTATGTCTTTCCCATGCCTCAAGCAGAATCTTGTCACAGACCGCCTTCATTGGATACCTATTTATCAAATACATTGTTGTTGCTACAGTCTCTCCCCAATATTCAGTTGGGAGTCCTTTTTCTTTCATCATGCTCCTTACCATCTCAACAATGGTCTTATTCTTCCTCTCAACCACTTCATTTTTTTGTAGATTATAGGTGGTTGTAAGCTCCTTCTTGATGTCCCTTATCCTTTAAAAAATTACAAAAGAATTGGGCATGTACTCCCCCCCCTCTATCTGACCTTAAGATTTTTACATAATGTCCATATTCCTTTTTAGCCTGACCTTTAAACTTTGTATAAACTTATCAAATTTATCAAATTTATTTTTCAAGAAATATACCCATGTCTTATAGCAAAAATATCTATGAATGTCATAAAATAAGTACTTCCCTCGATAGAAGTGCTTTTCATAAGGCCAACTAAATAAGAATGCACTAGCTCTAATGGTGTCATTGCCCTTCTAGAATTACCAGAATTAAAGGGAAACCTATGTTGTTTACCCAAAATACAAGTCTCACACTTGTCACCTGACTCTATAATATTAGGCAAACCATCTACCCTTCTTTTCTTGGATAATAAATTTAAACCATCAAAACCAAGATGTCCATACTTGAGATGCCAAAGCTTGGAGGGGTCTTCAATCACGTTCTTTGGAGTTGATTGCTTATGTACTACTATATATGCATTCTTGTGAGGTGCAACAACAATTTGAGAAGAGAAACATGTTCTATCCTCCAAGAGAACATCTAGTTCCTTGTCATTTGGACTCCTACTAGAATCTTCTTGCTCCCATCTTTCTCATGAATGACACTCTTGTCATTTTCCATCAAAACATTGTAACCATTTTGAATGAGTTATCTAACACTCATCAAATTGTGCTTCATGCTTGGGGAAAAATAAACATTTTAAATTTTTCTCTTCTCACCTTGCTTGGTGTAGACCATTATAGATCTTTTCTCCACAACAGGGATGGTTCTATTGTTTCCCATTTTGATTTCAGATTTAAAATTCTTATCAATAAATGAAAATAAATTTTTATTACCATTAATGTGGTTACTATAACCATTGTCCAAATACCATACCTCAAGGTTTCCTTCTTCACCAATGTTGCACATGATGAAGGCTATGAGATTTTTTGCTAACTAATCACCTTGTTTTTTCCAACATTCATTTGTATAATGCCCAAATTTGTAGCAATGATAATATTCCACATTGCTCTTATTGGAGCTATAATTTTTCTTGCCTCCTCTAGTGCTATTTTGAGAGCTTCTTGCTCCCTCTTGGTAGTCTACTCAACCTAAGCTTTCTCCTGGGTGATCCCACAATAATGGGTTCCACTTTTTGACCAATTTTGACACTAAAATCAATATTTTTGCAACAAAGGTCACGTTCAAGTGACTATATCTCCAAAACTATAAATAATTTTTAGATGACATAAACTAGTGATTTTGAGTACTTTGTTTGTACTTTGTAACCATATTTTTTAATCTAAAAAAAAAAAAAATTATGTCAATTTTTTTTATCTCCTCCGAAAAGTGGTACATAATAAAATTCAATATTTTAAAAAGTGACAGTCTGTTTGACACACATAACTTTTTTTCTAGAAATGATAATGAAGTAATTCTTTCGACGTTAGATTTGTAACATCAATATCTAGAGGATGCATTTGGTTTGATTTATGTTGGTTGAATATTGTATAGTTTATGAAGTTTTGAAGTGACATGAACCGTAATTCAGACATACGTTCCATTTGACACAGATAATTTGAAGTCAATTTATTATAAACTATTTTATTTTACTTTTTAATAGAAAGGATCTCAATAAGCCAGTTCCTCCATATTTTTCAAAAAAAAATTGACCTAATTTACTAATTTTCCCGAGGTGTCAAAGTCGGTTGATGTTCAATCGGTAATGAACCTATAATGAGTTAAACTCATATTTGAAAGTCTTAATGATTAAATTATGTATTAAAATTATAGTCGTTGCAAAGCTTGCTCTGAGCAGCACATTTTGAAATTTTTTATTTTACAGTAGGAGATCATTCTCCTACAATTATGGAAGTCAAAAGAGCAAAAAAAAATGAAAAAAAGGTTAAAATTTTTGTGATTTTGCATGTTCACGCGAAAATGTTTACCATGTTCGCGCGAACATGCTTATCATGTTTGTGTGAACATATTTATCACATATATTCATGCGAACATACGAAATATGTTTGCATGAACATGATGAAAAAAAAAGTTCAGGCGAACATAATAAGTATGTTTGCGCGAACATATGGTAAACTCAATTTCCCATTTTGCAATTTTTTTCATTTTTGTTCGTCCCACTAAAGTGAAACCCATTATTGTGGGTTCACCCTCCTCTAGTATTTCTTTTTCCATAGATGCCAAGAACTTTGCCTCTAGAGCCTCTTCCAGAGCAATTTTTTCATCTCCCCCAACTTCTTGTATTGGACTGAGCTTTAAAAGCTTTCTCTTAGGAAGATGTTGTCGATCTATTAATCCAGCACTCATGGGTTTGAAGAGTGTCCATCAACTCATTCATTATCAAAGTAGTGAGGTCCTTTTCCTCTTCAATGCTCATCTCAAGATTATCATACTTTGGAGGTAGAATTTTCAATATATTTTTCACTATTCTCTGAACCTCTTAATCTTCTCCATTGGATTTTAACTAGTTTATCAAACCAAAGATCCTTGAGCTAAAGTCTACAATAGACTCATTATCCTTCATTTGAAGGTTCTCAAATTCCCTTTGAATCATTTGTACCTTCACTATTTGGAATTTGTCAATCCCTTTGAAATTTGTCTCAAAGATACCCCATTCTTCCTTTGAATAACTAGTTGTTGTTATCTTGGGAAAAATTTGCTTCGTCATGACTGCCTCAATCAAGCTTGATGCTTTTGCATCCTTTCTTCTTGACTCCTTTAGTTGATTTTTTTGATTGTTGGTGAGGGCAACATATAGTGCTAGGTGGGTTACATTATTGAACACATTAACCACAAACTCCCACAAGTCATTTGCAACCATAATGGTTCCCATCTTCTTTTTAGAAGTGCCATAATTTCCATTAAAGAATGTTGGCTACTACCATGTCTTTCCTACATGTCCATCCATGTTTGCTACATAAAAATATTTAACACCCAAAAAAAAAGACCCAAACTCATAAGGATCCATGTAAAAATAGAAAAAGGTCAAGTAGAATCAACCAACCTGCTTGGCAAGGGAGGATGCCAAGTCACTCAGTCACCAAGGAGTAACTCGATAAGGATGAGACCAAGTTTCTCAGTCCACAAAGAGGGACTTGGAAAGGAGGATGTCAAATCACTCGGTCAACAAACAATAACTTGGCAAGGAGGATCGAGTTATGTGGTGAATAGGAACTGAGTCTCTCACCAAGAACACAAGCTGAGACAAAGTTATCACTTGGCTAAGACAAGACCGAGTTAAAATAATATTTTAGGAAAGACACCCAAATAAAGAGATTTTCTACTCAGTTTTGATGAGTAACTAAATGCTTAGTGGAATAAATAAATGGAAATAAGATCAAAACACAATACACTGGAGATGAGCAAGTTTTCTTGATTTCTTTCCATTAACCATATCAAACTATTACTAATCTGGAGAGTGAACTACAAACCCGAAAAACAAAATATCCAAACACAAAAGTAAATTTGTAGCAATGTAAGGTTGCATACAATAAGCCTAGAGAAATAACCGCTCATACAAGACAACTTTTACTTTCAAAAAAAACCTAGAAAAACTTTTGACCCATGTTGCTACACATTGAGAAAATTCTTTGTTGTTCCTACTCTGCAAGACTCTCTGAACAATTGAATAATCTTGAACAAAATGAAATGTTCCCTCCTTTTGTCATTTTGTTGCTCACAAAAATTTTCCCCTCATTTTCAAATTTTTAACTCACCTACCTGCATTGAATTCCATGACTATTGGAGCTACAAACAAGGGATGTCATGTCTGGTATGTACTACCTCTCATGTTTATAGTATGTACCTTGTTATATTTTGATTTAAGAGATACTTGCTACTAATGTTATTTTTACATTTGAGACAACCTAATGGTCAAATGTTTAACTTTGATTTCCAATATCATAGATGTTAGATTACTATATTGTGCAGTTGGTCATATTTACATGATAATGCCTATATGAGATGATAGTATGTTTTATAATGATATCTGGTTATCTAGTATTTGGACATATCCTCTAATTATGTTTATATGTGTTGGAATTCTTTAGAATAAATCAGAGGAGGGTGAATCAGTTATCCAAGGTCCACATGTACAATTAAAACTTTTCACAACTTAGTGAACCCATATCCACAAAATATTTTCATCATGCATGCATCCATAGATCATAGAATCACTCAAACTTTTAGGTTACTGTTAAATCAACTTTGCAAAAATATAAACATAACATATTCAATAACATAATTGACACAATGATTTAATGTGAAAACCCAATTTGGGAAAAACCACCAATAACATGCTACTCATTCTCACTCTTCTAAAGTGATGCCCTATTAAAGGCCAACCCTATTAAAGGTTACAATGCACATTGTTAAATGTGACTTGGTTAAAGGATTTCAATCACCCTGTTAGGAGTAAACCTTGTTAGAGGACATTTAATCATTCACTTGGAATGTCACCTAGTTAAAGGATTTACAAATGACTATTAGGTCAACCTTAATCCAAAGGATTTACCCTAGACAGGTACAATGCTTAAAAAGTAACACTAACGCTTTGATATAATAACAACTTTCAACTCCATTTACTAATTACAAATCTTTGTTTCAATCCTCTATTTTGCTTGGCTTTTAAACACTTCAGCTCAAAAAGCTTGTTCACCCTTCAAGCATCCATTACCTTAAGCCTTCTTTCTTTTCCTGCTAATGTAGTCTCTTCTCTTAGGTCACTGAATGAAGCAATACCCTAGACACCTTATCTTCCTTAGGTTCTCACACATGACAACCTTTGCTTCTGACCTATCATTTCTATAAATATAAAAATAAGATCTTTTGGTTTTTAACCTCCATCGTCCATTTTAGGGTTGGGTTTGATTAGTCAGGACTCAATGAATCTATCCATCATTTCATTTTATTATCTTCTAGAAACTTCTTTTTCAATCTTCTTTGACTTCACTCAAAGTGGTTTATCTTGAATTTTGTGCCACAAGCTCATCAAGCTTATATTCCACACTGTTCACAAAATCTAAGAAATCAAACTTTTCGATTTAGATTGATCAAATTCATGATATTTCTCATAATGATGACACTCGACATTAACTTGCTTCTAATGCTCAACAAAAATTGCATTTCTTGGCATCCACTATCAAAACACTCGGCATGAGCTAAAGTTTATTGGTCCTTGGCATCAACTAAACTTTACCTAGCCTACACTGTATCACTCAACTTACACTATATCACTTGGCTCTAACTAATTTTTTTTCTCAGCTTACACTAACTTAGCTTGGTACCTACTATGCTGATTGTTAAGCTTGGCAGAATACTTCGTTTAACTTGTTCTTTTGAACTTAATCAGTGTAACCATACTTTGCAACCTTAAGTAGATTATCAATGCACTATAATATCACTATCTCAACTGAACCTTGTACTCCTTTTCCATATCATAACTCAACATTTCCTCTAGGTTCTATTGTTACCTCATTTGATTAGATCCTCTTTATCAATCAAACAAATGATAGTACTCAAATCATCTAAGAAATTGTCTTATCGACAAGTAAAAGCTTTGACATATGTGACAAAACAATGATTGGAACACATTATCATACTTGTATCAATCTATTTTCAACAATCTCTCTCTCTTTGGAATAGATGGGAGACCAAACTAACCAAACTTATTTAGTACAACCAAAAAAATACCAAAAGGAAAATAGTTCCTTGTATTGAAAGCTTTCCCTCTATCAACAACTTTTATCTTCTAAATAGGTTACAAAAATTTTGTTATGATCAACAAATAATAAATCAACTCATCCTTATGACTTCCTCTGGACCCCTTCTTATATCACCTTTGACATTAACTCCCTCTTACTAGGTATTCACGTTTCTATTATGTTTACTTTCATCTCCCTCAACAGTCAAGATTTCTCTCTTAGCAGGATTTCTCCCTCAACAAGAGTAAGATTTCTCTTTCTCCCTTGAATTTGTCCATATTTTTCTATCTTTCTTCCTCTTTGACAAAAATGCCAAAGACTTTTCATCTTAATATATAGATATGAATAATTTTAGTTTCTCCCTTTGTCACCTAGCTTGTGACTGATTTGTAGTTCTAACTCTTTGATTACTTTAGGTGGCTCATAAAGTAAGATCCACTACATCAATGTGTAGCATATAGAAATCATCTTGTTTGATGCAAGGCTCTCCTAGTGCTTCTTAGATATCTTTTGATTGGGTTATCACCCCTAGTTTACCTCTTAGATACTCATGGGCATCCTTGGGTAATGTTTTTGTGAAGATATCTATTATTTCTCTTGTGTTAACATATTCTATCTTCACCTCTTTATCTTGAACTAACTATATCAAGTAACGATACTTGATTGCAATGTGCTTCATCTTTGTATGCATCACAAGATTCTTTGATATATTTATAACACTTGAAAGTATCACAAGCTCAGTGATTTCCTCCATCATACCTTTGAGTAGTTGTTTGATCTATTCAATATTTGTACAATTTACTGCATCAACAACATATTTAGCTTTAGTAGTAGATTGAGAGATGTAGTTTAATTTCTTGCTAGTTCATGTAACCAACCTTTTGCCTAAGAAAAATTCTCCTCCCCTAATGCTCTTTCTGCCATCAATATTTCTAGTCTAATCAACATCAGTATAGACTCTCAATTCAAATTTCTCATTTTTCTTGTAGTATAGACCATAGTCTTTTGTTCCTTTTAGATATTTCATTATTCTTTTAACAACCATCAAATGATTCTCCTTGGGATTAGCAAAGAATCTTGCAACTATCCCAATAGATAATGTAATATCAAATCTTCTATGTACTACATATTGTAATTTGTCAATCATAGACTTATACAATGTTTGATTCACCTCAATTGAATCATCATTCTTAGACAATTTATGTCATGTCACCATAGGTGTGCTTACTGGATTTTAATCTTCCAATCCAAAAAAAATTATTATCTCCTTTACATATTTTTATTGAGTGATGTATATATACCATATTTCATATAATGTACTTGCAAACCCACAAAAAACTTGATCTCTCCAACTCTCATTTGCAAAGGCCTTACATAAAGTATCTTAACCTCCAAATATGATATCATCAACAAAAAATTTAGATAGTAAAATACCTTTTCCATTCTCTATCTTTAAGTATAGATTTATATTATCATCAATCCTCTCAAATACAATCTTCACAAGATAATTATGAAGCCTTTCATACAATGCTCTTGGTGCTTGCTTCAAACTATATAAAGCTTTGTGTAGTCTACATACCATATTTTTGTTGTTAGCATCAACAAATCCTTCTTTCTATTCTATATAAACCTCTTCCTCAAATATACCATTCAGAAATACAGAATTAGCATCCATTTGATAAACTCTAAAACTTTTGTATGCAGAGTAACAAAGCAGAGTTCTTACTCCTTCCAATCTTGAAACAGGCGCAAATGTTTCTCCATAGTCTATCCCTTCTTCTTTTGTATATCCTTTACAAACTAATCTTAACCTTGTTCCTTGTAATTTTACTATTTTCATCTAAATTGTTTCTATATACGCACTTGGTGTTAATCATAGGAACTAGAGTCCATGTCTTATTTTTCTCAATTTATTCAATCTCTTCTTTCATGGCTTTACTCTAGTCCACATCTTCTAAGGCATCTTTCATTGTTTTAGGTTCTTGCATGCATAGCAATCATGTATCGTTTCTCAACTTGTTCCTTGTCATTTGTCTAACATCTTTATCTCTAATGATTTTGTGTAGCAGGGTGATGTCACTTGACATACTTAGACAATCTTAGTTATGCTCTATTTTCTTCATTTGGTCTCTCAATTTTTGAATCACTATGTACATCTTTGTCAAGTACTTCAACACCTCTTTCATGTACACTAATCTTAGAATCAGAATGTGCATCAACTTCATTCTATAATTCGCAACCTAAATGTAGCTCAATTCCTAAATGCATCTCAACATTTATAGTATGCGACTCAATAGCCACTAAAATTTGTTGTTAGTTTGTAATTTGATTTACAACATCTTCATCAACAAACATTCCTACATAAAAGTATACAAATTATTTGTATTCTTCTAGTTCCTTCATAGGTTTAGCCTCATGTATACTTTTTTTTATTCATCAAATTTCACATTTTCACTTTCCACAACTTACATTAGTGTTAGTTTTTAAACACTTATAAGATTTACTTCTTCTATAATAATCAAGGAACATACCTTCTTCACTTTTTGCATCTAATTTACCATTCTTGAAATCTTTAATAATATAACACTTTCTTCCAAATACCTTAAAATATTTTACATTGGGTGAGTATCCATACTATAATTCAAAAGATGTTGAATGAGTACCTTTCTTGACTTGCACATGATTCTAGTTATAGATAGTTGTACTTACAACTTCTCTCTAGTATTTCAAAGCAATAGTTTTATTCATCATGAGTGTCCTAGCATCATCCATTATAGACTTGTTCCTCCTTTCAGTAATGCCATTTTGTGGAGGGGTTATAGGAGAAGATGTATGTCTTTTGATTCCTCTATTATTATAAAACATCTCAAACTCATTTGATGTAAATTCTAATCCTCTATCAGATCGCAAATATTTCAACCTTTTACCTATTTCCTTCTCAACTCTTGCTAAGTACCACTTAAACATTTGGAAATCATCATATTTATGTTTTAGAAACATAACTGTCATCATTATAGAATAATCATCAACAAATAACATAATGTACTTATATCCTTTGTAGCTTTGCACATCAATTGTTCCACACAAGTTAGTATGAACAATCTATAATATTCCTTTAAAGGTATGAGTCTTACTCTTAAAACTTGACTTTTTCTTTTTTCCTAACTGACATTGTTTGCAAGTTATATTGTTACACCCTTCTTCAAATTAGGCAAACCTCTAACTCTTCTCATGTTACTAATACTAACCAAGTTATCAAAATTAACACGACATAACCTCTTTTTCCATAACCACACGTCATCAAATTCTACAACTAAACAAGTAGCATCATCTATATCAAGGTAGAATAGATTACCTCTAGTTTGATCACCTTTTTAAAATAGTTTTCTATTAGTATCATATATCTTAGCAATCTTGTTCTCAAAATCAACCTTGCAACATAAATTATTCAGTTGTGACACACTCAAAAAATTATAGTTAAGTCCTTCAACATAACAAGCATTATCACATAAAAAAAATTATGTTATTTTGATAGAACCTTTTATTTTTATCAGACATGGTGCATCATTACCGAACCTTTCACTATTGTCATCATAATAATTCAAGGTAATGAACTTACTTTTATCTCTTGTCATGTGAAGTGAACACCCACTATCAATGATCCATCTATCATTCTTGTTCATATAGGACACTAGTGTAGTTGCCTCATCATCATCATATTCATCCTTCATTACAACATAGACCACTTCATCATTATAATCGTTAGATCCATCTTTTCTTTTCTCTTCAGTGATGTAGCAAGGTCGCTTGCCTTTATCTTCATTATCTTTTTTGTCTTCATCTCTTCTACTTTTTTACTTGTCTCCACCTCAATAATTCTTATTTTTTAGACATCTAGTAGCAATATGGCCAACCTCATTGTAATTGAAACCCATGATAGATAGCTTACCTTTGAACTTGACTTTACCTCTGTGAAATCTCATTGCTAGTAGTACCTCAAGTTATTCTAAATCTTCCTCATATGTATCACTGTCACTGGACACATATGTTTCCTTTTTCTTGTTCTTCTCATTAGGTTTCTTCAATGATGTCTTGGATTTGAAAGAAGATTCAACATTTTCAGGTTTGTAATTATCAAAATTACATAGCTCAAAAGAAGTGATTCTACCTATTAGACCTTCAAGAGTTAGATCAATCCCTAGTATACATCTTGAGCAGTTATTGTATTGTAGAAACTCTAATAGTATAGATGAGCAGAGGTTTTCTCAAAACTTTTCTTAGTATAGTATCACCATCTATTTTACCAATAGCTCCTCTTATTGCATTAACAACATCCTTTATCCTAGAGCAATATTGAGAAATATTCTCACCTTCTTACATTCTCATATCATTGAACTTACCTTTAAGACTTTTAGCTTGGGCTCTTAGAACATTTTTATCACCTCCATTGATGGTGTGAATAGCATCCCACATTTTATTTACACTTGCATAACCCTTGATATCACCAAATTCGACATAACTTAGGGCAAAGGGAATCTCCAACATTGTCTAGTTATGTTATTGCTTCTTTGTATAGATCTTTAGTAGTTATAGCTCTAGCAGGATCAACATGCTCATTAGCAATGGTAGATTGCACATGTCCTCTGATACATCCTAGGTGTAGCTTCATCAAACTTTACCGTGCATGAAAGTTATCTCTATTAAGCTTGGGTACCTCTCTTTTTGACATCTTGATCTTTTTGCTTCTAGTACCTTCAAACTATTCCTCTTAAGAAGATGGCTCTAATACCAATTATTGGAATTCTTTAGAATAACTAAGAGTGGCAAGGTCCTCATGTACAATTAAAACTTTTCACAACTTACTGAACCCATATCCATAAAACATTTTCATCATGCATGCATCCATTAGATCATACAATCACTTAAACTTGTAGGTTATTTTCAAATCAACTTTTCAAAAATGTAAATGTGAAATATATTAGATTCAATAACACATCTAACACAATGATTTAATGTGAAAACCCAATTTGGAAAAACCACTAGTAACATGCTACTCATTCTCACTCTTTTGAAGTGATGCCTTGTGAAAGGAAAACCGTGTTAAAGGTTACAATGCACAATATTAAACATGACCTAGTTAAAGGATTTCAATCACCTTGTTAGGAGTGAGCCTTATTAGAGTACTTTAGATCATTGACTTGGAATTTCACCCATTTAAAGGATTTACAAATGACTTTTAGGTCAGCCTTAATTCAAAGGATTTACCCTAGACTAGTACAATGATTAGAAATTTATAGTAAGGCTTCGATCTGATAACAACATACAACTCCATTTTCTGATTATAGATCTCTATTTTAATCCTCCATTATGCTTTTATTTCACACACTTTAACTCTAATAGCTTGTTCACCCTTCAAGCATCCATACCCTTAAGTCTTCTTTCTTTTCTTTCCAATGTAGTCTCTTCTCTTAGGTCACTGAATAAAGTAATACCCTAGGTCTACTCCTTGTCTTCATTAGGTTCTTGCATATTACAACCTTTTCTTCTGACCAACCATCTTTATAAATAGAAAATTAAGATCTTTTTTTGTTTAACCTCCATCGTCCATTTTAGGGTTAGGTTGGATTATGTAGGATTCAATGAATCTACTCATCATTTCATTTTATTCCCTTTCTAGAAATATCTTTTTCAATCCTCTTTGAATTCGAATCAAAATAGTTTATCTTGAATTTTGTGCCACCAACTCATCAAGCTTATCTTCCACACAGTTCACACAATCCAAGAAATCAAACTTGTTGACTCAAATTGATCAAATTCGTGATCTTTTTCATAATGTTGATACTCAGTATTAACTTGCTTCTAATGCTCTACACAAACTGAATTGCTTGACATCCACTATCAAACTCGACATGAACTAAAGTTTACTATTGCTCGACATCAACTAAACTTTACTCAACTTACAATGAAATTGAATTTTCTTAGCTCTAGTAGATTTTATGCTCATCTTACACTAACTTTTCTTGGCACCTACTATGTAGATTGTTTAGCTTGGTAGACATACTTTATTTAACTTGTTCTTTTGAACTTAGTTAGTGTAACCATACTTTGTAACCTTAAGTAGATTATCAATGCACTATAATATCATTGTCTTAACTAATTCTTGTACTCCTTTTCCATATCACAACTCAGCCTTTCCTCTATGTGAGCTATTGTTACCTCATTTGATCAAATCATCTTCATCAATTAAACAAATGATAGTACTCAGATTATCTAAGCAGTCATCTTATGTGCAAGTAGTAGGTTTGACATCAGTGACAAAATAATGATTGAAACACATTATCATACTAGTATCACTCTATTTTTAACAATATTTTGGATTTGATGCTATGATTATTTACTTCATTCTTGTTTTGTGATGCTTTATGCAAAAATGAGTGATGTAAATGGATTATTTCAGTATAATTAAATAAATGGTTAAATTAGGTCATTTAATGCATTTATTGCTTCGGCTATGAAATTATATGCAATTGCACTTGATTGTGTGTTTTAGTGTGTAGGATTTAAATCCTTAGTAGTGACACATTCAATTAGTGATTCAATTGTTCATATGTAGCCAATGTCATCCCCATATGGTCAATGTATCATATTTAATTATTTAAATTAAACCTTCTAGTGATTTAATAAATTAGACTCATTTTCATTAAGTGATTAGACTTGGTAACATGTCTATGCATTTAGAGGTTTGCATTATTGTGAAAGTTATTAAGTGAATTCTGTGAATTTGGTTTAAGCGAATCTTGGGCTTTATTTTAATTTAATTTAATTCCCAATAGCTTTGTCATAGTTAAATACCAATTACTTGGAATAGCTTATTTTTGTTTGGGTTGATTTAGGGTTTAACTAGGTGAGTTGGTTAATTACTCTAATCCTTTATTCACTCAAAAAGTGAATAAATATCCAAAAAGGAATTTTATTCCTCACTTCTCACTTTTGGAAATAGAAATTTGAAAGAAAATTTCCAAATCTTCTTTTGTAGGGTTGTGTTTTTGTTTTTTGTAGGAGCTACGGGCATGGTATCATCACGAGATTGGTCTCAATGAATCTAGCTCAAGGAGCCCTTGGTTTGCCCTAATTTTTGGTAGTTATCAAAAGATTTTTATTTTACTATGCAAATTCCAATTTTTGCCCTTTTGGCTACTAGGTAGGGCTCTCTTGTTTACTATTTCAGCTCTACTTCTACTTCTTTTTTTGGTATCCATTTGTTTGGAGGTTGAGAATTAGTGTTCCCCTCCATTCTTGAGTGTTAGCTCTACCCAGTTTAGTGGGTACAAGCATTTCCCTATTTTTTGGGATGGTTGTTTAGGGTTTTCCATCATTATGTTGGTCATTTTTGCATACAGAGGTCAAAACCATTTTTATCGGATTTTTGTGGATCATTTACCCAAGGGAAGAATGGGTTTTATTTTTGTTGATTTTTGTCAATGTTGGGATTTTGAGGTTTTCACCTCGATTTGCCCACCATCCAGTTTTCTCAAGTTTTCTTAGCATGGTGTTGGTCATGGATTTGGATTATCTATAGGATGTCAATCCGACCACTATTTAATTATTATGTTGTATTGGGATGTGTGTCACATCCGTACTCCCAAGCTTATATTTAATTGAGTGTTATTTTTCTTGTGTTCTTATCCATCCCTTGTTTATTATGATCTTGATAGAGTTAGTGTGCCCACAAACGAGAACATGCACATGCATTTATTGGTTCTTGCAAGACCCAAACTCCCAAGTGATTTTAGTAGAATAATGTTCATTGGGGTTTGGTTGGAAATATGTATTGCCTATGAGCACTCATCATTTGATGAGCATGGGTATGTAGGGTAGATAGTGGAGGAGCTTCTCTCATAACCTTCATATCCACTTCCTAGTTGGTTGGCATGAAGAAGTTTCTAAGTAAGTGATAGCTAAATAAATAAATTGGGTAATAAAACTAAGATAATTAAAACATGTTACTCTATACAATTTGATCCTAGGGTATAGGCCTGTATAGTTTATTCGAAGGTGAGTGTCATGTGGTTTGATTTTGAGGAAACTCAACGATGGCCTCCAAGGGATTACCTTGAGAGTGTTTCTGCACTAGTTTGATGGCCTCCAAGAGAGTACCTTGAGAGTGTTTCCACACTAGGTTTAGCTTGGGAGTACCAAACATATTACTCTCCACTATAGTCCCTACATAGTTGACCCATAGAGTGTCCGACTAGCACCTATTGTATTTGCATTGTCTCATGATCTTACTTTCAGTCCTCTTTACTTTCTAGTGTGAGTGTTAGCCATTGACATTTTCTTTATGTGTGTTTATGGTTGGATCATTATCTCCATCAACATGGTGAGAGTGGACTTATGGGTTTCACGTGGTTGGGAGGTGTAGCTTCCTATACTACTATTGGGGACCAATGTATAGAGATGACCTATTTCCAGTTGAGATCAATGCTTAATGTTTCACTTGGTATTTTAGGCATCCCAGAGTATGTTCCTTGTGCTTTATTCTTTAATTGGAATGCTTGGATAACATGTTTAGATGATGTTAGTTTCATTTGATGTATTCTTTCATTATGATGTATAGCATATGGTTAGATGATTGATTTACTACTAGTTGGAGTATCTATGCTTTGTTGGATTAGCATGTTAGATCTTCTTTTCTTTATGCTCTATTTACATTGTAGTATTGACACCACCATAAGAAAGTTCTAACTATCTAGTTGGCAAGTTGGGATGCTACACACAGGGGATGGCTATGGTATTTGAGGTCTCATAATCCTATTACGATTGGGAGGAACCGTGCACGATTTTTAGTTGCGTTGGTGCTTATATATTACGTTCATTCTTCATATGATGTTTGGTTTATGAACCATGTATGTACAATGTTGTGTTGTTTTTTGCATGCCTTTCATATGCTATTATGGAATAGATGGATAATTGTGATTATGTCTTATGTTTCATGGTTTTGGGGGACATATCCTCAATTATAGTGGTTCTGACACTCTCTGGTGTGAATTTTCTTACCTTTTTTTCTTTCTAAAATTAGCATTTTTCCTTTTTGATTTGAACTTGGCCAATATTTGTTCAACATTGGATGATACAAAAAAAGTATTGCACCATAGTAGTGAGAAATTTTGTACAATACTAGAAAAGTGTCTCCCAACTATAGTAAGAAGTGTCTGATGGGTATTGTAAAAAGTATCTCCTGGACAAAAAGTATCACCTAGCTATAGTAATAAGTATCTCCTATAGTAAAAAAAGTATCTCCTAGCTATAGTAAAAAGTATAGATCCTAGCTATAGTAAAAAGTATCGCTTGGATTTGTGAGAAAACCTGCTAGGGTGACTAGTGGGAACTTTTTGACTTTACCAAAACTTTTTGAGAGGTGATTTGGCTACCCTTTACAGATTTCTTGAACCCTAGTGCTTGACCTTTCCAATCTAGTATGTTGTAGATTCAAGTGTGTTTAGTGTCTTCCATAGCTTTGTCGATTTTGGTCAATGGTGACACTTGGAGATTGTTCATGTTTGGTTTTTTGGTTAGTCTTTCATTGCAATATTTGTGATCCCATGATTTTTGTGTGCATTCATACTTGTTAAAAAAATATTTTTTGACTTTAATCTATCCTTGTTTCAAGGATCTCTGGGTCGAGCATTACATGGTAGGTGCGCTCAAAGGAGGCTCATAGGAAAATTAGAATTCCAACGCAAAATATATATTATGGAAAAAGTGAATGAGAACATAGGTAAATCAAGGTGCATGTAAATGTTTCAATGAGAATTTTCAATATTATTTTCAATATTATTTTAGCTTTGAAGTTTTATTGAAAAGTTGAATTTATTTCTAAAATATAATATATGTATATGTAGAGAAATTTTCACTAAAAGAATAACTAAAATGAATGACAACCAATATAATAGTATAAAGAAAAAAGAAAAAAAGAAATGCTTCATATTCCATAATCCTCATCTATAATGAAAAAGCACATCATAAAATATAAACTATTAAATTTAATTAAAAAATAAAATTAATTCAAAACTTATGCAGATTATATAAAATTTAATTAAAACCCAAAAGTGCAAACAACCACAAATTTGTCTAAGATGTTAAATATCTCATGTAGTATAAAGAAAAAAGGAAAAAACAAATGCTTCATATTCCATAATCCCTACCTATCACAAAAAAGCACATAATTAAATGTAAACTATTAAATTTAATTAAAAAATAAAATTAATTCAAAACTTAATCAGATTATATAAAATTTAATTAAAACCCAAAAGTGGAAACAAGCACAAATTTTTCTAAGATGTTAAATATTTCATGTAAAATTTGTGAAACTGGTGATTGCTATAACTGATGAATTTTCAACATATATATATATATATATATTAATATTACCGCATCGCTCTTCACTATACAACTTTTTGCTCTTTCCCGCTTGATTGGTATTTTTAATTTGGATGAGTGGGGATGGCCTCAAGGGACCGAGCCTTGTCCCGGATCCCTACCCGGACCTGCAACTCATTCTAACTACAACAGGGATAACCCAGGGAAGTGTTGATGGTGTTCATTCTATTGGGGGGTGCTAGTGGAGTCAATGGTTCTAATGGTAGTCCAGGAGAATCAAACAAGTCATACAAGGGATCAAGGTTGGAAGGAAGTTGTTCTTGGAGAGAAAGTGGCTCATGTCTTGTTTGAAGCTCCCAAAGTGATTAACTATGAGGAGGGGGTGGAAATTGTTGTCCCAAATAGCTTGGTAGATACTGTGTCTGCCAATCTAAAGCTCTACCTCATAGGAAAATTTGTTTCCTTTCACCCATCAATAGAGATGGTCAGAAAGTGGGTAAGTTAGAGGTGGAAATTGAAGGGGAGTGTGATGGTCTCATCCATGTCAAGGGGTTTGTTCTACTTCAAATTTAAAGTAGCTGAAGATATGACAATGGTGATGGTCAGATCTTGATCAAATGGGAAACATAGTCTAGTGGTGGCTAAGTGGCATCCAACATTGGATCTAGCAAAGGTACTAAATAGGATGGCACCAATCTAGGTTAGGATACTGGGACTCCTACTTGAGTTTTGGGATGAGAGGATCATGAAATCCATTGGTAACTCCTTTGGTAAATTTGTTTTTGTAGATATAGTTACCTTATAGAGGTCAAGTTTGGTCTTTGCAAGGTTTAGTGTGAATGTGGTTGTGGGTACTTCCTTACTTGAGTCTATTATGCTAAGTTCAAAGTGGCATAAGAAAACACAACCCATCATTTATGAAAATGCAGGGTTGTATTGCTAGAAATGCTCATCATTTGGGAATTTGATTATAGATTATAAAAAGATGAATAAGATGGTTGAGGAGGAGATAGTGGGGGAAAAGGAAGTGGGTGGCTCTCCTCTAGACTTAGGGGAGAAAGGAAATTGGCCTCTAGTTAAAGGGGTTGGAGAACTTGATGGCAAGGAGGCAATCCCCTTACCTAGGAAGGAGGTAGAAGTTAAGAATGTTAACTCTCAAGTAGAGATGGCAAAGGGGAAGACATCCCCACCCAGAAAGGAGCAAGAAGATTACCCTCAAGTTGAGGTGGGAAAGATTAGGAAAAAAGAGTTGGAGTCCCACCAATTTATGGGGAACACTTATTCAATACAAGATATTGAGAAGCCCAGTATGCTGGAAGGGGAGTTGGGGGGTTTGGAGGAAGGGGAAGTTTCCTTGGTAGAAGAAGCTTTACCTTTTCTATAAGGTATTGAGGAACTCCTTAGTACCCCTTCAAGGAACTTGGTGATTGAGGAAGTTTTTAGTTAGGACACTAATATGGCCTTGAAGGAAGGAGAGGTGAAAGACTTGCTCGAGCTCTTCTCTCGAGTGATGACGAACTGCTATCTAACATGATGTATCCCCTAGTCTAGCTACAGAATAACGAAGTGAAGTGGAAAACTTAGAGAAGATAGACAAGGGTATCAAAGAAATCTAAGATGGTAGTGGAATTAAAGATGGATGTAGGGAAGTCGGGGAAATAAAGTAGAAGAATGAAGTAGATGGCAAAGGAGGTGGCAAGTGGTAGGCAGCCCACTTTGGAGTTCTTGGCAAAGGCTATAAAATGATTATTCTATCATGGAACATGAGAGGGTTGAATAGCCCTCATAAACAATTTTCCCTCAAGCAACAACTGTCTAATACTAAAATTGATATCCTACTCATCCAGAAGATGAAAATGACTATGATTAATTTGAAGAGTATAGCAAGTTATATTTGTCTTGGGACTAATTTTTGTTATAGCAAAGTAGAGGGTGCCTCAGGAAGGGTGGCCACCTTTTGAAACCCGAATTTTGGTAATGGATGTTTAATTCATAGTTCTAAATACTATCTAATAACTAAACATAAGAAGGGTGATAAGATATGGAATATCATTAATGTGTATGCTCCTAATACAAGACAAGGAAGAGATGGTTTATGGAAGGATCTATCTATTTTCCTCTCAAATTAGAAACACCTTTTGTATGGGATATTTTAACTCACCTCTATACCCATTGAAGAAGGTTGGAGGAATGATTATTTTAATGATTTAGCATGAATGATTTGGTTGATTTCATAAATAATAATGATTTAATAGATATGGAGATGTGTGGGGTGAAGTTCACATGGTCAAACAATAGGAAGGGTGTTGACCTCATCCAAGTCAAACTAGATAGACCTTTGGTCCTAGCTGGCTAGGAAGGTTTAACTTCCTCTTCTCTCATGGGATTGCCTAGGATGGTCTTGGATCATGCTCCTATATTTTTTTAATTGGAAAGGAGATTCCCAGGGGGCCAAGACCTTTTAGATATGAAATTATGTTGCAATCTGATCCTGACTTTAGTGCTAAGGTGGTAGAGTGGTGGGGGATTAGGGTTGAAGGGACTACTATGTATAGACTCTCTATTAAATTAGAGAATGTTAGAAGGAATTTGCTACCTTGGAAGAAAATATATTTTAGTGACATCTTCAAAACTAAGGTAGAGGTAGAAGGAAAGTTAAAAGAACTTCAGAAAGCTATGTGGGAAGGCCTAGCTTTGGATAATATTATCCAAGAGGAGGATAAATACAGAAAGGTCTAGAAGAAAATGATGATTAGAGAGGATACCTACTAGAAGCAGAGATCCAGGGTGTTATGGCTCAAAGTGGGTGATAGGAATACAATGTTTTTTCATATATCAGCCTCAATTCATAAATGGAGAAATATTGTTGATAATATCAAAGATGGTAATAATGTGAAGCTTAATAAACCTAAAGAGATGGGGAACTGGGTGATGACTTATTTCAAAAACTCTTATTTAGAAGAGAAAGCAAACTTCAGGGAGGATGATAGGAAATGGTTGATTAATTCCATGCCCATGGTGATCTTTTCTGAAGAGAATGAACAATTAGCTCAAATGATGATTGAGGAGGAAGTATACAAAGTTGTATTCTCTATGAGATCTTATAAATCCTTGGGAGTAGATAGTTTCCTCCAGCATTTTTCCAACACTTTTTGGATGTTATCAAGTTGGATCTCCTTCAGGTGGCCCATGACTTTTTTAGAATAGGGAAACTTCTTTAAAAACTTAACAAAACTTTTATTGGCCTGATCCTAAAGATAAAAGATCTAGAGGTCCTCTCTGACTTTAGGCCAATCAGTCTATGTAACACTACTTATAAGGATTTCTCAAAAATTTTGGTGAATAGATTAAAACCGCTACTACATAAGTTCATTGGGAAAACCTAGAATGGGTTTGTTCCAAGATGCCAAATTCCAAATGCTACCATAACGACACATGAAGTTTTTTCACTCAATGAAGAAGAGTGGCAATTTGGACCATATGGCTTTGAAACTCAACATCTCTAAAGCTTATGATAAGATTAATTGGATTTTCTTGTATAAAGTTATGGCTAAGATTGGCTTTAGTCAAAAAATCATTAGAATGGTGAAATAAATGGTGGAAACTATTAACTATTTGGTAATGGTGAATGGGTCATCATCGAGGAATTTTGGTGGGAAGAGGGGTCATAGGCAGGGTGACCCCATCTCTCCCTACATGTTCATCATGGTTGCTAAAGTTCTAGGGAGAGTGTTTTTGAGAAAGTTGGATGGGGGGATAATTAAAGGCATTAAACCTACTTCCACACTTCCTCTTGAAGTGATTCAGTAGTTTGTGGATGACACCTTCCTAAGTGGGGAGTCCCCAATGAGTGAAGCTAGAACCTAGAAGTTGGCCCTGGAGATATATGTGACGAATGTGGGAACAAAGATTAATTTAGATAAAATTAAAGTGTTCTTCTTTAATACCCCCCTTATTCATAGTGAAAGATTGTTAATATCTTAGGATGCAATATTACTGAGCTAATTGATACTTATCTAGGCCTCCCATTAACTGTGAAAGATGTAAGTAACAACTTCTAGAATGGCATCCTGGAGAGGATGCAGAAAAAGTTGATTGGGTGGAAATGGAAAACTCTAAGCAGTGCAGGAAACCTACAACTACTAATTTCCTCCCTCCAGGGATTACCGATGTACTTCCTATCATTGTTAAAAATTACTCAATGTATGACTAATAAATTGGAGAAAATACAACATAACAAACTTTGGTATGGAGGAAGTGAGAAGATCATATTAAGTTTGGTTAGTTGGGAAACAATTTGTAAACCTAAGAACAAAGGAGGATTGGGAGTAAGGAAGATAACTAATTTGAATAATGTGCTCCTCACAAGATGGGGTGGAATCTGATGAAGGAGGAATCTAACTAGTGTAACATTATGAAAGCTAAGTACCTTGGAAATTTGAAACTGCACTTGGAGAAATGATCTCCCTATGGGATCTAAGATCTGAGGAAATATTGTGAAGAATAGATCCCTTCTAAAGGAGGGTGTTAAGTGGTTGGTGGGGAATGGTAATCAAATTAATTTCTAGGAGGACTAGTGGCTTTTGGATAAACCAGTAATCAAAATGAAGTTTGGGGTTCTTCAAAATAAAATTCAAGATCAGGAGGGAGAAATGGTAGTTGATTTTATTATCCTGGGGAGGAAGTGGAAAAAGGCAGAGTTGCATCAAAATGTGATGGTTAGAGGGGACATGGTTGATGAATTAAATTATATGCTAGAAGAGTATAGAATCTCGGGAAGAGATTGGAATGGGGTACAAATACAAACTTGTATCACCTTTCATAATGACTTATCAGAATGACTAAATTTGAGTATTTCTATCTAAAAATCTATTTTCTTCAAACATATGATCTTGATAAATTATTCTACCTAAGTTATATATGGTCTCATACTTTTCCAATTAGAAATATATATTAAATGCATATTTTATACTAGTTAAATTATCCAATTACTAAAGAAATAAAATTATTTCAAAAAAATGATGTTTCAATAACTCTTACCATTTTTTATGATTTTTTTTTTTAATAACATATAAACCTCATTTTATAGAGCTCAAAGTCAATAATATTCTCATATAGAATTCATAGAATTTTAATTAGATATAGTATATTGTAATTAAAAAATTCTACAAGTATGTATTTTAACACTCGAGAAGATGTCAATTTTGAGAAATAAAAAATATGAAATTATATTATATTATGTATATATGATGTTCTAGAAGAGAGAGTCTTCTTCTAGAATGTTTAATTTTTCTTTTGGTTGGAATATATTTATTTTGAAAAATGTGGTGGGAGATGAAAACTATTGATTTGAGATGAGTTGAAAATTGAATCATTATAGAAGAGAAAATATAGGTCTAAAGCCAATTTTTATTTTTGATTGTTCTAGTTACATATGTTATCTATAGTATAATATTAGATCAAAGGGAAATAAGTTTATTTCCATGTAGTTTTATGGTGGGAACTAGACCTCTAATTTCCAATATTTTTTAGCAACCAAAAAGTTATCTTTAAAAAATAGAAAAATATATAATTTCATATTACAAATAATTATTAAAAATTATAATCCTAAACTTCATCCATTTTTACACATTTCATTAGTTTACTTCATTTTCAAATTCTAACTAATAATACCAATTTTATGGCATTGAAGGTGAACAATTATACTTTTGTTAGCATTTTCCTTTGTAGAAGGGTGACACAGGTTTGTACTTTTACCCAATGACAAGTTCATATGGAAGGTAACCTCGACGGGGGAGTTCTCGGTTAAATCATCTTATAAACTAATGTTTGAAAAAACCTATGATCCTAATGACTGGAGGAAGGTATGGTTTAATCATTTAATCCCGAAGATCAATATTTTTTGGTGGACCACCATCCATGGGAAATTCTCACTACAAATAACCTTATGAAACAAGAGTTTCAATTGTCAAATAGATGCCACATGTGTAAGAGGGAGGAGGAGAGCATTACCCACTTATTACAACATTGCAGTTATGCTTCTAATATTTGGGCGAGACTTCTTTAGAAACTAGAGGTGAACTAGGTCTTTAATATAGATAAGGGGCAATTCGTGGTGAATTGGCAGGGCCCCTTTACCCACCCCCTCCTTATTTGTTTATGGAAGGTTATTCCCCCAATGTCTGTTGGGGTATCTAGAAGGAGAGAAACAATAGGGTTTTCAGGAATGAGGAGAGAGAAGATAAAGTTGTGGTGGAAAGAATATATAAATGGATGGTTGCGAACATTAGTTGTAGCAAGTGGAGGAAACCAACGTTCCCCCCTTCTATCCTGGAGCTCAGAGTGGCCAATAGATGGAACCTGACAAAAGGGATAATGGTGATTGATAATTCAAATCTTCTAGTAGGAAAAGAACTCGATGGGAACCCCCACCTACTACTTGGGTTAAGCTTAATTTTGATGGTGCAGCTAGAAGGGAGGGCTCAAAAGGTGGAGGATGGTTAGAGATAGCAAGGGTAGGATGCTACTCAAGCATATTCAAGTCAATTAGGAAAAGTTTCCAACGACATTTCAAAGGTGATGGCTCTATTTTGGGTTTTAAAGTTGGTCATAAGTATGGGATGGAGGGATGTGAAAATTGAAGGCAATTCTAAAGTCATCATAGAAACTATTAAAGGAAACATGAGGGAGAGATGGGCCATCAAACATGTGATAGAAGACATTGGGTACTTTTTATCTATTATTAATAGGTTTAATTTGAACCACATTTTTTAGGAGGGAAATAGTGTGGTAGATTGCATGGTGGCGTTAGGCTTAAAGTTGGAGGGGCTAAGATGTTGGAGGGATTTGAATGCATTACCAAAGTTGGTAAGGGAACTAATGAGTCATGAAGTGAAGAATGATGAGTCCTAGCTAGATTTTTTGATGCTAATGAGTTGGCATAGAGAGCAGGCCCTTGATGTACATATGGTAAGGAGTGATGGATTGGATATGGGCAATAATAAATTTGCATGGCCCAAGAATTTGAAGTTGGAGAAGAGGATTTTTTAATGATTTCTCTACGTGAGTTCTTGTACACCGGGTAGAGAAAAGTTTTAATTTTTAAATGGGTAAAGTACATTGGAAATGATGGAAATGAGTGTGAGAAAGATAATGGCAACTGATACATGATTTCTCTTGCTAGTATGGATGCTCACATTATTACTATTAATTGTGGTCATTATATCTGCCTTTGGGTTTTTCTGCCTAAGTGTGAAGTCTTCTTTAGCGACTGTGTCTGAGTTCTAAGGAAGAAGAGAAGAGAGGGAAAAATTGCAGAGATGGGTGGTGACTTGATGCACATTGAGCTAGCTATGATTGAGGAAAATTTGAGAAAGCCCTTGGTGTGGTATTTTTTGAAGGAAGGGGGACTTGTCTCATTTATGGAGGCTCTTAATGGACACGACAAAAATTGCTCCATGTAGTTTGTCAACTCCTGGGAGGACCACAGAGTAACAATAAATAGTATCACATTCCTTATCTTTGAGGAAGTGATTTCTCTAGTGACGAGCTTGGCCATGAAGGGTAGGAAATGGTAAGAGATGACTAGGGTGGCCGATGATGTGAGCCTACAATGCTTCTTTATGGATGGAGAGGAACCTATTCGACATAGAGGTGGTTTCATGCTAGAGAAGCTCCCCGAACCATGGAACGAGGTCTATTTGGTTTTGATGAAAT
>CM053790.1:606613374-606673374 GCA_028749045.1 Cupressus sempervirens
ACACAATACCAAAGAACTTTCAAAAAAAATTACAACTCAAATCTTTGACAAACTTTTGTATCCCTATCATAGATATATCTAACAAATTTTTCATTGTGTGCAATTTTCTATGGCAATTAATTAGTATTGATTTTCTCAAATTACACACCTTTAAACTTTCTTGGAGTGAGGCTTTGCTTTGACTAATACCAATTAAGACCAATTGTTCAACATGCAATTTCTTCACCTTTATTATAATAAGGATTTCCTCATTATAGAAATCAAGTTCTCCAATGATATTTTCATAAATTTCATGTGCCATAATAACCTTCTGAAGAATAATTTTATATAGTTTCTATGTCTTTTGATTCATGCAAATATGTAACATTTGTAAATCATTCATCAATTCTGTAAACGCATTATGTATTCCATCTTTGTTGTTCTTATTTGAAAGAAGTACAAATTCTTTGATCAGTGATAGAACACATTGCACACCCTCATATGGATTCATAAGATGTGATTCAACATGAACGATCTTATCTTTCTTTAGAGCATCGCAAGTAACATAATTGATTTCCACATCAATGGGAGATTGACTGCCTTCATTGTGATATATATTGTCAATATTTATAATAAAATAAGGATTAACACTGAGAATTTCATCTGAAGTCATAGTTGGGTCAAAGGTGACATCATCTCTCACTGAATCCATTGCATTTTTGAAAAAATTGCGATATGATATTCAAATGTGTGATATAAAAAATGCATTGGAAGTAATGTATATGGGTTTTGGAGCCACTTTATTGACATCAATATAAAATCCATTGTTAGATTCTCAATCAAAGTTTCTTCTTGGGAATACCAATCAACTAGATCAAATTGGAGACCAAAAATATTCTATATTTCATATAGTGGATGCAATTGTTTCCCATCCTCTTTTATGTCTTTTATAATTTTTTTAATTTTATACACTTGCATCAATTCTACTAACAATCTATAATATTCTCTTTTTTTAATCTATTTTTAATTTACACAATTTTCCTAGTGGTCCTCTAAAGCTAGTTGGTATTTGTAACTTCCATTTACAAATGTAGATATCTTTCCTGCTAGATCAAATTTATATTGGAAACCCCCAAAAGTATTGATTCAAACATGAGCCACATCTATTTCTGCAATTTTTACTATGTCCATATCAGCACAAGAGTAGTCACCAATAGTTATTGGAAACTTAAATAAATCTAAGCATCAATCCTCTAATACTCTTTTTACCTATGCAATTTGTCTACACAAATCCAAAAGTAACAGTTTATCTGAAGGGTAACATGTCAACTTCCATGGATAACCATGAAAGCCACAAACCCTTACATAAGTAAAAGTTCAAAATTGGATATACCAATTTCTGTATTTTTCTATTTCAATTGTAGCCTCATTGGATATTCTTCTTTCCATTTCTCCATGAATTTTTCTTACTATATTGAAAGTGAAACATCGTTGACTCTACAAAAATGCTTTTCACTTTCAATAATTTGCAATTGAGGATAACAATTATAAATTCCTACTTGAACCTCTCTAAACTTGTTATTCTTATTCAATCCCACAAATATATTCTACAAAGCTAACAAGTACACCAAATATGATGTCATATAGAATTTTTTGCTATAGAGAACATTAATTAATTTTTCATGCAAGCAATTATTAATAATGGATGCCCATTTGAATTTTTTTTTGTTCCAAATTTTGTGAATAAAATGAAGCATCCATGGCTCAAAATGAGTTGCATTAGTACATCCAAAAACCCTACTCAACAATGAGATATAATCCCTAGCCTCTTCAATAAAATAAACTTTGTATTGTCCTCTGGTCGTTTTTCAAACATTGGTATTATTTTGTTGCTGCAATTTCTGATTCAAAAAGTGCATTGTAATTGAATTAATTTGGAAATAGTAATCATGGGTGATTTTCATATCAACAACAACATACTGGTCATGTTGTGGAATATTTAATGTCCCTCAAGTATAATTTATGGACTATTATCCAACATTGTTACACCCTATGAACTTTTAACTTTCCTATACTTTGCATCGTAGTATTGTATACATGCTAAAACCAATTCTATGGACTAAAGAGAAACTGGGTATCCAACTACTTCAACTAGTCTAGAAGTTGTTAATCTTTTCCAGAGAAGAGACATTCCCTCACCATTTTTCATTCAATCTAAAAACTTGATAATATTAATGAAACCTACATTTTTGTCTCCTATCTCTTTGTAAGCTAAACTAAACTTTGTTTTCTTAAGATTCCTTACAAATTTGTATTTCATAGTGAGCAATATAATATTTCTAACCTAAAAATATTATTATTTGAGAATTTATCAAAAGAATAAAAAGAGAAATGAACATTTCTTTACTTTTATCAATTAAAAAAATTAAAGCATTGAAAAGATTTGAAATCAAATTAATATAAATCATATTAAAAAAACATCATAAAGAAAAGTTATGGCATAAAGAACTGTAATGAAAAACTACATCATGGAAATAAATTATCATATTCATCATAATATTAGATAAATTATGTGATTGATAATCCAATCTAGGAGATAATTGATCCCAATTTCCAATACAATAGACTAAAACCCAAATATATATGCATATCCACACAGAAGAATCAATGACATATTCAATAGGATTGTTTTAGTCTCCATCTTCCATTAACCCAATCCTAAGCTTGACATAATTGGGAACGAGAATATGCTTGAAGAGTTTGAGTATCAAGAAAGGATATTTCAAAAAATTGTTGGTGACTCAAAGGAGACTCAAAATTATCCATAACAACACCTATCCATCAAAAATCATTCTCAAACACATCCACAACCAAATATAGTGAAATGTATTAAGATAGGTTAGCTCTCAGAGGTGTAGGTGTAATATATTCAAAATTTATCTCCTCTATAAGATGTTCTCAAGTCCATTCATTTGTTATAAAATTTTCATATCCAATGATCAAAATAGGCCTTTGTGCATTGGCAACATATCCTATTGTAATCCTAGTGTGAGGCCTCGCCCTGACCCTTCGTAGCCTTAGTTATTACTTTATCTTTTTGATACTCACGACTCGAGATGTTGAGACATTATCTGATGCTTAGAACATACTATATTATTTCATGATTGGGTGATGTTACTTTCAGATATATTTGATGTTTGTCATTTAATGTTTCATGTATATGTATGTTGATGAAATCAGTAAATTTACGATTGATACTCTGATTTAAGAGTTTTTAAATGGTTAAGAATTAAGTAGGATGAAGAGACCCTTACTAATGTATGTTTCAATTTATGAGAATTATTGATACGTATATATGTACATGTGATTTTTGGGACTACTAATGTGTGTAATGAGTGTGCAGATAATTTTAGCTGAGGAAACCGACGAAGGAACAGAACTGATCTCTATGTAAACCTTGTTATTCATAATTCAAGTATTTTATTTGAGATGTATGTATCCTTATGTGACCAGTAAATGTTAATGTTCGAAACTATGTTCTTTTAGTGTCGCTTGACACTTGTGAATTGTTTGTGTTCTTTAGTGTGTTGTTTAGGGTTAGTTGTGTAACTTTTGGACCTAAGTCGGATTAAGTCAGTGTCAGTTTGCTAATTGGGTTCTTAATCGAGTTTAGTCACCCTTAATCCAGATTAGTGCTTAATTTGTTTTTTTAAGAGTTGTTAGTTGGTACTAATTATTTCCTAGCTTTTGTTTGGCTCTAAACCCTTTCCTAAGGCTTTAAAAAATGATATTATTATACCCAAAGGGTATGGGTATGGGTTAGGGGTCTTTTCCAACCCTTAAGCCCCTTTTGTTGACTTTGGAGATCACTCAAAAAGTCTCATTTTACCTTTGTGCGAAAATTGCAAGTGGTTGCCATGAGTTTCATTACCCCACCTCTACTTAGGGTTTAACCATGGTGTGGGTTGAGTTAGGAGCTTCTAGATTTGTAGGTGGGTGGGTGTAGTTATTGATCCTTTTGGTGGTTGAGTTGAGGCTTATTTCGAGGCCTTTCTTGGTCTAGTGGGTTTTGTTACCCAATATCTACATTTAGAGAGGAGTTCTTGAAGATTGAAGCAAGGAGAAGGAAACTCTACTCAAACTTGTTCATTGCCATTACCTCTTTGTGAAGGTTGGAATTCTCATATCCCTTGTTTAGTTTTCATGTTTGTTTCATGTGTATGCTACCTTGTTGTTGTTTCAATGTTTGTATGCTTGTGGGTGTTGGGAAGCTTTGCAAACCATGTTATTTTTGGATGATTACCTTTCATGTTTATGTTTAAAATTTTGAGATCTTCTTGCATGGGTGTTTTGGTATTACTCACCCTTGGAGAGGGCAGAAGTGACCAATTTTGGGAAAGGTCTATTTAGTCGGACTCCAACCAGTGTAGAGTCTCTTCTCAGGATGAGAAGAGGGAGAAAGGGTAGGGTGTTATGGGCCCCTACCTGTCAGCACAAACCTTGTATGATTATGGTATGTTGAAATGGAAGAACAGAAGTTCTTGGTATATAGCCCTGATTGGGCATCTGTTTGGTGTTGTGCTTGACTTCTCCTGGTTGGAAGAATCCACCTTTCCCTAGTTTTGATTCATTGTGAATCCCTTTGTGAAAACCATGTATAAATATGCATGTTTGATTGTCTCTTGGTTATGCTTGGTTGTCACCCAATCAGATTCTGTTCCATCCATGGTTCTAATAATGTGTTGCATAAATTGTTATGAATCCCTTGATGAGGGTCATGAAGAAAATTCAATTTAAGTGTTGTAATTTAGGATTGAAATCCTATGAAATTTGTATCTCCAAAACTTTGTTGTAATGGCAATGACGCCGGGTTTTCTTCCTGGTTCTTTCTCGGCTGAGCCTTTGAATCAGGTTAGCCAATAAAATAATGGTTGAGTATATTTGCTTCTCATAAGATTTAATCATAATGTTCAGTCGTATGGATGCTCATCAAAATAGGATGAATAATAGATAAAGGAAAAGATTATGGGAATCTCCTTTCATGGTTCTCATGTGATTTCAAAAATAAAAAAAATAAAAAAATTGCATATATAGGTGAGAGAATAGAATCATAGATAATGTCTTGAATTGTGATATTTCAAGTTTTTTTAATTTGTTAATGAAGAATTATTTGATATGATGAAACTTCCAAGTTGATGTGTAAGTATTTAGATGAATTAGAATTCCTACTTTGAGAACTCAAATTATCTCTTCCTTGTTAAACTTCCTTATGAACAAATCAATTTGAATAAGAGATTATGTACTTCCTTGACTTCAAAGAGATAGATCATAAACCTTGATGTATAATGATTAACAAAACATAAATTATATGAGAGAGGGAGAAAATAATACCTTTTCTCATCCTTGTTAGTATACTTAAGAAATCATTGTCATCAATAAGTTTATATTTATTCCAAGTTTAACAAGAAAATATATAAATTATGACTACACTTAGTCAAATTTGGCTTCCAAATTAAATGTGCACCCCCAAGCCTAAAGACCCTCTCTGGAAAATGTATGAAGAAAAAATTTAATTCCTTTTTGGACCATAGAGAATATTCTCTGTATTATTCTTTTGACTTGCAATAAAAATCTAATATTAATTCATATAAAAAGAATATAAATCAATTACTTTTGAAAATTAAAAGTAATTCAATACATGGTTGTTGTTAATCTTCAACTACAAAACTTTTGCATTAATCCTTAGAAGCTAGAAGGCAAGCTAGCCTAGGACCCTATGTTCCTTCCAAATTTTAAACAAATATGAAATTCAAACTCTAACCACTTAATTATTTTTTCTCTTACCTTTTTCCTCTAACCCTAAGGGCTAGGCGTGGGCAAGGTACTGTGGTCAACATGTCACATAAGGCACAACATGTCTTGGGAGAGCAAGTATAGTTTTTTAAAAAAAATTATATCTTTCCTTTTTAAAGAAAAACATACCTTATCCACCTCTAGTCAGATTGGACGCACGCTTTTAGGGGTGTAAGTTTGTTTGAAGTCAAAACTCAATTATCACCAAAGATGAGTACAACCCTTTTTGAGCTGCTCTCCCATTGGGCCGTCCATAGTCCTTGATGGAAGCTTGGTTTAAAACAAATCTGATTTGACTTGGGCCAATCAAAAATTCTTATCATAAATATGCCCAGCAAATAGGATTTGGGAATCACGTGCCCCAAAATTGCATTGTCAGTTGTGTTAGCAAATGAGTTGTGTGGGGGGGGCACTTTAAGGTCAGATTTGGATTTTGTATTTTGCCCACTCTCTTTAATTTTGTCCTTGCCCTGCGTTTTCAGCCCCTTGGGCAGCATGGGGAAACTTTGGGAAGCGCCCAAGTTTTTAATAGGGTGATGGGGTAGTTGGGGGTTAAGGGAGGTTAGTGGGGTAGGAGGTTCAAGTTAGTAGAATGTTTAGATTAGTTTTTTTTTTATTAGTTTTTAATTAAGCATTTCATATAAGTCTTAGTTTTAAGTTAGTTTTAGTTATTGTATAGTTTTAGTGTTAGTTTATTAGATAATTGCTAGATGTTAGCTTTTTAGTATGGTTTTTTTTTAGTTGTTAAATTTAAGTTAGTTAAATTAGGAAATGGTATTAATGTTAATTTAAGTATGTATTTAAGTAGTAATTGTAGTAATGTTAATAATTGTATTCGTTTTAGTATTAGTTATAAGATATTTAATTTAGGTAAATTGTAGCTTTGGATATTATTTTTATGTAGGTGAGTATAGGTAATAGATTTTAAAAGTGTAGTCAAATATTAATTAGTTTCATTATCTTTAATGGAAGTTTGTATACTGAAGTTTTGAAATAGTTGTTATATTTTTTTTTGAATTATTAAATGTTAGAGAAGTTGGTATATTTAATGTCAAAATAAATAAATAAGTTGGTCAGTGCACTTAGTCCGTATAAAAATAATAATAAAAATTTAAAGCTTCATGAAAAGTGGTTATTTATTTTTAATCGAGAGTTAGCGATATCTTATTCTAGAAAGTGTTAGAATAGTAAAGGCCATAAAATACAAACACATTATAGTTTTAAATAATATTATTACTAGAATAATTTTTTAAGCAAAGTTTGTTTATCGATGTAGCGTACCTTCATTTGTAAGTTCTTTCTATTTCAAATGTATTCAAAATTTTTGGATTAACATTTATTTAAATGGGTATTTGCATGTTTAAAAGATATTGAGCATAGAATAAGCTGATAAATCTCTTAATAAATGGAAATTGGATTGCTTAAGTTAATTATTCGAGTTAATTATTATTGGTCAATTTTTTTTAAAAAAAAATTAATTACGTGTGTATTGCCCTCGTATTTTGGGCATGACACCTAGGGAATCATGCTTGTGGAAACCCTTTTCATCACAAAAAACTTTAATGTTCATCCCATAATGAAATTTTATGTTTTATACTTTTAACCTTAAGACAAATAAAAAAGACCCTTCATTTTTTTATTATAAACAAGTAAATTAATACTTAATATGAAAAACTCTAACATATATTCAAGATTCATAACTTTAATTCTTATAAATAGAGTAAGGATTCAAATCACAGGTACTTGATAATTCATTTTCAAAATAATAGGATAGGCCCAACAAAAACTTATATTACCTATGTTTAGGTAATAGGGTTATTAATATGCATGCTTGGAATACAAAACTAAACTTACAAATAAAAATTTCAAAATGTAAATCTCAATGTTGTTCGAATGAGTTCAAAGACTAAATTCAAAATGTAAATCTCAATGTTGTTTGAATGAGTTCAAAGACTAATTTAGGAAAGGTGAAATAAAAAATTCCAATGTTACTATATTTTGCAACCAAACTAAACTAAGGGATGACCTACAGTTTTGCAACCAACATTAATTCACGAGCTTCATTGAGAATAATCCAAAAAAAGATTTCTATCCATAAATCTTAATTATATCATTGAATATAAAAAAAAGTAAACAATCATATCAACCAAAATTCTAAGATAGAATGTTCCTAATATAGTCAAGACATCTATATGAAAGTCAAAAAAAATTAATTTATGAGATGATCGCAAGACCACCATATTTCAATCATATTTTATAAAATCAAAAACCATCTTATGATGATGGATAAAGAGATATTGGAGAAACCCTCTTCATCACTACACACTTCAACTTTCATCCAATAATGATAATTCGTGTTTTATACTTTTAACCTTAAGACAAATAAATAAAAAAGAAGTTAATTTTTATTATTATAAACATGTAAATCAATTCTTAATAGGAAAAAGTCTACATATATTCAAGATTTGTAACTATAGTCCCTATAAATAGAGTAAGGATTCAGATTCCAAGGACTTGATAATTCATTTTCAAAATAATAGGATAGGCCCCACAAACACATATATTACTTATGTTTACCTAATAGGGTTATTAATATGCATGTTTGGAATATAAAATGAAATTTACAATTAAAAATTTCAGTATGCACAAATCTCAAGGTTGTTCAAATGAGTTCAAAGATTGACCTAGGAAAGGTGAAATAAAAAACTCCAATGGTACTATGTTTTGAAACCAAACTAAACTAAGGGATGACCTATAGTTTTACAAAAAAACATCAATTAGCTACCATGAAAATAATCCAAAAAAAAAAATACATTGCTATCCATGAACCTTAAGTGTATCATTGAATATCATAAATTTTGAACAATTGAATATCAACCAAAATTATAAGATGGAATGTTTCTAATATGGTCAAGACATCTATATGAAGGTCGGAAAAAAAATTATTATGAGATGATCACAACATTGATGCAGGAGCATCCTAGGTTTAAAGGCAATCTTGCATCACCCAAAAATATTTGTATCTCAGTCTTTTCTATTTTAATAAGGACTGGTAGATAGGGTGGTTACTATTTATGGCAACTTTCTATTTTTAGTAAGTTTTGTGAGGCCTCGCCTCGACCCATCGTAACATAGTGATACATTACCATTATTTTGATACTCATGACTCGAGATGTCGGGACATTATCTGATGCTTTGAACCTATTATATTATTTCATTTTGTGTGATGTTACTTTCAGATATTTGATGTTCATCATTTAATGTTTTATGTATATGTATGTTGATGAAATAAGTAAATGTAGGATTAACACTTTGATTGAAGAGATTCTAATGGTTAAGAATTGAGTAGGATGAGAGAAACCCTGACTAATTTATAGATGTATGTTTTAGTTTATGTGCTTTTCGGGTACGTATGTGTGTGTGTGTGTGTGTGTGTGTGTGTGTGTGTGTGTGTGTGTGTGTGTGTGTGTGTGTGTGTGTGTGTGTGTGTGTGTGTGTGTGTGTGTGTGTGTGTGTGTGATTTTATGGGACTACTGATGTGTGCAATGAGTGTGTAGGATATTTTAGTCGAGAAACCTGAAGGAGGAACGAAACTGACCCCTATGTGTTTTTTGTGGAAACTTTTTTGTTCGTAACTAAGTTATATTGTCAGATGTATGAATGTATCTTTTTGTGATCAAAAAATGTTAATGTTCATAACTTTGTTCTTATAGTGTCACTTGACACTCGTGAATTTGCATATGCATTCCAGCATGCTAGTTAGGGTTAACTGTGTAATCTTTGGACCTAAGTCAAACTAAGTTAGTAACCTTTTTCACTAATTTGTTTCTTAATCAAGTTTAGTTACTCCTAATCTGGATTAGTGCTTAATCAACATTTTAGAGTTGTTAGATGGTGCTAAATACTTCCTAGCTTTTGTTTGGTTCCAAATCATTTCCTAAGGCTTTAAATCATGAAATAATTATACCCAAGGGGTATGGGTATGGGTTGGGGGCATTTTCCAACCCCTAAGCCCCTTTTATTGACTTTTGAGGTCACTCAAAAAGTCTATTTTTGCCTTTCTGCAAAAATTGAATATGGCTACCATGAGTTGCATGACCTCAACTCCACTTAGTGGTTAACCTTAGGATTGGTTGAGTTGGAAACTTCTAGATTTGTAGGTGAGTGGGGGAAGTTATTGCTCTTTTTGGTGGTTGAGTTTGGATATTATTTAGAAGCCTTTCTTGGAGTAGTTTTGGTTGTTACCCAATCTCTACTTTTAGAGAGGAGTCTTGGAAGATTGAAGGCAAGGAAGGAAAAGCTCTACTCAAATTTTTCATTTACCATAACCTCTTTGTGAAGGTAGGAGTTCTTCATCTCCCTTGTTCAGATTTTCATGCTTGTTTCATGCTTATGCTATTGTGTTGTTATTTGGATGCTTGTTTGTACGTTGGGTATGTTGGGAAGGATTGAAACTATGCTTTCTTGAATGCTTTTATTTCATATTTTTGTTTAAATTTTGAAGTTTTCTTGTATGGGTGTTTTGGCATTACTCACCCTTGGATAGGGCAGAAGTGGCCAATTTTGGGAAAGGTCTTTTTAGTTGGACTCCAACAAGTGTAGAGTCTCTTCTTAGGACAAGAAGTGGGAAAGAGGGTAGGGTGTTATGGGCCCCTACCTGTCAGCACAAACCTTGTATGAGTTTGGCATGTTAAAATGGAAGAACGAAAGTTCTTGATTTATAGCCCTGATTTGGCATCTATTTTGGTGTTGTGTCTGACATCTCCTGTTGGAAAAATCCACCTTTCCCTAGTTTTGATTCATTGTGAATCCTGTTGTGAAAACCTAGTATGCATATGCATGTTTGATTTTGTCTCTTGGTCATGCTTGTTTGTCACCTGATCAGGTTCTGTTCTCTCCACGATCTTAGCAATGTATTGTACAAAATGATATGGATCCCTTGAGGAGGGACATGAAGGAAATTATTTGATTGTTAAAAATTCAGGATTGAAATCCTATGAAAATTGTATTTATCACTTTGTTGTAATGGCAATGACGCCAGGTTTTCTTCCTGGTTCTTTCCCGGCTGAGCTTTTGAATCAGGTTTGCCAATAAAATAATGGTTGAATAATATTGTTTCTCATGAGATTTAATTGTAATTTTCAGTTATATAGATGCACATCAAAAATAAGATGAAAATGATGATGTTCAATTTGGCAAATTTCAAGTTTTCTTATATGTTGAAAATGAAAATTATGATTATGCATGAAGGTTCAATTTTAGTGATTATTGGAAACAAAACAATTCTTGCATTGTGGTTAAAATGGATAATTAGATTTCTTTGTTTACTTAGTTGTAATAAGTTCTATTAGATTTACTTTTTTTTTAAAAATCCCCTCTTGATTAATAAATCAACTTCAAAAGGTATACTTAGAAAAATAAAGGCAAAAAACAAATGTGTCTCAAGAGAGTAAAAACTCTCTGATTTTTGTATGGGAACCAATTTATTCTTCCTTTGGAGAAAGAGAATCTTTTAAGATTCCTATATATATTGAATATCATAAGAGAATTAATACCATTCAAAAAATAAATATATGATATAATCATAATATAAAATACTTATAATCTAATATCCTAAATATCCTATATCTACCTATATAACTTTATGTCTTTATTACTGCTCCCTTTTTCTTTATAGAAGTAGCTCTTATATGGGCTTGAAAAACAAATTTTTAAATAAAAAATTCAATGCTATTATGATGAGGTGACATCACCCCATCCCCTTTTCCCTTCAACTTGGGCGCTCACCTTTTTGCATGGATGGGATGTTTTTTTTTTTAAACAAATGTTTAGTTTAAAACATAGCCTTTTCCCCCCCTTGGGTGCCAACTTGGTTTCCACCCATGACAAGAAAGGGGAGGGACAAGAATGATGCGGGTACAGCTTTGTGGGACAGTGCGCAAGGGTATTTATGGGGAGTTGGTTGTGTTGAGAGTAGGGTAGAGTATAGGGGGTGATTAGTGTTAGGTTTAGTTTAGGGTTTATTTATGTTAGTTTATTTGTTCATTAAGATTTTTATTTTAGTTTAAGTTTAAAGAGATTTACTTTGATTTTATTTAGATTAGTGTTGGTTGTGGTTAGTATTAAATTTTAGGATAATTAGTATTAGTTAGTAAGTAGTCAATTAAAGTTGTTTTAGATTTTCATTTTTGTTTTGTAAGATAGTTTATGTTTGTAGTTAGTTTAGTTTAGTTTAATTTTAGTTAGTAATCTTAATAAGATTAGATTAGTTAGATTAGTTAAATTTTTATTTAAATAGTTTTTGTAAGATCAATTATAAGTTTAGAATTGCTTAGAACTTATGATAATTAAACGAAATTGATAGTTTAGTTTATTTTCTTAAAGTTTTTTTTAAAATTTGATTAAGGCTAATGTATGATGAGTAAATCGTTTTATAGTTGAATTTTTTTATGAATGAGTAAGAGTTATTAGGTATGTATAATTATGTTTTTTTTATTATTAATTTATTGTTAGTAAATATTAGGATCTTAGGAGATTTAATATTAAAGTAAAAGATTATGTTATTGGGTTAAATTATATTGTCCAAAACTATTTCAAGTACCGTTGTAATCTTAACGAAATAACGTAACCAAAAGTTGATACAAGTATTTAATCATTGAAATGAATTTCTTCTCATAATGATAAAATTGTGATGAACATAGTAAATCTGTTGTTGTAATTCAAATCTTAAACCTTAGTGAACTTTATTATTATTAAAAAAAAATTTATTGTGTGTTTTTTCCCTCATAGTTTGGGCATGACAAGTTTGTAATATGAGCTCAGAATGTTCTATTTTTCTACAGGAAGGTTCATTTTAAAGTTGTAAGCATACCATAAAAATCTCATTGCTCAAGCATAAGTATTGGAGAAGTTATTGCAGATTTTCGGGGGACAAATTTGCTAAAAGATCTTCAGGCTCATCGTTGGAGGCCTTAGATTGCCCAGATGAGGTCCGAAAACTTGACAAAAGGGCGCTAGCGCCAGCACATGCCATTCCTGCATATCAAGAGCTAGCATTTCTAAAAAGTGGTTATAATAGCCAATCGAAGAAATGGTTCATAAGTTATGGCCTTCAGAAGTTGGGCTACCAAAAATTATAAAATAATTTGTCAAAAATGTATTTGGCTGACTCTGTGTATTGTTAGGCTATGTTGGCCCTAGGTATTAAGTTTGAGCATCTAGAACCTTCTCAGGCAGCATACAACTGCTTATTCAAGAAAGGCCCAACCATTGTGTAGGACAACTCTAAGTGATGGTTTGTAGCACTATCTTGTAGATTACTATATTGAAGATGCCCATTTGGGTTAGCATATTGTAATTGAGAATTTTTTAATTTTGCATTTGTGTCGATAATAAGAAGTCCATATTTTGTTCTCACAATTGCTATTGTTTCTTTGTTTCTATTATGAGCTTATGGTATTAAGGGGAGCTCCCTACATCAAACACCATGTACCTACATCAAACACCATCATATTTCTTATCAAATCAAAAACCATCTTATTACAATGGATAAAGAGATATTGGAGTAAATTTAAATATATCATCTAAATAAATATTGCATATATTCTAGATATTTCATAGCATGTTATAACTTTAAGGAGAAATATAAAGATGTTTTGGTCCATGCCTTTGATTTATGTAGCTAACAACTATTTTTATCAAGATTGATATTGTATATGCATATAATTAGAAGCTTAGTTAAATTTGTTTTTGAATTTTGATTGGCGAAATGCAAAAAATACTAGATTATACTAAAAAACATTCAAAATTTTAAAAATACATTTGTATCAAACATTCTATCTTAATATCATTTGCTTTCTTTTTCACTAATTTAGTTAGACCACACTCATCTTTTCTTCATTTTTATTTCTAAAATCTTGAAATTTCTTGTGTTTCAATAGTATTATATTGGTATGAAATGTTTTTAGGTCTTATATGTGCAAATTTTTTATCAGAAAATATAAAGCAAGATCATGAATTTTGTACACCACCTATTCTCTTATTTTCAAATTATTCATTTTGATATCTTCAAATCTTTTTGTTTTTTCACAGACAATTTAAAGCTTCATTTCAAAATTATAAGTGTGGCCATTATTTTGCAACTTCATTGTATTATTTGGTTATTTGTAGACACTTGTTTATCTTCTGAAACAATCAAACTTCTACAATCTTGATGGAGGTGGATGGATTGGATCCACAATGATAATTAAATACAAAAATACATAGTATAGGCACTTATATAAATTATAAAATGATTTCATTATCAGATCAATTAAAACCATTACATTGTGCCTCTTTTTATAGAGGTCTTTGAATAGAGGTCTTTGATTGTTTCTGGAAACATCTAAATTAACCAACATAGAACAAATAGACTTTTCTAGATCTATCTAAACATAAATGCATTCTAGAACCTAACCCTATTTGGTAATCTTGTAATTTCTAGAATCCTCTATTGCTCATTTACATTTCATTTGAGGGTAAATTACACATTCCAACACTCCCCCTTAATTTCAACCTCAAATCTTGTTACATACAAATTCAAATCCTTTCTTCTGTCTGATGTCAAAATGCTATTTTTTCGATAATCTTCATATCTGTTAATTTCTTCATTAATAGTGTCTCCCAAGGCTATGGCCTTTAATTTCTACAGCATTTTGTAAGAAATTGGTTGCCAACAATTTCCTCCTTTCACAGGATCCACTGACAATCTTGCCTCATCTATCACAAATGTTGGTGACAAGATTCACTAATAACCTTAATCAAATTCATGTCTTCTTTCAACTACGCCTTGATAGCCTCATTATGATATCTATCAGAAATGGTAATAGGATTCACTAGAAATTTAAATTATCTTCATCTGCCACAAATGATGATAGGGTTTTCCAAATAACCTTGCTCTACAAACTAAAAAATTTCTTTGTTGTCACAAATGATGACAAACAAATTCCTTCCTTCTTCAGCTATCCGTTGATTAGTTGCTTCTGTCAAAACAAGTGACAAGATTCTCCCAATTAATTTGGCTTTAATTCTTCTGTCATAAATGGTGATAGGATTTTCTTAACCTTTTTCCTTTTTCTAATCTATTTTCCAATGTTGTTGCATTCCTTCTTACACTTGAACATTTGTACCTAAATAAACCTGTGATCATTCCTATAATTTTCAGCCAATTTGATCCATAGCTCCATCCACAATCCATTTTGATGCAACCTGCCATAAAATATTTATTGCACTCTCTATTTCAGCATGTCTTATCACAATGATTTTTCAAACCACAACTATTACAAGGATGTATATCCCAACATTTATCCTTTCTATGCCCTTTCCTATTATAGTGTGAACATTGTATAATTTTTATGCTTTCAATTGATTCTCTTGACCATTTATTCATCTTTCCACTACTTGCATCATATCCAAGACCTGTATATTTTAGCCTGACTATAATCTCAATCAGATTCCTTAATCCATGTTCATCCTTTCCTTGACCTTTACCTTTGAAACCCATTCTTTCCATAATCTTCAAACCAATATTGTCATTATAATAGCTAGAAGTTCTGTCAATACAATTTTCATGTTCATGATTATAGTCCTTTTTGCAAAAAACTTCACCAAAATCACATTTCTCAATCCCATAATCACTCAAATTATTTTTGTTACAAGATACATCACATACAAATGGTTTCACATTCAAACATTCTTTCTCTTGTTTCAAAGTAGACAATTCCTTCTTGATGTAACCCTATTTCGTCAAAGAATAATTCAAAAATTGACACAAGACAAATGTTTCAGAATACTATAACTTTTCATTAAAACTCTGCAATTCTACTCTGTCTCTACAATGAAAACCAACACCTACTTATTACAATTCTGAAAATTGCCATATTTGGAAAAAATTTGGGAACAATGGATTTTTTCATTTTTGGTAATTTTTTAAAACTCATCCTATGAATCTCAATTTTTCCAAGGAAAATCCCACAACGAAGGCAAGACGAATTGCCAACTAACCAACAAAATCAAAAATATGATTTCGGATTTATTGCAAAAATAAATTTCTAAAAAAATAAGGAAAAAAATAAAAGGCCAATTTTGGAGGTCAAGATGAGATTTCATGCTCCCATAAAAATGTTGAAATAGCCACCTATCGAGATGAGCTCCATTGGTAGTCCAAATAACTCCTTCTAGTGCAACTACCTATAAAATTTCAGCCAAAACCCACATCTAAGTCAAAAGTTATGACCCCCGAAAGTAAATCTTGACCAAAACCCACACCTAAGTCAATAGCCTTGACCCTTGGATGTTCTTGCATCATTCTCCCCTACTTGAAAAGAACAAAGCTCTTGCAAGTTCCAGTCCTCAAACTACTTCCATTTAGGTTCATCTAGCATCTGTAACTCCCATTCCATAATCCAAGTGCTATCTATCGGTGCCAACCCTTCCCACTAAACGAGATATCTATTGTAGTCACCCTAGTGAGTCTAAACAGTCTTCTAGTCTAGAATCTATGCAACCTTTTCTCTCTTTTTGATGGGTACGGTGTGTGTCCAATCTACCTCATCCTCCTTTTGAAAAGAGGTATCATCACCATGGAAAGTATACAAATTAGAAAGATTAAACACAGGAGATATATCAAGACTACTTGGGAGCTCTACCTCATAAGCATTATCATTAATCTTCTTCAAAATCTTACACAGACCAATTTTCTTATATTTCAATTTATGATAAGTCCTAGTAGGAAACCTCTCATTTTTGAGATAAACCATCACTAGATCCCCTACACTAAAAATTTGATACCTTCAAGTAGCATCTGTAGAAGCTTTGTACTGCTCATTGTTGTCCTGCAACTTTTGTCTGAGATCTTCCTACAACTGGTAGACCTAATCTACAAAGGTTTTTCCATCATCACTAACTCTATCACCCAAAGGAAGCTACACTGAATTGAGAACACCATGAGGGTTATGTCCATAAATAACTTGAAATGGTGACTTACCAATTGACCTATTCACTGAGTTGTTATAAGAATTTTTTTCTCGAGGCAATGCCAAATCCCATTGTTTGGGCTTCTCTCCAACAATACATTGCAATAGATTACCCAACTATGATTGATAACTTTTGTTTGTCCATCTGTTTGTGGATGGTAAGCACTACTGAACTATAATTTTTTTCCCATTTTCTTCCATAATGTCCTCCAGAAATGACTCAAGAACTTAGTATCTCGGTCAAGGGTGATTGTTTTTGGAACCCCATGCAATTCGACTATTTTAGAAAAGAATAACTTAGCCACCCTAATACCATCACTAGTTTTCTTACAAGCAATGAAATGAACTATTTTTGAGAATCTGTCCACAACTACAAAGATAGAGTCATTACCTTGTTGTGTATGTGGTAATCCCAATACAAAATCCATACTCAAGTTTGTCCACAGTCTAACTGGTATTGGTAATGGTATGTACAATCCAGTGTTCTAGGAGTGTCATTTGGCTACTTGACAAACTTGGCACCTTTCCACAAACCTGGTGATATCTCACTTCATCTTTGGCTAATAGTACTTATCTTCCACCAAAGCTATTGTTTTATCCTTCCCAAAATTCCCAACCATACCACTACTATGAAATTCTCAAATAATATTTTCTCGCATTGAGCCTATAGGAACACGTAGCTGCCTCCCCTTGAATAACTATCTTGCATTAGATAATCACCTTGAATAGTGTCTACATGTCTAGGTACTGGATTCTTCAACTGATCAACAACTTCCCAAAAGTCACTATCAAATTCGTACAAGCCTTTAATTGCATTGAAGCTAACCACCTCTGTTTCCATGATGGTTAGAAGAACAACTTGCCTGCTTAAGGCATCTGCAATTTCATTGTAATTCCTTGATTTATGCTTTAGAACAAAGGTAAACCCCTATAGGAAAGAGACCCACTTTTCATGTCTAGTGTTCAATTTCTTTTGTGTGTTCAAGTATTTCAGAGCAATATGTTCTATAAACAACACAAATTCTTTGTCTTCTACATAATGCTTCCAATGCCTCAAAGCATGCACAATTGCATAGAATTCTATATCATATGTAGAATATTTTTTCCAGACATCATTCAATTTTTCACTAAAAAAGGTACTGGGCTTACCTTCTCAGCTAAGTATAGCACCAATTCCCACATGTGAAGCATCATAGTCAACTTCAAACACTTTTTGAAAATATGGTAGTGCTAGTATTGGAGCTTCAGTGACCTTCTTCTTTAGGTATTGGAAACTCTCTCCAGCCTCTTCGGTCCATGAAAACTCTCGACCTTTAGTGCAATCTATCACAAGTGCTACAATACCATTGAAATTACGAATGAACATTCTATAGAAAGTAGTCAAGCCATGGAAACTTCTCATCTCAGTGATACTACATGGACTAAGCCATTCAAGAATGGCTCAAACTTTCTCTAGATCCATCTTGACACCATCTGCAGAAATTACAAATCTTAGAAAAACCCAAGTTTCTTGCATGAACCTACACATCTTCAAATTAGCATAGAGCTTTTCTCTTCTCAATACCCCCAATATGATCCTCAAGTGTTGCAGATGTTCTTCCCTTCCCTTACTAAAAACTAGTATATCATCAAAATAAACTACTACAAACTTACCAATGCAGGAATGCAACATAGTGTTCATGAGTCTCATAAAAGTACTAGGTGTGTTGGATAAACCAAAAGGCATAGCCTTCCATTCATACAAACCATCCTGAGTTTTTAAAGTTGGTTTCCACTCATCCCCCTCTTAGATGTGGATCTAATGGCACCCACTTTGTAGATCAATCTTAGAGAAATACTTTGCTCCAACAAGAACACCCAGCATGTCATCCAAACGTGGGATAGGAAAATAATACTTGATGGTTATCCTATTGATGGCTCGATTGTTTGTGCAAAATCCTCCATATTCCATCTTTCTTTGGAGTTAATAATGTTGGTATAACACAGGGGCTCATGTTTTCTTGTACTAAGCCCTTTTGTATGAGCTAAGTCACTTGTTTGTCCAGTTCTGCATGTTGTGTCAGACTCATTCTATATGTTGCCTGATTGGGGAGATTTGCTCTTGGAATAAGATCAATATGATGTTGGATATCTCATTGTTGGGGAAGTCCATTAGGTAGCTCCTCTGGAATGACATTTGAATATTCTTCCAACACTGTAGCTACTTCTAGTGGTATAGTCAAGTCTTCCTCTTTCCCTTTTGTACTACCAATGCATAACAACACCCTGTCACTTTCATCTACTTAACAAGTTCCTTTTTAGATAGCATACTTTCAGTTTCTCCATCACCCTTGAGAGGTAATAAGACTACCTTAGATCCATCCTTCTAGAAGGTGTAAGTACTCTTCCCCATTATGACTAATCTTTCTATCATACTGCCAGGGACAACCCAAGAGGACATGGCATGCATCCATCGGAATTACATCACACCATAGCTCATCCTTATAGACCTTCCCTATGGAATATTTAACAAGGAATCTCTTATCTACTATGAATTCACTTCCCTTTTAAAACCATGTAATCTGATAAGGACAAGGGTGCTTTTCGCACTAGAGATTTAGTTTATCTACCATTTCTTTAGAAAGTGTATTTTCACAATTGTCTCCATCAACAAGTACTTGACATACTTTTCCCCCTGACATACACCTTGTCTAAAATATGTTGGTCTTGAGCCATGAATCATCAATGCCTTTCTCATCTACGTCCTCCTTGGCTAGAATAGTCACTGTCCTTCTCAATCATGAGACTTTCTCCCATATCTAGAGAAACTTCTTGTTCAAATTCATTGTCAACTTGGGCTAGGTTCACTCTGGATGGTCCTCCTTGATTTCTACCATGCATGTTGAAATTGGAACACTCAAAAGCTCTATGATATTCTTCTTGGAACCTAAAACAAGTGAAAGACCTTCTCTGGTTTTCCACCCTCTTCTACTTCAGTAGCCTCAACCTCGCTGAAACCCCCTTCCTCTTTTTTGATTTGAAGGATCCTGCCTAACATCTTCTTCTTTTTTCAAAACCTGGAAAACTCTCTCCCCAGCCATTTTAGAACTTCCCTAAAATGGAGTTGAGGTACCCCTTCAACCACCTCTATTCCTCTAGTTATATTGCTTATTCTACTTTTCTTCAGCCTTCAGAGCTAATTGGTAGGCTTCCTCCATATTATTAACATGATGCATGCTCAATTCATCTTGAATAGAGAATTTCAAGCCATTCACATATCTAGCAGCCATCTACTCATTATTTTCTTGATGTTCTATGTGCATTGATAACTTGTAGAGCTCATTTGTATAGTCTTACATTGAAGACAAGTTTTGTTTCAAATTCTAGAATCTATGAAAGAAGGTTTGTGAATAATCCATGGGTAAGGATTTTTCTCTCATCTTTTTCTCTATCTTGATCCATGTTTTATTCTTCTCCTTGTTATTTCCAACTCATTCCTTTTGGAGGTGATCCCACCATATCATTGCATGTCCTTTTAGTTTTGTGCATGCAAACTTCATCTTCTTTTCTTCTATCATAGGCTTCCATTCAAAAAAAAATCCCATCTCATTTAGCCAGTCTATTAGTTCTTGTGGCTAAAGACTACTAGCATAGTCTGAAACATCAATTTTTATTGCTTCACTCATTCCTTCTAAAGCCCTAAGAACTCTATCTTCATAGCTCATTTCTCCTAGTCTTTCATCTACATTTTCTCTCTCTTCATTAGATTCATTTCCTCTTTGTATTTCTTGATTATCTAGTTGCTCATTGAGTTCTTCAATCTCCCTTTGCATATCTAGTACCAATCTTTGCATCGACGTGATGCTTTCTCTTCCTCTTCCTCTCCTAGCCATCTTACTACTTTGATACCAAATGATGTAACCCACTCTCGTCAAAGAATAATTCAAAAATTGACACAAGATAGATGTTTCAGAATACCACAACTTTTCATTAAAACTTCTACAATTCTACTCTACCTCTACAATGAAAACCAACACCTACTTATTACAATTCCAAAAATTACCATATTTCGTAGATTTTTGGGAAAAGCAAATTTTTTCATTTTTGGTAATTTTTTAAAACTCATCCTACGAATCTCGATTTTTCCCAAGAAAAGCCCACAACTAAGGTAGGACAAATTGCAAACTAATCAGCCAAATCAAAAATATGATTTCAAATTTATTATAAAAACAAATTTCTAAAAAAATTGGAAAAAACACAAAAAGCCAATTTTGAAGGTCAAGATGAGATTTCAGGCTCCCTATCAAGCTAAGCTTATTGACAATCCAAACAACTCCTTCTAGTACAACTACCTGTAAAATTTCAGTCAAAACCCACATCTAAGTCAAAAGTTATGACCCCTAGAAGTAAATCTCGACCAAAACCCACACCTAACTCAATAGCGTTGACCCTCGAATGCCCTTGCATCACTTCTTTAACATATTATTTTTCTCTTCCAATTTTTTCACAGTTTCTTCTAAAACTTTGTTCTTTTTCTTAGCATCATCAAACATATTTAACTTTTCTTCTAAATCTTTATTTCTCTCTCTAAGTTTGCATGTTTCCTTTGCCTGCTAATTATGTACTTCTTCCACAAATTTTAACCTATTTTCCAACTCTTCAATTTTCTCTATGTAGACACTAATTTCATTTAACAATTTGGACTTTTCTTCTCTCATTTCATTTCTTACTTTTGCCAATTCCTTTTGCAAAATATCTTTTTCACACAATAATATTCCCTTTTCTTTCTTCACCATCACTAATTCTTCTTCTAACTTAATTGTCTTCTCTTTCTGAACTCTACCAACTTTTCCCATTGAAACCAACAATTTAATGTACACCTTACCCTTTATTTTATAAAATTCTAAATGCCTTTTTACTTCTAGATTTTTAATTAAATCTTCAAACAATTTGAAACAATCCCTTTAGATAAGACAAATAGACTTTTCTGACTATGATCTTCTTTTCTTCTAACAATAATAAGATAATTTCTCAAATATCATTAAATAATTATAAGAATTCACACCATACCTTTTGTTCTTTCCTCTATCCTTTCTTTTGTTAATAGGTCTTTCCACTAATTATATTGTTCTCAATAATGTACTTTCTTGCTGACTTGCCCTCTTTCCTACTCAACACTTCATGTGTGGTCTTCTTCAAAACAATTATCTTTCTCATTACACAAACAATCTTGCACAATTTAATAGCACCAAAACATCGCTTCCTCTTTAATCAACAATTTTGTCAAACTAGACTTTGATACCAATTTGATGGGGATGAATAGATTGGATCCACAATGATAATTAAACACCAAAAAAACACAGTACAAGCACTTAGAGAAATTATAAAATGATTTCATTGCCTAGTCGATTAAAACCATTACATTGTGCCTCTTTTATAGAGGTCTTCAATTGTTTCCACAAACATCTAAATTAACCAACATAGAACAAATAGACTTTCCTAGAATTATCTAAACATAAATGTCTTCTATAACCTAACCCTATTAGGTAATCCAACAATTTCTAGAATCCTCCATTACTCATTTACATTTCATCTAAGGCGAAATTACACATTCCAACAAATCTATGATATTAGCATAGGTGTGACTAGCTTTGATTCTAGTTAGTTTAGATTCAATAATGTTTTTTGACATTTTACATCTAATTCTATGCTTTATTACTAAAAATTAGAAAATATGATTTTAAAAAAAAGGTGTAATTAGTTTTGATTCTATAATTTTTTTAATTGTCATTTTGGACCGAAAAAAAACTATGATCTATCATTAAGAAATAAAATTGAAAGGAAAAACATAACTAGAATAATTCATATCTGTTATAACTATTTTTAACTATTTCAGATCTATTCTGATGCTGCATCATTGACTCTTAAATTTAGTTACAATTCAGGTCAACGTTCTATTATTATTAGTTCTTAAAATTTAGATACAAAATGAGTTAATAATCCAAGATTCTTGGGCCCTTAAATTCAGCTATGATAATCATATTTTTTAGTAAATCCCTTCCACGTATCCACAAAAATTAGATCCTACTATGACAATTATCACCAATAATCATTCTCCAATGTCTCAAAAGCATATGTAAGCGAAGGACTCGTGAAAGGATTTGACACACTTCTTTACATAGTTTATCAGTTTAAACTACACATCCATTTGATAATCATCTAATTTAGTAAAATATTTTTCTTAGAGCAAAAGATGGGCCGCTATCATTCATTCTATGTTGAATATTGATTACGAACGTTCCTTGCAAAGATTTTCCTAAAATTTACCATCACACCTTTAGTTCTTTCTATCATTTTGCAAGTTGTAGCAAGTAACACATGGCTGAGACAACTGGGTGGGGGATTGTATGTGTCATACTATATTGCCAGTAAACAATAAGTATGAACAATAGTTTTAAAAGAAACCAAAGGCATGATCTAAAAAATAAGCTATGAATGTCCAATCCTATTGGCCTCCTATGCTGGAAATAACGTGTTATAATTATTGACAAGTGGAATGATAAAGGAAAGCTCTAACTATAAAGTTTTGAAACCCTCATTAAAATGATATGTTGAATGGCTTCTCCATTATTCATTCATTACCCTATAAAAAACTTTATTTAAAGGAGGTACATGATTGTGAAAAATAAATCCCAACTTTAAAATATTCACTTGGCACTAACTATTGTCGAGTGCCAATTTCACTTGGCACCAATAGTTGTCGAGTGACAGGAGAAGGTTTTGAGTGAGCTTGACACATGAAGAAGTCGAGTGAACTCGGCACGAATGGATGTAAAGTGAGCTCAACAGTATGGATGCCGAGTGAGCTTGGCTTAAACAACAAAGAGAAGAACTTCAAACAAGACAAGATCGAGTGGTAGATTTAATTTATAACGTGAATATTTTTGCTATTAAAACCAGAGAGCCAAAGCTTGAAATACTCAACAATAATCTTCTCAAATGCAATGAATAGAGGAAGAAAAATAGATTCATGTATGCTTGCTTGCCTTCTATTCAACTTTGATTAAAATATTACAAAATCTGGGAGCATTCGGCTTCAACCAAAAAACCCTAAAATAACCCTAAAACTCCAAACATGTAAAACTCCAAACTTTAAACTTTAAACTTTAAACTCTAATGGCTACATACAATAGTGCTTGGAGCAATCACTACTTCACAAGACAAATCCAACAAACAATAAACTTACAGAATATCAAAGAAGAAACATGTGCAACTATAGGCACGAAAAAAATTTCCTTCTGTCTTCTGCACAACTATATCTTTTGATCACTTTCTTTTCTTCTTCCTTCTTAGCTCTGCTCTACAAAATCTCTGCTCTCTCTGATCTGCTAAACTGAATGAATCAATCAATACATTCCTTTTGTCTCATTTCCAAAAATGTTTCCCCCTCTTTTCCAAGTTTGAAAACTCACCTACCACATTCAATTTTCTATCTGTTGTGCAGGTCATCAAAGGTAGTAGGTGGGAGTTTGGCTCTAGGGGCAAATGACTATATGCCTTTAATATTTCAACACTCCCCCTTTGTCCCAAGCCAAAAAAACAAGGATCACTGCTGATCCAAATCAACTACACCAAGACACTCTCTTAGGTGTGTTGGTAAATAGATTTGTCACCTTGAAAATATACGATTTGGCCCAATGGAGTATGTGGCAAATTGATGTTTCCAACAGTTGGATAGGCCCTTGATATCTAGCCTTCCTCTATGTTTAGAGGGGCAGCTCCCTCATAAGATAAAATATGTGATTTTTCAATAGAGATGAATAGAACGTAGAAAATAAAAAGGAAAACCATTGATAGCGAATGCACCACACGCCTTCAACTTTTTCATAAAAATGATGTAAACTATTAATGAGAGTAATCAAGGACTGTGCTTGAGAACTATCACTGACACAATGCTAATTCAACCTTTCACGAATACTCACACCATACCATGAAAATACTCATAGATGAATCAACACTTCAACATTTCAGATTCCTTCCAAAGAGAATGCCAAATGTGCTTCCTTTATTTCTTTGCACCAAGAAAGTAAGAAATAACTGATTACAAAAACAATTGTACACACTTTCCAAAAATTGCTTTGCTATCAAAGCATAAGTGTTCCCTGTCTCCAAATCCAAAAAGTCCCTTATTACATTGAGTTTTAGGAATTTATAGCTATTCTAGAATAACTAACCTTTCTGGTTCATAACTACTCAAAAAGTTAGAGTTTGGAATTTAGCATGCATTTGAAAACTGACTCTAACTCCAACTCATATGTAGCAAACTCTAGATCCTAACTCTAGTTACAATAAGTGACATGTTCACTTTTACATAATAAGTAACATATGACTACACATTTTGCACAAAAATAGAAGAGTTGATTTATGCTAAATCGCACACTTCATCTCTCAGTACAAAATATTGTAAATTCTCCCAATACCAACCTCTTTAGAAATACACTAATAGAAAATTGCATGAGCCTTTCAAGAGGATCCTTTGATCCACTTGAGAAACTTTATGAAAATCTCCAATATAATTCCTCATTGCTGCCCAAACAGATAAGTTAATATGTAGCCACTTGAAGAAGAGGTACCATGCCAATATCATTAATAATGACCTCAAGAAATGACAACTTGTTTAATGAATTTCTTTGCAACTATACTTCCAACCATGCACCATCCAATAAGCTATGTGTCCCTTTGAGGTTCTCACTTTACAAACTCACAAAAGAGTACTAGATAAGTTGATGAATCAACTTTCTGTGCACCTTGTCATTACCATGCTGCTGAGTTCATATTCTCATTCTATTGGGTAGTTGAATGAGTTCACTTCTACATGAAGGGAACTTGGGTTCAACTATTTCTTGCATACAAATTGATCAGAGAATTACAAGATTATATGGAACTTCTATGTGTAGATCACACACTTCTCATACTAAGATATTGTGAGCTTGAGAGGTTGACAAATTAGATCTCATTCATTCTATATCTATAGCCTCCTTTGCTTAACACATGCATACTCTTCAAGTGATGTAATTGTTCCATCAAGCTCAGCTTTACAATGATGCCCATTTCATTTTAAGTAAATGTTGTTTGAATAACTTTGATTTGCCAAACTTTGTTGGATGCTTGATGAGTGATCATTCAAACTTTACCATGCTCATTTTGTCAAACATGTAATGAGAAATCTAGCCAAGCCCATTGATCATAGATTCATGGAATGAATATGACATTTTGTTGAGCAGTTGGGTACATATGAAGATTCTACATTCTATATGCATGTCTATGACATTGTCACATGATCTCCATAATCTTCAATCCACAGAAATGATGTTGACATTTGAGCAGTTGACTCATATGTGGAATTGAAAACTTAGTTTGCAAGCCATTTTAAAATGTTTGAGCTCATTTTACTATTGACTTCCGATTCCATAACATGCATTTGGATGATATTGAACTCTGCTCATTACCATATGATGCAATTCATTCATCAAACACATACTGCACTTCATTTACCAATCTCTATGAATCACAATCACCTTCATGGGAGAGTTAGGAAAACATTATTTCATCTTGATTGGCTGCTTACATGTGATTGACTCTTTATTGCTTTAGATGACACATTTTTGCATACAATTTATGTGTGCATTAGTTATGATCAAGCTAAGAATGTAAACTAGATTAAACAGCTCCTATGCTTGGTCTATGTCTTTAAGGCTGCAGATCTTCCTTGATGGCTTTTGTAAACTCTATGCGGGAAAAATACTTCAAATGAAAGTAGATAGAATAGTGAAATCTATGGTGAAGTTGTATGAGCTATGTTTGTTGTGGTGCTCTCTATGCAACTATCCCATGCTCCCTTATCTAGCAAAGAACCAAAGTGCATAAAATTACCTTTCGCATATAAATATTGTGGTGGAACACATTGAGAAGAAGAAGTATGCTGAAGTCTTGCATTCTGAAGCCGCTTGCTTCATTTTGAATGGTGTCTATGATAATGAATTTGTTTCTAAGAATGGTTGAGCAATGTGTTTCCAAGATGGTATATCAAATAGTATGACACTTTTTGAAATCACAGTTCATGTTCCTTCAACTTGGTTTTTTTTTCAAGTTGACCTCCAATGAAACAGCACGCCTAAATTACTCCAGAGATTTGTGAACTTTGTTTCCAGCCCGCAGTTGCTTTCAAGTTGGAGTTTGGGTTGGGAGGTTCGGGTTAGGATTAGATTAAAAAGTTGGAGTACGACAAGAGAGAGTACTTAGTATGTGGAGAGAGAAGATTGTGAATGAGAAAACCCAAACCCAAACCCGTACTTCTCTCTAAAAGTCTAAGTACATGGAGAGAGAAAAGTACGTGGAGAGAGAAGATTGTGAATGAGGGGAATGAAACTCAAACTCAAACCCCAAACTTCTCTCTACAAGTTTTAGTACATGGAGAGAGAAAAGTACAAGGAGAGAGAAAGTTTGGTTTTACTTGAGGAGTAATCTCTCTCTTTTTAATTAATTAATATAATTAAACCTCCCTATAAAATGTTTGGGTAACAAGGTGTACAAAAGTTCCAATCCCTAATGGCTTGGTAAAAATGTTTGCTAGCTACTACTCAGACTTACAAAATTCCATCTTGATATCCCCATTCTCCACCAGCTCTCTAATGAAGTGATATATGATCTCTATATTCTTGCTTCTACCATGGAAGATTGGATTCTTGGACAATGAAATTGATGAGATGTTGTCACAATAAATTTTGGTTCCATCCTCTTGCCTTTCATTCAAATCTATCAAGATCCTCCTTAACCAAATAGCTTAACATGTTGATGCATTTGATGTTATGTATTCACGTCTGCTGTAGACTGAGCAACAATAGGTTGCTTCTTGGATGCCCATGAAATTGCACCCGATCCCATATGAAACATGTATCTGGAAGTGCTCTTCCTATCATCTAGACTTCCAGCCCAATCACTATCTGTGTAACCAACCAACTTGAATTCACTTTCTGCAGTATACAAAATTCAAAATCCCTTGGTACCATTCACATACCTTAGGATCCTCTTTCCCGCTTGACAATTGGAATCCTTCGGTGTTTTCATAAATCTGGAAATTAAACTTACTCCATGCATTATGTCTAGCCTAGTTGTAGTCAAATACATCAGACTTCCAACCATGCTCTTGTATAGTGTTGGATTCACACTCTTGTTGCAATCTTCCTTGCTCAACTTCAAACCTACTGTTGTTGGTGTTGGGGCTACCTTACTGTTCTACATTTTGAATCTCTCCAAGATCTATCTTGTATATTTTTCTTGAGAGATGAAGATGCCATAATGCATTTGTTTTACTTCTATGCATAGAAAGTACTTCAAGAGACCTAGGTTTGTCATTTCAAATTCATTTTTTATAGCCTCTTTGAACTCACCACTTAGGAAATTGTAATTTTTGATGAGAATTAAATCATCAACATACAAGACAACAATCAACACATTACCATTTACTGCCTTGATGTAAAGTGTGGGCTCACCATCACTTTTTCTAAAGCCATTGCTCATCAAATATGAGTCAATCTTACTATACCATGCCTATGGAGCTTGTTTGAGCCCATATAGAGCTCTCTTCAATCTATAAACTTTATGTTCTTCACCTGCAACTTCATAACTAGGTGGCTGCTACACACACTTCTTCCTTCAATACACCATTCAAGAAGGCAGACTTCACATCCATTTGATATACCTTCCATTTGTGTTGGGTTGCAATTGATATGACAGCATGCACGGTTTCCATTCTTACAACTAGGGCATATGTCTCATTGTAATCTCTACCATACTGTTGTTTTGAGAGGTGCTTGCTCCCTCTTGGTTGCTTACTCTTCCTGAGCTTTCTGCACTAGTATTCTTTGACCATTCCTTCCATGACCTCTATTTCTTGAGCCTCTACCAGAGCCATTTCTATCTTCCCCCTACCAATTGAATTCTCTTGAGCTTTGAAAGATTGCTCTTGGGAAGTAGTAGCAGACCTGTTTATCTGGTGCTCATGGGTTTGAAGAGTTCCCATCAACTCATCCATGGTCAATTTGGTGAGGTCCTTTGCTTCCTCTATGGTCATGAAAATATTGTCATATTTCTAAGGGAAGCTCCTCAATATTCTATGCTCATCATATTCTTCTCCATTTGATTTGAGCTGGTTTATCAAAGTGGAGATTCATGAGCTAAACTCTACAATAGGTTCATTGTCCCTCATCTGAAGGTTCTCAAACTCTCTTTGTATCATCTGTAGCTTTACTACTCTAACCTTATTAGTCCCCTTGAATTTTGCCTCAAGGATTTCCCATGCTTTCTTTGCATAATTTTCTGCTACAATTTTTGGGAAAACTGTCTCTGTCATAGCTGCCTCAATAAGACTTAATGCCTTAGCATCTTTTCTCCTTGACTCTTTCAACTGAGTCTTTTGTGGATTTGTAAGGGTAGCATACTGAGTTGGGTCTATCACATCATTGAACCCATTAATCACAAATTCCCACAAATCATTTGCAACCATTATGGTTTTCATTTTCTTTGCCCATGTATCATAATTTTGTCCATTGAAGGATGGTGGCTACTACCATATCTTTTCTGCATCTCCTTCCATGTCAGATATCCTAGAAAAATATGCCCTAACTCACTGTGGATGTGGGGTCTCAAAGCTCTGATACCATGTGAAAAATAAATCATAACTTTAAAATTTTCACTCAGCACTAACTATTGCAGAGTACCAGTTTTGTTTAGCACCAATAGTTTCCAAGTGACAAGAGAAGGTGCTGAGTGAGCTCGACACATGAAGGAGCCAAGTGAACTTTGCATTTGAAGGGAAACTCAGCACCAATGGATGTCGAGTGAGCTCGACAGTGTGGATGTCGAGTGAGCTCGACTTAAACTACAGAGAGAAGAACTTCAAACAAGGCAAGATCGAGTGACAAATTTATAACGTGAATATTTTTGCTATTAAAACCAGAGAGCCAAAGCTTGAAATACTCAACAATAATCTTCTCAAATGTAATGAATAGAGGAAGAATAATGGATTCACGTATGTTGCTTTCCTTTTATTCAACTTTGATTAAAACATTACAAAATCTGGGAGCATTCAGCTTCAACCAAAAAACCCTAAAATAACCCTAAAACTTCAAACACGTAAAACTCCAAACTTTAAACGTTAAACTTGCAGCTCTAATGGCTACATACAATAGTTCCTAGAGCAATCACTGCTTCACAAGACAAATCCAACAAACGCTAAACTTATAGAATAATCAAAGAAGAAACAAGTGCAACTATAGGCATGAAACAAATTTCCTTCTATATTCTGCATGACTAGATCTACTAATCACTTTCTTTTCTTGTTCCTTCTCAGCTCTGCTCTGCAAAATCTCTACTCTCTCTAATCTACTAACTAAATGAATGAATCAATATATTCCTTTTGTCTCATTTGCAAAAAAAATTCCCCTCTTTTCCAAGTTTGAAAACTCACCTACCATATTCAATTTTCTATATGTTGTGCAGGTCGTTAGAGGTGGTAGGTGGGCATTTGGCTCCAGGGGCAAATGACTATATGCCTTTAATATTTCAATAATGATATCAAGTTTTAAACCTATTTAAAGAAACATCGATTCATTATTCATCTGATGCTCACATAAGCATTAATTGTAATGCAATACAACAATGCTTAAACAAACAAAAACACAGAAGCATTCATTGTATGATAGGCCAAGTGAATCTATTGGCTCCTACAACAACTCAAACGTTCAAAAATTCCAATCTTTAGGTTTTGTACTTTCAAATAAGGAAACACACATTTCGTTTATAGAGAAAAAATACCATATAGAACCAGTGTTTTGATAGGAAAAATATTCTCCAAACACACACCAAAATCTTCACACGAACTCCAACCTATGGCTCCTAATCTATGACAAGGTTTCCAATCAGATTCAATTCTCTATGCTTCTATACTGATTTTAAAAATGAAGAAATAAAAGGCCTTACCTGTCATGCCCAAATTATGTGGGCAAAAACACATAATTTTTTTAAATTTTATTTTATTTTATAATTAAAATGCTCTAAGTTGAATCTGATTTCTTGCAAGAGAAGTGAAGGTTCACTATGATTCATCTTAAGTTTAAAACTCTAGTGGATGAATACATCGTTAAGATTTTTAAGCTCTCGTTATTAGATTGATATCGACATCTATAATGTTTCAAATTAATCTTAAAATAATAGATTTAAATTTCCTCTATAACAATTTATGAAAATTATTTAAATAACATATTAAATGAGTTTGTTCCAAATTATTTTGAAAATATCAGGTCAAGAACTCATTAAAGGAAAATATTACATCTACCCATACACCTATATAAACTATTAAGTTATGATCAATTATCAACCTATTAAAGTAAAACTAAATAATATTAAAAGCCTAATTTATCATTGATATTAAAATTAACTAATCTTTTAACTACTCATTAAGTTATAACTTCCAGTTAATTAAACAACTAAAAAGATATTCAAAAAAAACCTAAAATTAACATTAGTATTAAAAAAAAAACTAAATCTACCTTTACAAAGTTAAACAAAACTAGATTAAAATAACAACTAACTTTAATAACTAATTCTAAAATGAATATTACTAACATAAATATATATTAAAACTTAACAAATGACTATACATAAGTTATGACTAACTTAAAAATAACTTAAACTAACTACTAAGCAAAAATTAATTAACTAATCTAAATTTCATAAATTTAAACAAACTTAACTTAATTACATACTAAATACTATCAACTAAAAACAATTTAATAAACTAAAATAATTTAAAAACTTTAAAAAAACTAACACACACCTAACATGACTAACACTAACCTATTTCTAACCACACCCTACTCTACCCTTTTCCTTCTACACCCCCTACTCCCCATCCGTTTCCCAATGCTCAACACGCTATCCAACTCCACTGACGTTGTGTCAGTACTAACTTCCCCAAGGAAAGAAGCACAGGCCTTAATTAAAGGACATGACATGCCCCAAAGTTTCAAGCCCTCCCTAAAGGAAAAAGGTGAGCACTTTTAATGGAAGGAGGAAATGAGGTGATGGGGGGGGAGGACAGGTGATGTCACCCTCCCATCAGCAATCCACTTTACACAAAAAACTATTTACTATGCATTCCCCCAATACATGTGTCCAATGTGGATAGTAGGTGGGAGAAAAGCAAGGTTAAATTACTTGCTAACTTGTTTTAAACACAAAACTTAATACTTCCCCTCCAAGTTGAGCCCCCATCTAGAGAATGAAGATGGGGATGGGACATGGGGGTAGGGTGGCGTCACCCCCCCCCCCCCCCCATGATCACTTTGACTATGCCAAACAGACTTTTTCTTTAAACCTTTTTAAATACATTTTCAAAAGTGACGCCGGAGGGAAAGATGGGAAGGAAATTTAAGACAAAAAGTTTATTAGGTAACAATATAGATATTTAGGAAATTTTTAAAAAGTTAAAAGTCTATTCTGTAATTTTTACCCCTATTTAAAAATTGATTAAATTATATTTATATTTTTCAAACAGAATATAAAAGGAATCTTTAAAAGATTCTCTGTTGCCCAAAACCATTTAATTGTTTCTCCCATACAAAAGACAGAGAGTTTTTACTCTCTTGAAACACTTTTTTTTTTTGAAAATTTTTCTAAGTATGGATTTACAAGGCAATGTATTTTTTTTCAAAGTGTAAATTTTTTTTTTCAAACAAAAATTTAAAGGATTATTACAACTTAATATACCAAGAATTTGAATTATCCGTTTTATTCAATAATGCAATAATTTTTATTTTTTAATAATCATGAAAACTGAATCTACATGCATAATCATAATTTTCGTTTTCAACATATAAGAAAACTTAAAATTTTACCAAATTGAACATCATCATTATTTCCATCCTATTTTTAATGTGCATCCATCTAAATTAAAATTACGATTAAATCACATGATAAACAATTATACTCAAACACCAATTTTATTGGCAAACTTGATTCAAAGGCTCAGCCGGGAAAGAATCAGGAAGAAAACTCAGCTTCGTTGCCATTACAACAAAGTTTGAAATACAAATTACATAGGATTTCAATCCCGAATTACAACAATTTAATTGAATTTTCTTCATGACCCTCATCAAGGGATTCATAACAATTTTTGCAACACATTTCTAGAACCATGGAGGGAACATAATCTAATCAAGTGACCACAAGCATGACCAAGAACAACTCAAACATGCATATTCATACAAGGTTACCACAATAGGATTCACAATGAATCAAAACTAGGGAAAGGTGGATTCTTCCAACAGGAGAAGTCAAGCACAACACCAAACTAGATGCCCAATCGGGGCTATAAACCAAGAACTTATGTTCTTCCATTTTAACATGTCATACTCATACAAGGTTTGAACTGACAGGTAGGGGCCCATAACACCCTACCCTCTCTCCCTCTTCTCATCCTAAGAAAAGACTCTACACTGGTTGGAGTCCAACTAAAAAGACCTTTCCCAAAATTGGTCACTTCTACCCTATCCAAGGGTGAGTAATACCAAAACACCCATGCAAGAAAATCTCAAAATTCAAACATAAACTTGAAAGGAACTCATTCAAAATAACATGGTTTTCAAATCTTCCCAACATACGCACAAACATACAAGCATTCAAACAAAAATAAGGTAGCATAAGCATGAAACAAGAATGAAATATGAACAAGGGAGATGACAATTCCTACCTTCACAAAGAGGTAATGGCAAATGAACAAGTTTGAGTAGAGATTTTCCCTTCCTTGCTTCAATCTTCCAAGCCTCCTCTCTAAATGTAGAGATTGGGTAACAACCCCCACTAGTCCAAGAAGGGCCTCAAAATAAGCCTCAAACTCAACCAACAAAGGGATCAATAACTACACGCACCCACCTACAAATCTAGAAGATCCTAACTCAACCCACGCTATGGTTAATCACTAAATGGAGGTGAGGTGAGGCAACTCATGGTAACCAAAGTCAATTTTCGCACAAAGGTAAAAAGAGACTTTTTGAGTGACCTCAAAAGTCAATAAAAGGGGCTTAAGGGTTGGAAAAGACCCCCAACCCATACCCATGCCCCTTGGGTATAAATATTTCATGTTTTAAAGCCTTAGGAATAGGTTTGGAACCAAACAAAAGCTAGGAAATGATTTAGGACCAACTAACAACTCTAACAATGCAGATTAAGCACTAATCTAGATTAAGGGATGACTAAACTCGATTAAGAACCAAATTAGCAAAAAGACACTAACTTAATCCGACTTAGGTCCAAAGGTTACACAGCTAACCCTAACTAGCACGCTGAAGAACATAAGCAAATTCACGAGTATCAAGTGACACTATGAGAACACAGTTACAAACATTAACATTTACTGGTGACAGAAAGATACATACATCTCACAATAAATTTAATTACAAACAACAAGGTTTCCACAATAAGCACATAGGGATCAGTTTTGTTCCTCCGTCGATTTTCTCAGCTAAAATATCTGCACACTCATTGCACACATCAGCAGTCCCAAAAATCACATGTACATATGTATATACGTATCAAAAATTCACATAAATTGAAACATACATCAAACAGGGTTTCTTTCATCCTACTTATATCTTAATCATAAAAATTCCAAAATCAAGATGTTGATCCTGCATTTACTAAATTCACCAACATACATATACATAAAACATTAAATGACAAACATCAAATATCAGGAAGTAACATCACACAACATGAAATAATATAATATGTTATAAGCATCAGATAATGTCTTGACATCTCGAGTCGTGAGTATCAAAATAATAGTAATGTATCAGTATGCTACGATGGGTCAGGGCGAGGCCTCACATTACCTCTCAAATGTCACAAATCATTTAGGAAAACATATCTATAAGTAGACAGATTGGAATGGTTACAAAACCAATGTCTCATCCCACTTCTATCGCTTTGGAAAAATGGTATGCTAACTTTGATAAATGGCATGCAATAATTTAGATGGATAATAAGAATTATATAATTGTTAACTATATCGTTGAATTATATATAAACTGATAAGGATATGGTTGTTCAGACTTTATGTTATGCAACTAATTATATCGTTGTTCATACTTTAGGTATGCAATAAACAATTTATAAACAATTTATTATTATATTTTATTTTAAAATGCTTATTTTCTTATTTTTATTATTTTATTTACATAGATTGGGGGTTTTTTATGAGAATGAAGAGCCTCTCAACTAATAACAAATTATAAACTGAAATATTGTTTTTTTTTTATTGTAGGGTACATTGATGTTTTTTTTAAATGAAGAAAAAATAAATTCTTTTGTAAAAATAAAAAGATTAGAGGACAAAAAATCTTAAAAGGTTTGATTGATTCTTTCTTCAATTTCATTATGTTAAAACTTCAATGTTTTTATTTTTATTTTTATTTTGAATTCCTCCTTTTTAAACTAGTTCCTGATTTAAAGCATAGCTTTCATTAACATAATTATTACATGTAGAAAAAATATTTCATGTACTATAACATTTTTGCATTATTTGTCGTAGGCAATATACTATTGCATTCAATTCTCCACGATTAGTATAATAGTTCTTCTTCTTTTTTGCACCAATGAAGAATAAGTATTTTCCACAAATTGAATATTTATAAAGTTTTGATTTTAATTTATTAATTTTTTATATTATAAAATTTATATATCTCAAATTCTATTGGCTCTAACAATTTTATGTTATAGGAACCCTTTTCTCAAAATTCCTCCATATTTATTTTTTCGGCTAAATTTTCTCTAACAAATATTAATATTAATATATTTTAAAGATGAAACTGCAAAATATAATTGTATTAAAATAAAACTATATAGTTATATAAAAAAATCTATTAATAATATATCACAAATATATATAAATTTTTGTAATATATTATTGTGAGCTTTTAAATAACATTATAATTTATGATATATACACACACACACACACACACACACATACTGTAAATAATTATTATTATTCAAATTATATTAAATATATTATTATATAATCTATATAGAATATAATAATATAATTTAATATTTTGTACTACAATCTTATCATTAATATTTTAAAATATGTCATAGGTATATTAAAAAAATTTCAAATGTCATCTCGAAAAATTGGTTTATGTCATAACCATTATAAAAAGCATTCTTATTTAGGATTCAAGTTAAGTTAAAGTTAAGAATTTTAGATTCACACTATTGCATTCTATTAATACAATATTTCACAAACATTATTATATGGGCTAAAGACAATACTCACTTTCAATAATTAATTTTTACTAATTAGAAATAACTAATTTTTTGGTCTTATAACTTATTTTAAACAAAAATATATACAATCTATACATTTAAAACTAATCTAAAATAATAATTGTAACTAATGCTAAAACTTTTTTTTAAAATTATTTCAATTAACTAATTTTGTTTTCAAAAGATAGACTATTATAATAAAATTTCTAAATTTATTATTTAAATTTTCAATTACAATTATTACAAAAATTATAATGGAAAATACAAGCCATTACGTGACACTTGTTATACTTGCACTAGGCTAGTACTATTGTATTCACTTTATACAAGTAGTGAATTGATTTTGCACAAATGAACCAATTAAGTGAAGTATTTCTACTTCATTTCAATATTTCTAAAGTTTAAATTTTTTTATCAATTAAATACGTTCTTTAAAATAATTTTATCTCAAATAAAATAGGCTCAAATTATTTGGTCTTATAGGACCCCTTTTTCAGAGCTCCATCATGGTGCATTTTTAAAGCCTACATTTTAGGAGATTAATTATAAATATAAATATGTAACATTGTAATTAAACATAAAAAAAAATTCTTCTATAAATATAAATATGTAGACACTGTAATCAAACATAATTGCATTTGTCTATAAATGTAAATATGTAAACATGATGTTAACTTTATTGTTGCAACAGTGAAGATTTGTGGGTTGGGGATTTTGCTCTACTAGGGTTTCATGTGTCACTTGAGTTTCCTTGCATACGACACTCTATTTGAGCTTTCCTTCTATGTTCTCCATCTATCATACCACATTGAGTGTGGGAATTTTTTAGGGCAAGTTTGTAATGTCTCTAGTGAGCTATGACCTAGTAGTTGACATTGGTGTTCATGTTGCTCCTTCGAAAAGCCATGGCACCTCCATTGAACAAACATCCTCACAAGTTCATCCTAAAGGTTTTTCACATGGTAATCCTGATATTATCCTTCCTCTGTAAGAATTTGACTCTGCATGTAAATAGTTAGTACAACATACTTTGATAAGGTACTTTGCAAGTAGGATTCCTCCTAGAGCCATTCTTTGAGAATGGGTTAACAAGAGCTTGACTCCTCGTGGAGTTTTCCTTGACACTGTAAAAAACCTTACCAAAGGTTTTTTTTTAATTCTGCTTCACTAACCCATCCCAGGCTGATGTAGTTTTGAGCAATGGCCCTTGGTCGGTTCGTTCCTCCTTGCTTGTGCTCTAATTATGGTCATGAGACTTTACAGTCTCTGATGACAAAAAGCTTAGGGTACTTGTTTGGATTGATTTCTCTAGTCTACCCTTTTCTTGTTGGTCATTTATTGAGTCCATTACCAAAACTCTTAACAAAGTTGTTACTAAAGAACATGAGAAGTTTTTCAATGCTCGTCATTAGAGATGCAATTGCGTTGAGGTTTATCTCTCTAAGGATCTCAAGGATTCTATAGAGATTCAAGTTGGTTCTCACATCGTCTCTTAGAAGGTACTCTATTTGAACTTGCCCAACACCTATTATAGGTGTCAGTCAGTCAAACACAAAATCAAGGATTGTCCTTTGGTAGTATCTAGGGTTAAAATCCTGCCCAAGGATGCTCTTGCTAAACTAGTAGAAGGAAAACAAAAGGAAGAATGGACCTCTATTGTGTACAAAGGAAAGGCTTCCTCAACTCCCAATAAGACGTATGCTACTATAGTTTATGTTCCTTCTATTCAAACAAGAGCACAAACATCAACCATTATAGGGTTGACAATGGTTTCACTGGAGTCAAATCCTATTGATTCATAGGTTTCACACCTTTTTGTTTCACAAGAGATCAAGATAGCTATGAGGGCTACCAATACTATAGTGGTTCACACTCTTCTTGCCACATCTTTCATAGTAACATAGAATTTCTAGCATTCTCACAGTCCTCCTGAATGTGTTGAGAAACCAGAAGAGAAACGGTGGGCTATCATTTCAGGAGAGTTTCCTTCTATTTTACCCCAGTTTCTACTTTTTTACAAAATAAATACTCCTCTATTGAGGACAAAGAAGATAAGGAGGATTTTTCATGAAATTTTTTTCATGGAATGTATGAGGTCTCACAGACCTCTCCAAAAAGTACTATGTCATGGATATCCATCACAGACTTGGAAATTTAGATTTTTTTGTATACAAGAGGTTAAAATATATGATTTCATTCTTTCTTCTGCATGTCACGTCAATTATCTAGATGACATTATGTTTTCATCTCAACACGAAACTAGTAGAAGTGGTGTAGTTACTCTCCTGTCACCTTGTCTTCATTCTGTTATTATTTCACATGGTTCTAACCCCATGCACAAAATTATTTGGGTATTTATTTCTATCAATAATCATTCTTTTGGTATAGTTAATGTTTATTCTTCCAATGATATTGTGGAAAGATCTCAACTGTAGTGTTGGATGGCTGACAACTTGCCTCCAGCTACTTGAGTGATGTGCGGTGATTTTAATATGGTTGAGTTGGCTTCTAACGAAGAAGATATTTTTCCTTTTTGCTAGACAGCAAGGGAAAGGGAAGCATGGTACTACATGTGTAGTAAATTGGGCTTGTTTGTTCCCAATACTAATTACCACTAGCAGAGTGGGGTCTGGCACACTGGGTCTAATTTTTGAGCTAGCTCTGACTATATATTAAAACATCTCAATTGTGCTATGATTACTACATAATATTTTTGGCCTTATCTGAGGATTGAGAGTTGCTTGTCATTCCTTTTTTGGATGTTTCATTGTTATACCATGCTATCTAATTTATTTTTCTATTTCTTGGCAAATAGTTGTCCAACAAGCTATCAAAACACAATTTTTCCTCAACATGTTGGTGTTGATGCATTCTTCCACTATTACTAACATCCTACATGTCTAGAATTTAGATCAATGTCCTCACTCTTAATCTAGTTGGATTCAATGGTGGAATGATGTTATTACTAGAACTGCTAGATTTCTTCCCATCTATGGGAGGCAATTGGCATTTTCAAAAAAAGTTCTTATGAAACCAATACCAAGGCCCTTATGAAGGCTTTTGAATCTCTTACTCTTAACCCATTTGATGCTAATTTACAAATCTAGTTTGCCAAGATTTTCCATGATAAATAGATTGTGGATACTTATGCTACTAGGGGGGTCCAAATCAAAGCTTGCCTCCATTGGTTGGAGGTTGGCAATAAAGCTTCTAAAGAGTTCCTCTAGGCTCTCAGAGCCCGTCGTACCAAGTTTGGGATTAAAAAGATTAAAGAGGGCAATGATATTTTCTCCAATCTCACTGACATCCTGCAAGATTTTGTGCATCATTACAAAAATGTTTTTACTTCATAGGGAAATTTGGTTGCTCAAGAGGAAGTTCTTAGAAAGTATTTATGTTACTCCAAACTGCCTAGCCATTGAGAAACAAAATTTCTATGAGCAACTTCTCACCATCAAGGACCTCAAAGAGGTTTTCTTTTCTATGGCAGATGACAAGTTCCCTAGGTGTCATGGGTTCCCTTGTGTATTTTACAAACAACTCTGGGAGTCTATAGGTCTAGACCTGCACAAACTCTATCTGGAAGCTTACCATACTAAGAGCTTAGGGGACATTATTAATAAAGGAAACATTAAATTCATACCTAGAGCTAGTGACCCTAAGGATATTTGTAACTAGTGGCCCATCACCTTGTTGAATGTGTCATACAATATCATTGCAAAGGTGTATCTCTTAAGATTTGACATCTCCTTCCTTTAATTATGCAGCTAAAGAAAACTGGTTTTGTTGAGTCTAGGTATATTCTTGACAACAGCATTGTTGTTTGCAAGACATGAAATGGGCTCACAAATAGAATCAATAGAAATTGATTTTGCCAAAGCTTATGATCACATTGAATGACTCTTTATTTTAGCTATGCTTCAAGCTTTGGGGTTTGGCCCTAACTTTCTTCAGTCTATGGAGATGCTCTTTTAGAGATGCTAATACTTGTATTACCATTAATAATTCTCAATCTGAAGCCTTTGGGCTCTTTCGATCCTTCTAGTAGGGTTTCTCGATGGCTTTGGTTTTGTATGTGCTTGTTGTTGAAGGGTTTGCTTACTTAATAGCCCACCCTATCTCCTCTAGTTTAGTTCATGACATTTCCTTTCCTAACTCTTCTTCCCAGTTTGTCAATGGGCACTTTGCTGATGATTATTTTCTCTCTAATTTGGAGGATGAGGAGAACATTGTTAATGCCTTGCAATGCTTGGACATGTTTTGTCAAGCTTCTAGTTTAGTTACTCAATCGAACAAGATGCTTTGTTATAGGCAATCTTTTCTTCTAGCCCCAACCTGGCATGCTCAATTCGAGTGGAAATAGGTCACCCATGCAGAGATTTTCCACTTTTTGGGCATTCCCTTTTTTTTCCAAGCTTCACCATTGGACTTATGTGTTGTGATGTGGAGCCTAATCAAACTTGAAGGTTTATTCGGTGTGGTTTTCTCCCCATATTATTTCTATGGGGGTTTGGGGGTAGTGCTCCCAAGATGAGGTTAAGGGGTAGTGCCCCTGTGGGGTTTGTGGGTAGCGCTACTAATTTTCTATTATTCTATCCCCAATTTTGTAAGCAGCAAAAGTTTGTATAAAGAGGCTCAAGGTTAGGGTTTTCATAATGAATGGTGATATTGTAGCTTCTTGCAATATTGAGCTGTAAGGGATTACGGATTTTAATATGGTTCTAATCACTAGATAATAATAATAGTGGACTTATTGTGGTGGACATAGCCTAGGGATTGGGTGAACCATGTTAAATATTGATGTCTTATGTTCTCTTTTATGTGATCTACTATATTCAAGTATTGGTTATATTTGCATGTAACTGTTATTTTTGTATGAGGTTAATCTTAACAAGTGGTATCAAAGCCAGATTGTTTTCATTTTTTTTGGCCAGATCGTCATCATTTTTTTCAGCGATCCTCTACAAGAAAGTCTCATGGTTGGGTGGGAATGATGGTAGATGAGGGTAAGCTAAGGGTTGACAAGTTTAATGGGTAGAACTTTCAGTTATGAAAAATGCAAATGGAGGACTATCTTTATCAAAAGGATTTATGCCAGTTGTTGGAAGGAAAAATCAAGAATCAGGGATCCATGACAAATGATAATTGGGACCTTTTTGATGGAACAACACTTGGAAGCTCTTGATTATTCCTAGCACCATCAGTGGCATTTAATATTACAAAAGTGAAGACAATAGAAGAGCTTATGCAAACCCTAGCAAAATTGTATGAAAAACCCTATGCTTCAAACAAGGTATTTCTCATGAAGTGTTTAATCTATTGTGGATAATTTAAATGAGTTTAATACTATTTCTAGTTAGTTATCTTTTGTGGGTATCAATTTTGATGAAGAAATTAGAACTCTCTTTTGTGTTCTTTGCCTGAAAGCTGGAATGGCTTGGTAATGGTTGTGAGTAATTCTCTTTTTGGATCTAGTACCCTAAAATATGATGATGTGAATGATTTAATTTTGAGTGAGGAAACTTGTAGGGAAACCTTAGGTGGATCTATGTTAGGAAGTTCTTTGAATGCACAAAGTAGAGGCAGAACGACTGAGAGATGAAATAATTCTAGAAATTGTGTGAAATCAAGAGAAAAGTTAAAGGGGAAGAGGTCTCAATCTAGAGGACCATGGGATTGCTAGAAATGTGGGGAATTAGGGCATAAGAAGAAAGCTTGTTGGACTTGAAAGAACAATGAAGAAGATAAACCAAAAGGGAACAAGGAGGAAAATGTGGTAAATAACAAATCACAAGAGGATTTGCTTCTTTCTTTAGAAAGTGTTGATGATTCATGGGTTTTAGATTTTGGTGCTTCATTTCATGCTACACCTCATAGAGGTTATTTCATTGATTATGTCCAAGGAGATTTTGGGCTTGTTTATTTGGGGGATAATGAACCCTATCAGATTGTTGGAAAGGGAAAAGTTAAGATTAAGTTATAGAATTGGAATCATACTCCATGAGGTAAGACAGGTTCCAAGGTTGAGTAGGAATTTAATTTCAGTAGGACAACTCGATGATGAGGGTTGTGTAGTTACTTTTAATGATAAAAATAGGAAGGTTTCAAAAGGTTCCCTTGTATTAGTGAAAGGTGTGAAAGTAGGCACCTACAAGTCATATTGTTCCTTCTACTTTGATTGTTTTAGAGAGAAAATGAATGTTCAGGAACAATTGTTGTAATTGAGCAGGGAGAACAAATAGCTATTGTAGATTCTATTACAACATTATGGCACAACAAACTTGGACACATGAATGAGAAATGTATGAAAGTAATTCATTCAAAGAAAGTTTTACCAAGTCTGAAATGTGTTAATATAGATTTCTATGAAAGTCGTGTGTATGGAAAACAAAAGAGAGTGAGTTTTTTGAAGACTGGGAAGTAAAATAAAAGTGAGAAATTAGAGCTTGTGCATACAGATGTATGAGGACTATCTCATGTATCTTCCCTTGGTGGCTCTCATTATTATGTTACATTTATTGATGATGCAACTAGAAATGTTTTGGTTTATTTTCTTAGACAGAAATCTGATGTATTTCAAAATTTTAAGAAATGGAAATGCTTGGTTGAAAATGAGATTGGAAAGAAATTAAAATGTCTTAGATTTGATAATGGCGGTGAACGTTGTAGTCATGAATTTGAAGATTATTGCTCTGCTAATGGTATTTGTAGATTAAAAATAGTTCCAAGGACTCTACAGGAAAATGGAGTGGTTGAACGCATGAACATGACTATAATTGAGCATATAAGAAGCATGAGGTTACATACAGGGTTTCCCTTAAACATGTGAGAAGAGGTTGTTAATACTATTGTATATTTTATTAATAGAGGTCCCTCTACTACTTTGGGTTGTGGTATTCTAGAGGAAGCATGGACTAGTAAGAAGGTGAGTTATTCTTTTCTTAAATCTTTTGGTTGTGAAGCATTTTCTCATATAGATTATGAAAATAGAACCGAGCTGGAAGCTAAGTCAAAGAAATGTTTATTTGTTGGATATGGCATTAATGAATTCAGTTATAGGCTTTGGGATTTTAAAAATCATAAAATTGTAAGAAGCAGGGATGCCATATTCAATGAGAAAGTGTTGTACAAAGATCTATTGCAGTATTATGAGAAGAAAGAAAATGATTATGTAGTGTTGGATGATACTCCAAAAGCTAATGTTCTAGAAATTCCTCATGATGTGCAACAACTACAACAACAAATACCACACACCCCAGTGGATTTTAGACAGTAAACAAGGATGAGTAGACCTCGAGAAAGATTTTCTCCTTATATTCTATTTTACTTACTAATGTTGGTGAACATGAATTTTATGATGAAGTTGTGCAGGTGGATACAAAGATTCAGTGGGAGTCTGCAATGAAAGAAGAAATGGACTCTTTGCTGAAAAATCAAACGTGAGATTTATGCAAATTGTCTGTAGGTAAAAAGGATTTACAAAATAAGTGGGTTTACAGGCTAAAAGAAGAGGATAGAGGTAAGAGAAGATTTAAAGCTAGGTTAGTTGTAAAAGGATTTGCATAGAAAAATGACACCAATTTTGATGAGATATTTCTCCTATTGTTAAAATGACTTCTATTTGCATTGTTTTAAGTACTGTGGCTACTGAAGATTTTCATTTGGAGTAGCTCGATCTTAAAACAACCTTTATTCATGGTGATTTGGATAAAGAGATATATATGGCTCAACCACAGAGATTTGAGGTCAAAAGTAAGGAGAACTTAGTGTGCAGATTGAAAAAAAGTTTATATGGCTTGAAGAAAGAACCTTGGCAATGGTATCTAAAATTTGACAGTTTTATGCATGAGCATGGATATAGCAGGTGTCATTCAAATTATTGTGTTTATTTTAAGAGGTTGGATGATGTCAACTACATTATCTTATATTTATATGTTGATGATATGCTTGTAGTTGGGTCTAACATGGATCATATTAAGGGGCTAAAATGCCAGTTAGCACATGCATTTTTTATGAAGGATTTGGGGAAAGTGAAAAAAAAATCATTGATACAAAGATTTGTAGAGATAAGAAGAAAAATAAATTTACATTGTCTTAGGCTGATTATATTGAGAAGGTATTGCAATGTTTCTCTATGGAGAATGCTAAAATTGTCAGCACACCTTTACCTAGTCATTTGAAGTTGACTAAGGAGATGTGTCCCAAGACAGAAGAAGAGGAAACGATGTCCAAGGTACCTTATGCTTTAGCTATAGGAACCTTGATGTATGCTATGGTATGTATTAGGTTAGATATTGCACATGCAGTGGGAGTTGCTAGCAGGTATATGAGTCATACAAGGCTTGAGCATTGGAATGCAGTTAAATGGATTCTAGGATATTTGAAAGGAACATCCAGTAAGTGTTTACACTTTGGGGGCTCTACTACTAATTTATAGGGCTATCTTGACTTATATTTGGTAGGGTATATTGATACTAGGTAGAGTACTATAGGTTATGTATTTACTATTGGTGGGATAGTCATGAGCTAGGTTTCTAGGTTACAGAAGGTTAATGTGTTATCCACCATAGAGGCATAGTATGTTGTTACTATAGAGGCAGCTAAGGAGATGATATGGCTTTAGTTCTTCTTGGAATATTTGAGACACCCTCAGAAGGATAATTATTTGTTTATAAACAGTCAAAGTATCATTCACCTTGCAAAGAATTTAGCTCTTAATTCAAAGACAAAACACATACAGTTGTGGTACCATTTCATTCGGTTAGTTTTGGATGATGGACAGTTAAATCTAGAGAAGATACATACATATGAAAATCTAGTAGATATGTTTACAAAGGTTGTGAGAAGGGAGAAGTTGAATTCCTCTTTGGATTCACTTGGTCTTCTAGATTGAAAAAAATAAAACAACAACAAAGTCTAGGGTGGTTTGATATTCTAGTGGGAGTTATAGGTTTAGTATTGCTTTGATCAGTCTCCAAGTGGGAGGTTATTGTTATGGAGCCTGATTAGTCTCCAAGTGGGAGATTGTTGTGATGTGGAGCCTAATTAGACTCAAAGGTTTATTCGATGTGTTTTTCTCCCCATATTATTTCTATGGGGTTTTGGGGTAGCGCCTAAGGTGTGCTCCCAATCATAGTATAGGGTGGGGTCGAGCAGGGGTTTTTAGGGGCAGCATCCCTGAAGCCAAAAATGCCCTTCTATTGTAAAAGGCATAAACTACTATTTTTTATTATTCTAGTCCTAATTTTTTAAGAGGCTAAAGCTTGTATAAAAAGGCTTAGGGTTAGGTATTTCATAATGAATGGTGATATTATAGCTTCTTGTGATGGTATTGAGCTGTAAGGGATTACGAATTGTAATCAGGTTGTAATCACTAGATAATAATAATATTGGACTTGTTGTTTGTGGATGTAGCCCAGGGATTGGGTGAGCCACATTAAATCTTGGTGTCTTGTGTTCTCTTTTATGCAATCTACCTTTTTTTTTGTATTGGTTACATTTGCATGTAAATTTTATTTTTGTCTGAGGTTAATCCTAACATTATTGAATTTTGTGCTCATTAAAATTTGAAAAAAATATTGACTACTAGCTTACTAAACCCCTTTCTCTTGCGGTGAAACTTCAAATTTGCTCAAAGGTGTTGGAAGCTACTCATGTTTATTACTCCTTGTGTTGGGCTCCTTCCAAAGCCTCTTACCTCAAGTTGGAATGCCTACTCCATGACTTTCTTTAGGCATCTGGTTCTAATCACAATGGCTTTTACCATGTTGCCTAGGATTTTCATTGTCTCCCCAAAGAGTCTAGACATCTTGGCCTTCTTTCCACCTAGAAACAAGGGCTCACACTCTGTACTAAGTGAATTATTCATGCTATCACTAGTGATGAATCTTGGAAAGTGTTGGTTCAGCACTGCATCACCTCTAGATTTCCTATCAATAGGTTTTCATGGAAGGGAATTGGATTTCAAACCCTTCTTGTCATGTGGGAACATGTTCACATCTAGGGCTCTTTTGTTATCAAGAGCATATGGAAGGCTTGGAAAGCTATCAAGCCCTAGCTTTGCTAGGCTAGTGATGGGTTTTGTGATGGGCTTTCTCTAAATCAGCAGAACCTTTGGCAGTCCCCGTTGTTTTCCATTCAAGGAGCTCCTCTAGCCAAGACTCAAGGTGCAAGTGCTCTATGGTGATCCAACAATAATGGGTTCCACTTTTTGACCAATTTTGACATTGAAATTAATATTTTTGCAACAAACGTCACGTTCAACTAACTATATCTCGAAAACTATAAATAATTTCAAGATGACATAAACTAATGATTTTGAGTACTCTATTCCTACTTTGTAACCATATTTTTTAATATGAAAAAAAAAAATATTTAGGTTAATTTTTTCATCTCCTTCCAAAAGTGGTACATAATAAAATTCAATATTTTTAAAGAGTGACAGTTCGTTTGACACATATAACTTTTTTTCTAGAAATGTTAATGATGTAATTCTTTCGGTGTTAGATTCCTAACATCAATATCCAAAGGATGCATTTGGTTTGATTCATTTTGGTTGAATATTGTATAGTTTATGAAATTTTGAAGTGACACGAATCATAATTCAGACATACGTTCCATTTGACACAGATAATTTGAAGTTAATTTATCAGAAACCTTAGAAAGGTATCTCAATAAGCTAGTTCCTACATATTTTTAAAAATATATTGACCTAATTTACTAGTTTTCCCGAGGTGTTGAAGTCGGTTGATGCTGAATCAGTAATGAACCTATAATGAGTTAAACTCATATTTGAAAGTCTTAATGAATATAATATGTATTATAATTATAGTCATTGGAAAGCTTGCTCCGAGTAGCACAAATTGACATTTTTTATTGTACAGTAAGAGATCATTTAATCTCAATTCTGGGGGTCAAAAGAGCCAATTTCATTTTTTCTCCAAAAAACAACACCAAAAATTTGTAATTTGGGATGTTCACACGAACACAATGTTCGCGCAAACTTGTCTAATACGTTCATGTGAACAAATATGCGCATGAACGTATGAAAAAAGTAATCTAATAGCCAAAAATTTAATTTAACATGTTCACGCGAACATTTATAATCGTTTGTGTTCGCATGAACATACAAACAAGCCAAATTTATCAAGATCTCAAACGAAAAAGTGGAATTTTAATCACAAAATCACCGTTACTAATATGTTCGCACGAACATATTAACAAGGTATGTTCACACAAACATACCTTATTTAAACTTAATATGTTCGTGCGAACATACCTTGTGAATATGTTCACGCAAACATATTTAGCACGTTCGAGCGAACATACGTAAAATTCTACATGCAAATTTTTCATCATTTCATGATTTCCTTCATCCCCCAAAAGTGGTACCCAGTACTATGGGTTCACCCAGAACATTTTTTCAAATGCAACATCAAGAATCCTCAAGAACTATTTTCTAGGGTCTCTATGAGTCTCAAATATTGGGAGGATATTCAAGTCCAGTTCCATCTTACTCATCAAGATCGACAAACTTTTGATCTTCTTCTCTCTACAATTAAAGATCATTTAATTCACAAGGTGGGAATTCAGTTTGTTCAACCTTCATGAAAGGATCAAAAGTTGTATCCTACTATGATTTTCACTAGTTACAAGCAAAGCTTAGGTTATTGATCTCTCCTCATCTTCCCATGGTAGACATTTTTAACCAACAATGGCATCTACAGTCTTCTCTATATCAATGGAGGATGTGTTTTGACACAATTTGGAGTGCTATCTCTAAGCCCAAGCTTGCCCATTTTGCCTCGTACCTTCCTTTTCAAGGGCTTTCCCTTGGGCTGTGACTCAATCATATTGAGGTTCCTAATCCTTGGTATCTTTTTTGTGGGCAACCAAAATTATTTTTGCATATTTTTTGGTTATGTAGGTGTGTTCAAAATTACTAGTATTGGATACATAATTTCTTTAAGCATTTTAGGCTAGAACCTTTCTCTTGGCATATAGTTGTGTTAGGTGATTCCCCCAGGATCCCTAGAAAATTTACCTAGATCTTACATACCTTCAACATGAAGACTTTGCTTATATTATGGAAGGATAGTTACAAAATCTATTTTAACAATTCTATGATTAAATGTAAAAGTTTAGATTTATAAAATATACAACTACATAATTTCCAATAAAATACTCTTAATAATTCTACCTACACAAATTAATTGACATCAATATTTTTTCTTATGCAAATAATTTCAAATTATTTATTTCTAACAATTTATTAATATACTATAAAATTAAATTAAAATTATATTATAAATATTTTTTATACTTTGACAACAAGTATATGCAACTACGTGGGACTTGTTAATATTTTATAGTTGTTGTGTTCTTATTTTAGAGCAGATGTTAATATCTGAATCATTTCAAAGTTTAAAAAATTCATGTTTATGTCTAATTAAGAATTTAGTTATATATTAAGAAATAATGCATAAGATCATTTTACTTTGTAATATATATATTTTAAAATTTATAATATAAATACATAATATTATAATTTATTTATTTATTTAAATTCATTTATATTATTTATTATTTATACATTTTATCATTCTTCACAAAATAATAGAATTTTAAATAAATTTAATGATTAATTAATTTATTTGATTATATAAAATTATTATTAAAAATTTCATTCTATCTAAAAGTTTAAATTATTTTATCAACAATTTAATATAAAAAATTAAATTGAAATATTATACATACATACATACATGTGTGTGTGTGTGTGTGTGTATACATAGATATATATAGATATACATATATGTATATCTATATATATATATCTATGTATATATATATATATATATATATATATATATATATATATATATATATATATATATATATATATATATATATATATATATATGTATGTATATATGTATACACATATATACATATATATACATATACATACATACATATATATATATATATATATATGTATGTATGTATATGTATATATATGTATATGTATATATGTATATGTATATATATATGTATATGTATATATATATGTATATATGTATGTATATATGTGTATACATATATACATATACATATATATATATATGAATACATATACATACGTATATACATACTATTAATTATTGTTAGTTGGACAGCTGTTATTTCTGACCCAAAAATAGCAGTAGTATTTATGGGTAGCTTGGACAGTTGTTCGTCCTTATCTATGTATAGTAGCATTAGTTATGGGTAGTTTGGACAGTTGTTCGTCCACTTGCCAAGAATTAGTAAATGGTTATTGCAAGGATAATTATTTACTAATTTTAGTGATTCCTTTTTGGACACCTTGCAACCAATTCTATTATTGGCTGTCGAGTTGTCTTAATCTTAGCCGTTGGTTTGATTTAATCTCGGTCGTTGGTTTTTCCAATGGGGTAGTATAAAAAGGGGTCATTGGGTCATTTGGAAATAACAAGTTTTGGAGAAGCATTTTGCAGTGATAGCAAATTGTCTTGCAATGTTAGCAAGGGCGCAGTGTTAGCGTGGGGATAGCAGTGGGGAATATCAGCAGGAGAAATTAGGAGGTTGTCAGAGTTCTGCCAATGAGAGGCAAGGAATTTTGTATCTCTTGATTTGCTGGAGTTTAATATAATTCCTCATCTGTAGAACTGATTTTTCCTTAGGGGTTTTTCCAAGGACAATTTGTCCGAAAATATTGTGTTCATTGTGTTGTTCATTTCTTTCCATATTATATAAGTGAAGTTGCAGTTGTGTTATTTTTCAATATTAGCTGGAAAAAAATTTTCAACAATTTAATAATCGTTTAAGATAGGAGATTAATAATCAGTGACTGCAATAGTTGATTTTTCACATGGTATCAGAGCATTGTTAAGGGTAGAAGAGTTTTGCCCTAGGAAAAAAATTTTGATCTCTTTAGATTTATTATTGCTTTAAACCCTTGAGATGGCTTCAGCTGGTTTGAGAGATCAGGATAGATTGGATGGTGCCTCAAATTTTGGTGTTTGGAAGGCCAGAATTTCTTTATTGTTGGAAGAGAATGGTATCAAGGATTATGCTACTAGTGTTGTACCTGTACCAACAGATGCAACACAGCTTGTAGCATATAGGAAGGATGATGCCAAGGTGAGGAGGATAATCCTTGATGGTGTCAAGGATCATATTGTTCCACATATCTCGGAGCTAGATACAACGAAGAAGATGTGGGACACCATTTTGAATTTGTACCAAAATGCTACCACCAACAGGAAGTTGATTCTCAGAGAGAAGCTAAAGAATACCTGGATGAATCAGGGAGAAGACATCACAAGTTACCTCACTAGGCTCAGACTTGTCAAGGATGAGTTAGCAGCTGTTGGAGATAGCCCTAGTGATGACAAGCTAGTGAGAATAGCCCTAAATGGGTTTACTAAACAATGGAGTGTCTTTGTTCAAGTTGTCAGTGGACGAGATACTTTACCAAGTTGGGATTGACTATGGACTGATTTCACTCAGGAGGAGTTTAGACTAAGTCTTGTCAATGGGGCCAACAAGAGTCAAAAAAATGAGGTGAAACAAGAGAACATTGCCCTAGCGGGTAAAGGGAAAGCAAAGAAGGGATCTAGCAAAGGATCAAATTCACAAAGTGAGAAGAAGAAGAAGGACCTTTCTAAGGTCAAGTGCTTTGGATGTCACAAGTTTGGCCACTATGTAAGTGATTGCCCAAAGAGGAAGAAGGGTAAGAAGCAGGTGGCAGCTTCAGCAAGTGCGGAAGAACTCTCTAGTAGAATGGAAGATGAGTTTGCACTCATAGCTTGTATGGTTAGCTCAACCGCACAGTGTGTTTGGTATATAGATAGTGGGGCATCATTTCATATGACAGGAGTTAGAGAATACTTCTCCAGTTACAAGGAGGAGGACACCAACATCCAAATTTCTATGGAAAACTTGTCCAAACTCAACCTTGTTGGGAAAGGGACTGTTCAGTTTTAGAGGGAGAATGGAAAGATAATCCCACTTCATGATGTGTTATATGTGCCAGGCTTAGGTATGAATTTGATTTTTGTATCTGTTCTTTGGGATAGGGGTTATAATGTACTCTTTAGAGGGACAAATGTGTTGATTAAGCACAAGGATTGGAAATCACCCATAACTATTGGAGTTAGGAGTGGTCTCTTTTATAGATCGCAGTTTGATACTCCTAAGGCACTTATGAGCAACAGTAATTCTAGAGATCTTGGAGAGCTATGGCATAGGAGGATGGGCCATATTCATCATGGAGCACTTAGATTGCTTCGTGAGATAGTGACAGGTGTTCCAGAGGTGAGCACAGAGCATGACGATGTATGTAAGGGATGTGTGTTGGGGAATTTTGTGAAAGCATCTTTCCAAGGAGTGACACCAGATCTAAGGGTGTTCTTGATCTAGTACATTCAGATGTTTGTGGACTAATGTTAATGAAATCTCTCAAAGGATATGAGTACTATGTTACTTTTATTGATGATTTCTCTAGAAAGACCTGGATATACTTCTTGAAGACTAAGGATGAGGTTTTCAGTCAATTTCAAGAGTTCAAGGCTCTTGTGGAGAACTTGACAGGAAAGAAGATAAAGGTTCTTTGGTCAAACAATGGAGACGACTACAAAGGAAATGTCTTCCAGGAGTTCTGCACCAGAGAAGGAATCAAGAGAGAATGGACTGTTGCTTACAATCCACAGCAGAATGGAGTTTCTAAGAGGAAGAATTGTTCTATATTTGAGGCAGCAAGAGCTATGCTACATGACTAGGACATGCCTCGTTACTTATGGGTAGAGGCGTGTAATACAACAGTCTACATTCAGAATAGAGTTCCACACAAGGTGCTAGGGAAGATGACACCAGAGGAGGCTTTCACGGGGAAGAAGCTAGATGTTAGTCACTTCAAGATATTCAGGAGTTTGGCATATTGCCATATTCTTGGAGATTCACGTACAAAGTTAGATCATACTACAGAGAGGAGGTACTTTTTTGGGTACAATGAGACCTCAAAGGCATACAGGATTTTAATTTTGAGGACTAAAAGAATTATTGTCAGACAGGATGTCAAGTTCATGGAGGATAAGGCATTCAGGAGATCCAAATATTTGCCAGCAGATGATCAGAGTGAGCAACCAACAGAAGCTCCAAGACCAAGTCAAGAGCAAAAAATCTCAAGTATAGTTACCAGTATGAGTGTAGACTCAGTTAGTGAAGATTCACAGAGTATGGAGCAACAGGTGCAATAGGAAATGCATCTAGAAGACTTAGAGGTTGACATTTCATCTTATACAGTTGGCAATGGGAACCATGTGGTTCCAGATACACAAAGGGATACTCAGGAGTTTGTGGGAGCTCCTAGGAAGAGTACTAGACAGTGAAGACAACCAGCCAAGTTCAATGACTATGTGTCATTAGTTAGTCAGTTGGTAGATAGTGAGCCTTCTAGCTATCAGGAAGCTGCAGAACATTAGGTATGGCGAGATGCTATGGTTGAGGAATATTCTTCAATAATGCAGAATGATGTGTGGGAGGTAGTACCTAGACCAAAAAATAGGGTTGTAGTTGGATCACGTTGGATCTATAAGATAAAGCACGGTGCAGATGGTAGCATCAAGAAATACAAGGCGAGGTTCATGGAAAAGGGGTTCTCTCAGAAGGAGGGAATAGACTATGAGGAGACATTTGCTCCTATTTCCAGGTAAACTTCTATACGAGCTGTAATCTCACTTGCAGCACAGATGGGATGGAAAATCCATCAAATGGATGTCAAGACAGCATTCTTTGATGGTGAGTTGAAGGAGGAGGTATACATAGAACAACCAGAAGGCTTTGTAGCACACAGCAAAGAGACCCACGTGTGCAAATTGAAGAAAGCATTGTATGGACTCAAGCAAGTTCTTAGAGCGTGGTATGAGTGCATTGATACATACTTGCAGAAAATGGGCTTTGTGAAGAGTGAAGTAGATGCTAACCTCTACTACTTGATGGTTGGGGGTGAGATTCTCATTCTTGTTCTTTATGTGGATGACCTATTTCTTACAGGTTCACTAGGGCTCATAGTGGATTGCAAGAGGAACCTTGCAGAAAAGTTTGAGATGAAGGATTTAGGACTTATGCACTACTTTCTAGGCATGGAAGTGTGGCAGACAGATGGGAAGATTTTCCTTGGTCAAGGGAAATATTGCATTGAAATCTTGAAGAAATTTGGGATGGAGGATTGCAAAGCCATGTCTACACCCATGATCACAAATTGGAGGAAGGTAGATACAACTAAGGAGAAAGATGTAGATCCCACTTTATATAGACAATTGAGTGGTTCTCTTATGTATTTGGTCAACACTAGACTAGATATATCATTTGCAGTAAACTCTCTTAGTCAGTTCATGGTTGAACCAAAGAGAATGCATTGGATAGCGGCTAAGCATGTGCTACATTACTTGCGTGGTACAGTCAAGTATGGGATCAGATATGTTCAAGGTGAAGGTATCAGGTTGATAGGCTATACTGACGCAAATTGGGCAGGAAGTACAATAGACAGAAGGAGCACTTCAGGCTGTTGTTTTAGCTTGGGATTAGGAGTTGTATCTTGGTTCAGCAGGAAGCAGAAGTCTGTGGCTCTAAGTTCAGCAGAAGCAAAATACATAGCAGCTAGCATGGCGACATGTGAAGCTATATGGCTTCAAAAGTTGTTAGTAGCCTTGTTTGGTCAGAAGGTTGAGACTACTGTGATACATTGTGACACTCAGAATTGCATCAAGTTGTCTGAGAATCCAGTGTTTCATGATAGATCTAAACATATAGATATCAGATATCACTTCATCAGAGATAGTGTACAAAGGGGAGTTGTTCAGCTACAGTATATACCTATAGAGGAGCAGGTAGCAGACATTCTAACTAAGGCATTGGGGAAGGCAAAATTTATCTTCTTCAGAGATAAGTTAGGTGTCCTGCAGAATAGCTTCCTCGCTAAGAGGGGGTGTTAATTATTGTTAGTTGGACAGCTGTTATTTCTGACCCAAAAATAGCAGTAGTATTTATGGGTAGCTTGGACAGCTGTTCATCCTTATCTATGTATAGCAGCATTAGTTATGGGTAGTTTGGACAGCTGTTTGTCCACTTGCCAAGAATTAGTAAATGGTTATTGCAAGGATAATTATTTACTAATTTTAGTGATTCCTTTTTGGACACCTTGCAACCAATTCTATATTGGTTGTCAAGTTGTCTTAATCTCAGTCGTTGGTTTGATTTAATTGCGATCGTTGGTTTTTCCAATAGGGTAGTGTAAAAAGGGGTCATTGGGTCATTTGGAGATAACAAGTTTTGGAGAAGCATTTTGCAGTGATAGCAAATTGTCTTGCAATGTTAGCAAGGGCGTAGTGTTAGCGTGGGGATAGCAGTGGGAATATCAGTGGGAGAAATTAGGAGGTTGCCAGAGTTCTGCCAGTGAGAGGCAAGGAATTTTGTATCTCTTGATTTGCTAGAGTTTAATATAATTCCTTATTTATAGAACTGATTTTCCCTTAGGGGTTTTTCTAGGGATAATTTGTCCGAAAATATTGTGTTCATTGTGTTGTTCATTTCTTTTTGTATTATATAAGTGAAGTTGCAATTGTGTTATTTTTCAATATTAGCTGGAAATTTGTTTTTAGTAGTTTAATAATCGTTTACGATAGGAGATTAATAATCAATGACTGCAATAGTTGATTTTTCACACATACATACATACATACATACATACGTATATATATATATATATATATATATAGTTAAAACTATAATTATATTTAAACTCAGTACTAAATTAGGAAAGTGCTGAGCAAAAACTTTTTTTTAATGGATAGTCAACACTTGTGTTAGTAATATAAATGAATAAATTTTATTTCCCTAATTTTTTGAAAAAGATGTTAATATTAGATAGATAGAAGTTAAAATTAGAATGTTAGAATGTAATCATCATTTTATCAAATGTTTTTTAAACTAATATTAAAATAAATCTATTTTAATTAATATTTTGACATTTTATATATTTTGAATATAATAAATAAAGACCTATTACTTTCCATATTAAAATAATTCTATAATATTTCTAGATTATAATAATCCAAAATATTGAATTCTATGTAATTCAACATAAAATAAAATAAAAATAAAAGCTACTTATATAGCCTTTATAGAAATAAATAAAATTAAAAGACAAAAATAAATAATGTCTGAAAATTAGAGCATCATGAAAGGCATCAATGAACACGTGCCACATAGTGACCAATACTTGTCGTGAATAGTGATTGAATTAATCAATTGTTAAATTTTTAATATAATTGATTAAGAAAAAGGAAATAGTTAATAAGATTGATTATAAGTTGAGTTTGTTATAAGTATCAAATTGAAAAGAAATATAAGGAGATTAATAAAAAAATTGCCACTATAGTTAGAAAGAGTTTAATCTAAAATATAAAAAAATTATCATAAAAAATATAATAGAAACATCATAAATATTTAACAAGTGCCATGTAGTGGCTTGTATTTGTTAGTGTAATAGTTTAAGATTAAAAATTTAATAGTTAGAAAATAGTGAGTTGAGGTAAGTTGTAATAGTTTATGAATAAAAATTTAATAGCTAGAGAATAGTGATGATAATTTAATGATGACAATTTAATATAATTTAATCAATATTTGTTTAAGATTAAAAAAATTATCTTCATACATATTTAAATAAATATTTGAAGAATAATAATTTCTTAAAACATTATAATTTTAAAAAAATATCATATAAGTGTAATGTTAGAATTCACTTATTCTCTTTAAATTATTAAGATTAAAAACAATTATCATTCAAACTACATATATCAAATAATAAAAATATTTTTAAATTTATAATATGTAACTATTATAGCTAAAAATGTATTTGATAAGTTTTATGAAATTGAAATAAGTCTTATGTGTTTCATATTTTATATATATTTCATCCTTATATATATTTAATCCTTAAATCCGCTCCTATAAGACTCAAATAATATGAGTCAATCAAACTAAAGTAAAATATTTTTCATTATTTTAGAAATTAAATTTGATGTATAAATATTAGAGAAAATTAAAAGATTAAATTAATTATAAAAAAACTTACATTTCATTGGTTGAAGAAGGAAAAATTATTCACTCGTTATGCACAAGTGATTGCAATAGTATGTGCCTCTGACAAATACAATAAACTTGAAGAGGTATAAAGAAATCATAATAGTCATATTCTCTAATTTATCTAATAAAGTTTAATGCCTTTTTTAAATATAATATTTGATAATAATATATAAAAAATTTAACTTTATTAATCATTTTGAATATATCTTTTTTTTTACAAATATTTTTTTATTAAATAATAACTTTGTTTTGTATAATATTTTATTTTTTTAGTCTTGTTAATAAAAAAAATCATAATATATAAAAAGGAGATTAAAAGAAACTCTCAAACCACTACTAGTCGAGATGATCTGCATGCTTAAACAAACTCAAGATCAGAAGATCATGGTTTGGATAGAAGGTTCTATGGGTTGGACAGCGTGGGTGGACACCTTTGATGATGTGCTCCACTAGTTGCTTTTCTCTGCTCCATCTTTTTCTTATCTTCTTAGATTATATGTAATCTTATTTTTTGTTGTGTGAGGCGTGTCCTCTGTTTCTCTGATACTTTATGGTTTTTATTTTGTATCTTTGAACTCCTTATATCTAATACAAAAAAATGTTATCTAATACATTTTACATGGTAGCTTATATATTTTTAATTCATTTAATAGAATATATGAAACTAATTGTATGAATTTGAAAATTTTCAAATTTATTGAGTATTATTAAATAAAATCTTTGTTTTTTTTCCTTCTTTGTATTATGATTCATTGACAAAACAAAATATAAAATTTGTTTTGTTAGTGGTATTTTTATGTGAAAAGATTAAATTGTAATATATTAAAAACTCAAAGTATTGTATTAAATATATTTTCTTTTCAATTAAATTATATTTTCATTTATATTTATAATATTAAAATATCGGCAAAACAATATAATTATAGATATCCTTCTGTAAAAAGGGGCCCTATAAGACATAGTGAAATGAACCAATAGAATTTGAGAAAATTAATTTTTGTCATACATAAAATTCATAAGTAAATAGTCAAACTTTAGAAAAAATGAAGTTATAGAAAATATATATTAGTCATTAGTTGAAAAAAAAAACACTATTGTAATAATTCTTCACAAGTGGATGCAATAGTATTGCATGATCTACTCCTTAGGAAGCATATATCATAAATGAATAAAATAGATTTAAAATTTTAATATAGGGATACTAACTTTTATAGGATATAAGATAATTTGTATTAGAAAAAAAAAATAGAAAGGCAATTCAATTAAGTTAAAGTAAAAAAATATTTAATGTGATTACAATAAGATTTATATCAACAAAAAAAATTATCCTATACTAGTTGTAAATCTATTATATAATATATAATATATAAAAATAACTAATTATATTATATAATAGATATATAGCTAGTAGCATTCAAAGGGTCAAGTTATAAGAATATAATCACATTTTGGATTTGTGTTGGTGACTATATTAATATAGAATGAGAATTTTTATATCATCAAATGTAGAATCAAACTTAGGGTATTATATTAAATTACTATTTTATGTATAGATTAGGGTTCAATATGGTGTACTATTTAATTAAAGTTGTTTTGATCGATACTATTTAATTAAAGTTAGGGTTAGTGTCTAATTTGGTTATAATTTAATTATTATTAGGATTAGTGTTGATATACTTTAGTAGATAATTTATTATTCAATCAGGTTTAGGAAACATTCTAATTTTATTAATAGGGACAAGGTACTATAATTTGGTTTATGGGTACAATTTAATTGTGTTTAGTGTAAGCTTGGGTTTAATAACTTTAAAATTAATTAGTGTTCGATTTAATTTAGCATTAAGGTTTGGGTATAAGCTCTCTCTCTCTCTCTCCCCCCCCCCCAAATATTATCATTCTCTATCTACATTGTCTCTCATCCCACCTTTGGCCTTCAATTCCCTACTATTATCATCTCACTCTACCTTTTATCTCTCTCCACCTCCCCCCTCTCTCTTTCTCCATCATTATTTGGTCCCTAATTTCCCCCCTTCTCAAGATATATTTGATTTATCTCCCTTTCCCCCCTCTTACTTTCCCTTTCTCACTTTCTTACTTTCTACACCCTCTCAAAATCTCTCACTCCTAATTATCATCTACTTTTACCTCATGTCTATCTTGACTTGTCTCTCTCTTTCTCATCGACATTGTTTTCTATTATAATCTCGAATTAGTTTATTCCTAAATCTCTATATCCTCTTTATCCTCTTTCCTTTCTCTATCTACCTAATCACTCCCTTCTCTCCTTCTCACCCTACTCTCATGATATATTCAACTTAATTACCATCTATTTCTACCTAATATCTATTTATTTGTGTCCTCCCCTCTTCCTTTCCCCATTTCCATATATTTTAATTACACTAATTATTATATTCATATCTCTCCTCCCCCTATTACCACAATCTCTCTCTCTCTCTCTCTCTCTCTCTCTCTCTCTCTCTCTCTCTCTCTCTCTCTCTCTCTCTCTCTCTCTCTCTCTCTCTCTCTCTCTCACACACACACACACACACACACACACACACAACAAATTTCATGTCATAAATATTTTATTTACCTCATATGTCTCATACTCATCCACACACACACACACACGTTCCCCCTTGAAATGATTTTCTCTCTCACATAGGTCTCCTCATAAATAATGTCTTTCTTTTCTGTGAAACCTTATAATTATCATATCTCTCTCTATTCCATGACTTAATTATTATTTTTTAAATCTTTACCTCATCTCTCTTCCCTCCTCTTTCATATACTCTACCTTATCTCCTCTCACTCCCTTTTTGTCTTTTAGCCCTTATTTCATCAATGAGGGTGTGTGTGTTAGAGAGAGAATATAAACTAATTTACAATATTGATTCCTTATAGAAAGATCTGCATTTTATGATTGGCTAGAAGTTCTCAATTTGGGCATCATTTGTCTACTTTGGGAACCATGGTATTGGTTATATTTTAGGGAGTAAAGAAATCTCAAATTGTCATGACTCAAATTTCAACATGATTTTTATTCATACTTATTATGTTGATTGACTTTTTGACTAATACTATGTATGACTCGACTTGAGTCGAATAACTTTACATTTTATTTAGACTTTATTAGTCAATGATATTAGATGGATAAATTTTACTTGCCATCGATATAGTGATTTTGTTATATGATTGATCATATGAGATTTTGATATGATAGATAAAATTATCATTGTTTTTATATGTCTATATTTGATGATGTATGATGAATGTTTTTAAAAAAAATCATATTTAAGATGCTATATATTTATCAAGGTGATGTCATTATGGACTCAATGGATGATGTTAAGTTTGTGAGTATGTAGGTATTGAAGGCGAAAGAGTGGTTGAGGTAGAGGAGTTTAGCTCCTCGACAGGGTTGGCCCAAAATTTGTAAGGTGTAGTCACACACACACACACACACACACACACACACACTTAGTTGTTTTATTTGAATTTAATTCATTTACTTTGAATTTTAATTTATCTAGATGGATTAAAATGTTTTAGCATTTATGAGTAGTGTAAATGATTAAATGAAAAGATTTAGTTATTACTTCTTTTGAAAATTTGAATAAAC